>CM046448.1:33399908-33738176 GCA_025506515.1 Flaveria trinervia
AGCAACCAGTGGCGATCATTGATCGTAAGGAGAAGAGGTTAAGGAATAAAGTAGTTCCTCTTGTGCGTGTACAGTGGAAGCATAGTAAGGGATCCAAGTCTATGTGGGAGATTGAAGATGAGATGAGACAACATTACCCACATTTGTTTGAGGAATAACAGGTTTCGTGGATGAAACCTAAATAAGGGGGTGGACTTGTAACGCTCTGTTATTCTTTTTAAAGATATGAAAGAAAAGAAGGAATAAAGTGAAGGAAAAAGAAAGAAATGCAATTTAACCCAAGCTAAGGGGTTAATGTGTCAAAAGGACAAAACTTTGAAAAAGTTGGTGTAAAAGTGGGCATGGCCACCCACTTCTCGTACAAACACCATATCATTCGGATTTTTTTCTGAGAGAGAAAGAAAGAGCAGAAGATTTCAGGTTTTTGAAGAAGAAGAGACTAAATTCAAGGTAAGAATTCATGGGTTTTGAGTGTTCTTAACTGGCCTTAGCCTCGGTTGTATGCTCATGTATGTTTGTGTGTGTTCGGGCGTGTGTTTTTGGTGGGTTTTAGGTGTTGGACTTGTAGCAAAGGGGTTTTGAAGGAATTCATACCCAAAAGGTTGCTAAGGTGAGTTCTAGAACCTCCTTTTTACTTGTTTTAAACTAATTTGGGGCTGGAAATGCATGTATGAACATTTTTATAAAAATGGGCTTCTTACCCGAATGTATGGGTGTGTATGTGTTGCGGATGGGTTTTGATTTAAGCATTGTATGTGTTGCGGATGGGTTTTGATTTAAGCATTGTATGTGTTATGATGATGTTATGAATGTGTTTCTAAGGCTTAGAATGTATGAGTGAAGCTTAGAACATGTTAGAGGATGATTGGGGACTAAAGTATGTTGTTAAGGATGATTTAAACTACCCATGCGCCTGAACAGTGGCCCATGCGCCCAACGGTAAAAAAATTGTCTAAGTGTCCCCATGCGCCCAAAGTTCATGTGCCCAAATAGTGTTCATGCACCTAGAATTAAACTGAAATTGACTAAGATTCCAGACGCGTAGAAAGCCCATTCACCCAGGCTCTCATGGGCCTGCATAGTGCCCATGTGCCTAGAAATGTGCCCAAACACCTAAGTGTTGGTCATGAACCCCAATAGTGCCCATGCACCTGAAAGTTCCCCATGCACCTAAGTGTTCTCCTTGCATTTAAGTGTTTCCCATGTGCCTAAAAGGCCATGCGCCCTAATAGTGCCCATGCGCCTAAGACTTAGAAAATTTTCTAAGATTTTGGGAAAAATGTCAATTGTAGGCTTTGACTTGGGAGGTTCCCAGTGATATGAAAGTTGGCTTTTTGAGGTCATAGATGATGTGATGGGTGTTGTATGATTGATGTATGATGAGGTGTGATTGATGCATGATCATGATGTATGATGATAATGTTATGTATGATATAATTCCTTATGTTCCTTATTACGTATGATGACATGATTTTACGTGGTGTGATTATGATAATGAACGTAAAGTATTATCTTAACAAACTGAAAGATTTAAGTTAATGAAAGTGGAACATATTGAACAAATGAAAAGTTTTGTAAGCAAAAGAAAGGAGGTTCACAACTCATTAAGAGTTGTTAGCTCAACTGTGTGTTTACAGCGTGCGATCTTGGCTAACCCTTAAGGGTTCACACACAGGGGGAGTTAGTCTATGTGACTATTCCATACATGCGATATGGGGTCTTTGTCGCTTAACCCTAGATGATATAGCTTTGTGCTCAAGAGGGGGGGTTAAGTACATGACAGGACCTAGATAGAAGTGAAAAGATAATAAATGTATGAAAAGTGTGATAAGTACGAAATGTGCGAAACGTGCGAAACGTACAAAACGAACGATGATGAAGATAATAACTATTACCATAATGTACGTATAATGTGTGATCATGTGCAATAGTAAAGAAAATGTTTTAATGAACAAAATATAATATTATGTTTTTGTAAAAATAGAACTCACTCATACACTTTCCCGCCACTGCCATTGAGATTACTTTCGGGATCGTCGTGACCCGATCCCCATAAATAGTTACCAAGCTCCCGTTAGGCGTTGTCAAATGAACCATCTTCTTGTGACACACAATGTTCGCCTCGAAGTCCGCCAAACAATCCATCCCAAGAACCAAATCGAAACCACCTAAGGTCATCACAAACGGTCTAACAGGAAACTTATGACCTTCTAGTTCCACATCACAGTTCTCCATCATCTCAGAAATCCTAGTAGACTTACATGTGGCAGTTTCTACATTAAAGGGTGCATCACATGTCTACTACTCACAAGCAGCTTAGCACAGAAAGCAGAATTAAAACTTTTACTGACACCCGAATCAATAACAGCGAAATAAATTAGGTTATAGAACGAAAAGATATTCAATGATCAGTGATCTACGTTCGATTGATTAGAGAGTATAGTAGCGGAATTCTAACAATGAATTAGCCAATTCACAAGAACGAAAAGATATTCAATGAAGAACAAAAACGGTTATAGATAGAGAGAATTTTGCAAATAAATTTCATTCAATATTTGCTTTCGTGGTAACAGAATGTCACACTTACAATTAGGTCGACACCTCTTATATAAGAGATGTGACGTCTGCTGATGTCACTTGATAGTGACATCTAACAGAATTATTCCAACTGAAACATAACTACTGAAGATGTCAAAACAGCTGACATCTTCTTACAAAAATACTAAGTGTTATCAATTACTACAACTACTGAAAAACATAAAACTACTGATACTATAACGACTGAAGAACAAGCTCTTCAGTCGTTTTACAAAACTACTGAAAATAAAAACATAAAACTACTGATATCACAACTACTGAAGAAGTACTCTTCAGCTGTTGTGACAAACTACTGAAACTTCAGTACTTGGTCTTCAGACTTGAACTTCAGACATTTCATCAGCTGATGACTTCAGTAGATATCATCAGCTGATGTCTTCAGTCTTTGTCTTCAGACTTTGTACACCAGTTGTTGATCTTCAGCACTTGTAGACTCTTCAGCTGTTGTACTTCAGTACTTTGGTCTTTAGCTTCAGCACTTGTGTTCTTCAGCTGTTCAGCTTCAGCACTTGTGTTCTTCAGCTGTTGAAGTCTTCAGCACTTGATCTTCAGCTGTTGGAGTTTTCAGCACTTGTCGAACTGCTGATGAAGCCTTCAGCAGTTGTTGTGATATCATGTGGGACTTAGAGGTTTTCTGATCTTGGCTCATTGGTTCTTTTGGTCCAACAAACTCCCCCTGAACCAATGCAGCCAAAACCTCTAATTGATTTATTTTCCCACTTATTGTTGGCAAAATGGTTGGTCTTTTTCCTTCTTGATCAGTTGAGAAGATGACCCATATAAGCACTGGCCTGGGAAGAGATCTCAGAGATTGGCAAGGTATGAATGGGAACTCTGTTTTGGGGAACTGGACACAGAGTTGTTATCCCATTCATGAGATCTACTTCCCCATAATGAGTCTGTATGACTCTCGAACATAGGACTCAAGGAGAACAACCTGTTCCTCCTTGGAGAGTTCTTCTACTCCTCCTTCAAAGAAGAACTCTGGACCATAGTACTCAGATAAGTACTTTACAGTCCTACCATTCTTCAACTCCACAGTAGTTACCTCCCTATAGACAAATTCATCAGGATGAGTGCCTTCAAGGAGTAACTGGAGCTCATTCTTCTTAATGTCTTCAAGCTTCTTATATAATAACCCCTTTTTGATCATCTTGTATTCCAGTAAGGCTTGAGGGGTCATTTTTGATTGATGAGCCTTCTTGAATTCATCAATTATTTCCCATGGTGAGACTACAATGGCCAACATAATTGTAGAGTTTATTGTTTTTCTAACCTGGCCATTGTATCTATGTGGAATGGATCTTTTGTGGATTCTAGAACTCACCTTGGGGTCTGGCCATACTCTCACTCTCTCCTTCTGATACTGAAATGTGTGTCTGAGAGTGTACAGCCTCTGAGCATGCCCTTTCATGGCTTGTATAGATGATGACTGAGGAAATTCCTTGTCAACCATCTTCAGTAGTTGCTCATCGTGCTGCTTCTACTGTTCTTCATCTTCTATTTTGACTCTAACCGTTTCCCTTTGAGAGTCAGGTGTGATCATGGGTTGACTCCTGGTTCTGGTAGCCTTAAAACAGCAGAGAGTGGCAGACTATCATCTTCATCCTCTTCTTCTTCATCTTCTTCTATCCTCAGCACCCTTCTCCTCCTTCTAGGTGCATCACTGGATGATGGTTGGGTTGGTAAGGAATTGGTTTTGAAGATTGAGGATGTTTGGATTTGGGCTTTGAGATTGGTTTGGAGATTTGAGGGGTAGGCTGTTTTTGAGTGGGTGATAGGGAAGGTTGTTCAAGCATTTTGGTTGTGAGTTTGGCCTTTGTAAGTCTTGCCATTTCAAACCTTTTTCCAGCCCCAGCCTCATCAAGTGCTTCAATGATAATCCCCTTATGAAATTGCTCAGACAAACAGATTCTGGTGGCTATAGCCAGAATACTGTCTCTGGTCCGTGAACGAATCTCCATCAAAGATCTTCCTAAGTATTTGGCAATGAATGGAATCATGATCTCCAATCTCTCTTTTTCCAGCACATCATATCCAGCCCATCTGGTTTGAATTTCCTCTACTTCCAACTTCCTGATCTCACTGTCTAATGTGGCTGTATCAAAGCCTTGCTTGAAGAGTTGCTCAATGATTTTGTCCATGGATCGGCTGTGTGTGTCATCTGCATCTTTTACCAGCTCTTCCAAGGATTTTTATTCAGCATTAGTTTGATCACCTGCACTTTTCTTTCTTTTCTAAGTGATCAGTTGTTGTTGCTTTTCTTTTTCCAACTCCTGGGTTTTCTCTTGTGCCTTCTCATCCTCAGTTCTTTTTCTCTTCTTTTCTTTCACTACAGTACTCTCCCCCTTTTTGGATGCATTGGTGGCAGGGGTTTGTACCGCAGAAAGTTTCTTTTGCACAGCATCATCAATGAGTGGTTGTAGACTTGAGGAGATCCTCTCATCAATGGCTTTATAAACAATGTCATTGATGATGGGAGTGATGAGAGGTAGGGATTGTTGGAATACAACAACCATCTGCTCTGGGGGGTTCTGTCCCGGAGAGATAGTGCCAAAAGCAAAAGCGGGAGGGTCAGTGATGTGAGAGGGTAAAGTGTTTGGGGAACCTTCAAATGAAGGTGCCATTTGTGGGTTGGTGGGGGAAGATGGACTTTCATCCTGAGACTTCTTGGCAAGCAGTTCTTGTAGTCTGCTTATCTCAGCCTCCAGGATGGTGTTGTGGGCTAGAACGTCATAGAAAAAGCCCAGGTCATCATCAGCAGAAGCTGAATCACCTGACCTCCTGCTTGGAGCAGGATGTACATGCACTGGGTGTAGACCAGTTGTAGCATGTGCCCCTTTTTCTTGGAACTGGGGACTTCCAGCCTCAGGACTATGTCCTTCATCACTGTTGGCTCTAGTGAGGTCTTAGCAATGTTACCAGCCTCATTCTGATCATGTGCTGATCCAGAAGAGGTGGCAGCCTCACTAGATATTCTAAGCTCCCTATCTACACCAGGAGATAGAAGTTGTAAACCCCGATGCTGTGGGTTGTCAGAAACATGGTGATCCTCTTCCTCAATGTCTGTGGTTCTCCCCTTTGTTGGTGGTTTTTGGGGAGGAGGAGAGGCATGCAACTGAGTCAGCACGTTTGCAATAATTATGGTTGGACTTTGGGGAGTGGTTGCATGGGGAGAAGGGGTAGAAGCAGTGTGCACCTGGGAGGATGGTGCTCTTCAATGGCAATCTCCTCAAGTGAGGAAGATCCCAGATGTGTGGGTACCCTTGTATGGTGGCTGCAGGAGTATACCTCAGCCAAAACAGCTGGTGCAGGGACTCCAAGGCCAACAAGGCCATCAGATTTTAATTCATCTAAAATAATGGCCATCAGAAACCTGGGATATAATGGCCATCGGTTTGCCACAGGTTTCTGAGCCAAGTTCTTTATTTCTAGAAACACGATTTCAGAAAAATTTAGCGGTTGGTGTTCTAGAATAGAATACAATACATGTTGCCATTGGGATGACATTTGATCCCAAGAAGATGTCTTGGAGGCTAAGCAGACATTTACCATGTGAAAAATGACTTTCTCAACGTCATGGAAATGTTTCTTTAGAACGGTTGTAGCCCGAAGATCACCTTCATACCCATGATTGATAAATGACATATCTGTTATGCCCTTTGGGTATGCAGTCACAACGGTGGAGTCGTGTAGGTGTAATGCCTGACGAATGATGTCGGCTGTAACGACCACTGGTTTCTGGTTGACAAGGGACCGAACAGAGATCTGGCCGGTAGACTCATCAGTATGAACAAGAGCATTTGACCAGAATTGACTGAGGGATTCAGGGTAGATTGTTGGATTCAAGAGAAAGGCTGTGCGATATGGGGAATCCACCATTAAGTCAATGGCATTATCATATTTGTTCCAGAAAGCCGACTTTGTAAGGTAAGCAACGCAGTTATGTCGTGGTTTCAGACTCATGGTCGCCATGTTTGAGAGAGTGAAGTTCAGAAAATAACGGCTAATGAAACATTAGAGAAGAGGACAGGTATTTATAGGGTAGGGGTGAGAAAATGACCGAAGGGTTTGGTGTTAGTCATCAGTAGTTTTAACCGACTGTTGACATGGTATTACCCTATCAGAGGTTGAAACAGCTGAAGTCGTGGTTTTAGGCATCGGCAGTTAGAAAACTACTGAAGACCATGGTTTTGACTTCAGATGATGAAACAACTGAGGACTTGGTGTTTGTCATCAGTAGTCGTGAAACTACTGTAGACAGTGGTTTTGTCATCAGTTGTTGTAAACAGCTGAAGACTTGGTGTTAGTCATCAGTAGTTATAAAACTACTGAAGACATGGTTTTGCTTCAGTTGTTGAGAATGAAACAGCAGTTGTAGAAATGACTGAAAAGAAAGTTCTCTTCAGTAGTTTTCGTCAATTCATAGCCTTTCAGCTGTTTCATACTGTCCTCAACACTTACTCATCAGACTTTGCATCTGCTTTTTAGGTGTTTCATAGGACATCAGTACTTATCTGTTTGTACTGATTTCAGTAGTTGTAACTACATCAGTAGTTTGGAACAGATAAAGTACTTCAGTACTTGTGAGCATTTAGCCGTCAGTAGTTATAAAAACTACTGAAGGTGAAAGGACTCATCAGTACTTATATGTGACATGGTTACCAATGATCACCAGTACTTTTTACTGAAATCATCAGTAGTTTGTCACTTATTCTAGCTGCAGCATACCAGCCTTAACACAAGGTTTTGGAAAGTAGAACTATCCAAAAGCTTAGTAAAAATATCTGCAAGCTCATCAGCACTAGGCACAAACTTAGGATCAATCAGACCTTTTTCAAAACAACCCGAATAAAGTGATGCTGATCTCTATATGTTTGGTCCTAGAGTGCTGGACTGGATTTTTGACAATACACAAGCTGAAGCACTATCCATTAATAATGGAGTCTTAGTCTCTGTAATGCCATAATCCAGAAGTTGGTTCTGAAGCCAGAGTACCTGAGAAGTGCAACTTGCAGCAGCAATGTACTCGGCTTCAGCAGTTGATGTAGCAACAGATGTTTGTTTCTTACTCTGCCAAGAAATCAAACAGTGACTAGGAATTGACAACCACCAGAAGTTGACTTTCTAGTTAACTTGCACCCTGCATATCACTATCTGAAAAGCACTAATTTGCAAGAGTGTCCAGTGGAATACCATAACCCAGAGATTGTGTACCTTGCAAATATCTAAAGATTCTCTTGACTGCAATCAAATGAGACTCTTTAGGAGCAGCCTGAAATCTAGCACAAACACATGTACAAACATAATATCTGGTCTAGAAGCTGTTAATACATCAACGACCCAATCATACATCTGTAAAGTGTTTCATCAACAGCTTTACCTTTCTGATCAGCATCCAGTTGTGTGGTGTTGCACATGGAGTAGAACAGGGCTTACAGTTTTGTAAATCAAACTTATTCAAAGATCTTTTGTATATTTTGACTCATGAATAAAGGTTCCATCAGCCTTTTCTTTAATTTGCAAGCCTAGAAAGAACTGTAATTATCCCATTGCACTCATTTCAAACCTCTTTTTCATTAAAGTTGTAAAATCATCACACAACTGGGATCAGAGGATGCAAAAATGATATCATCACACATAAATCTGAACAAGTAGTTATGCTGATCCACCTTCTTAATAAACAAAGTTTTATCAATGGAGCCTCTAGTGAAATTATTCTTAAGAAGAAAAGTAGAAAGTGTCTCATACCAGCTCTAGGAGCTTGTTTCAACCCATAAGAGCCTTATCAAGTTTATACACCCATTCAGATGTTTATTATCCTCAAAACCTGGTGGTTGACACACATAAACTTCTTCCTTTATTTTACCATATAAAAAGGCACTTTTGACATCCACTGAAAAACTTTAAGATTGTGGAATGCAGCATAGGCTAAAACAATCTGATTGCCTCTAGTCTGGCTACAGGGGCAAAGGTTTCATCATAGTCAATACCTTCTTCTTGTGAAAACCCCTGTACAACCAGTCTAGCCTTGTTCTTAACAATAAGTCCATTTTCATCTTTTTATTCCTAAACACCCATTAGTGCCTATTGCACACTTACCTGGGGAAGAGGAACCAGTTCCCACACTTGCTGTTTCTTGAACTGAAGTAGCTCAAGTGCATAGCTTCAACCCATCCATTGTCTCTCAAAGCAACATGGTAGTTCTTTGGCTCTAGCTGACTGATGAAGAGAGCATAAAGCAGAAGTTAGACAATTGACTTCTTGTTGAAACACCAGCATTGATATCACCAATAATCTGAGACATGGGTGATTCTTCAGTTCTTGATAAACAATGAGATCTGTGCAAGTGTTTGTAGACCTTCAGCAGCAGCAGATGTTGATGCAGACTCTTGAAACCAAGAATTAGATGGTAACTTAAAAGATGTAGAGGATCAGAGATCTCATCAGCATTTGTTGTGGATGGAACTTTGAAGCTACAGGAACATCAAATTTAGCAGACACAGGCAGTTGGTCACTAAACTTGAATAGGTGAGTATTGATATTATCATCATCATCATCATACCACCAGGTGGAAAACATGCTGCAGAAGATGATTTATCCACAGATCTGCAACAGCTGGAGGTTGATAAGGAACACATTGCAGTATGTCCAAATCAACAACTCCACAGGGTTTTGTGGAATCTTGTCCAAGGAGATTCATTAAACTTCACATGCAAAGTCTCTTCAACTATCTTTGTTCTGCAGTTGAAGACTCTGTATGCCTTGCAATTAGATGAATAACCACAAAATACCCTGCATCCACCTTAGGATCAAATTTTTGGAGTTGATCCTTTGTGTTGAGAATAAAACAGGGACACCCAAATGCTTTGAAAAACGAAATTAGAGGAGCCAAGTGATGGAGAACTTCATATGGAGTCTTCATCAACCTCTGATTTACTAAGACTCTATTCTGCACATAGCAAGCTGTGTTAACAGCTTCAGCCCAAAAGTCAGTGGCAAACCAGAGTCAGCCAGCATGGACCTTGCAGCTTCAATTAGGGTCCTGTTCTTTCTCTCCACTACTCCATTTTGTTCTGGAGTCCTTGGTATGCTAAACTGCCTTTTGATTCCCTTTGAAAGATAGAAGTCATCAAGTGTATGGTTTCTGAACTCAGTTCCATTGTCACTCCTAATACACTTGACTGGAAGGGAATACTGCTTCTCAACATACAACACAAAAGTGAAAATCTTCTGAGCAACCTCATCCTTTGAATGTAGAAAGAAAGTCCATACAAATCTGGAGTAATCATCCACAATTACTAGACAGTATTTCTTCTTTGCCATGCTCATTACTCTCACAGGACCAAATAGATCCATATGCAGTAATTGCAAGCAGCAGTGGACTTAGGCTCTTCAATAGGAGGGAATGAGACTTTGTGCTGTTTTCCTTTTAAACAGCAGTGCAGGTTCATCACGTGGAACTCCTTTATTGGTAAGCCTATGACTAAACTATTGTGGATTAACTGATTCATGTTTTTGAAATTAACATGACCCAACCTTCTGTGCCACAGTTTAGATTCTTGAGAAGAGGCTTTGGAAAATAGGCAAGGATTCCTCTGAGATCTATTTTCTTGGAAAGATCTAAGGCATACACTCTTCCTGTCCTGTTGGCTCTCAGGAGAGGTGTGATCATCCAACACCTTATCAATCAAATGCAGAACTTTGGATGACAGAATCCTACAGTTCTGACTGGTGAAAAGAGCAACATGGCCTTTATCACACATTTGACTGACACTCAAGAGATTGTACTTGAGATTTTCCACATGATTAACATCATCAAACTTTATTTCTCCATTGGAGACAAAGCCGTTGCCAATGATGTAACCCCTAGCATCATTGCCAAATGAAACAAACCCCTTCTTTCCTTGAGAGTAGTCATGAAGAAGAGAGCTGTTTCCAGTCATGTGCATAGATCCCCCACTGTCTACATACCAGATGCTACTTTGGCATGTTGGAGAACCCTGTAATAATAAACAATTAGTTAGTTTTGGAGACCCAAACCTTTTTGGTTTTGGAGACCCAAACCTTTTTGTTTTGGGTCTGGTCTCATCAACAGATGGTAAACTAACAGGTTTATTGGAAACAACAGCCTGAGAGGAAAAAGATGGTGAAGAAGAGGAATCCTTTGGCTTGGATCTCCTTTTCTGTGGTTTCAACATAGGAGCATCTAATTGGTTAACTCTTCCCAATAGATGTTGAACCATCATAACCAGCTGTGTCTGATTTTGTGATAAAGCTTTCAGCTCATCAGACACATTGCCAGTGGAGTTTGATAAGTTCCTATGTTGCACCTTCTTCTTCTGAGCAATCTCAGCTGTTACCTGTTTAACCCCTTCCTTTTTGGATTTCTTTGTGGACTTAAGGGTTACAGGATTTGATGTTGCTAATACAAATGTGGTCTCAAACTCAGTTTTCATTTTTACCATTTTCTCTTTAATTTCCTCTTTATGTTTGAGTTTGGATCCTCTTTTGTACCAGCAATCATCTGTAGATGATTGAACAAACCACATACTTCACATGGTTTCTTCTTCATCTTATATTGATCATCAACTAAAGAGATGAAGCACTGAAGTGTTCTTCAGTGCTTTGGAAGCATTGTTTGCTTTCTTGACTTCCTCTTTAGTAGTCTTCAAACTCTTTCTACTGACAGTTTTCTTCTTTTCAGTACTGGCAGTAGTTGGAGTTTGAACTTCAGGTGTTAAATCTTGCTCTCTAGTCCTTTCAGGACTTTTAGAATTAACTCCTGAGTTGATCAACTCATTGATCATGTGAGTGTCAGCAGTGGAACCATCAACATCAGCTGATAGGTTCTGAGAGGGCTTGGTGCTGACTTCTACTTCTGATTGTGTTGTATCAGAAAGTAGATCACATGATGAAATGGATTGGTTATTACTCTCACCATCAGATTCTACCTCTGCTCTGGGAGTAAAATCTGTAGGTGGAGCAGTGTGATTGTAACCAATGCCAAACTTCACATTGGAAGCAGATTGCTTACTAAGAAGCATTTCAAAACCTTGGCATGATTGTACCCATCGATCACACTCTACCTGGGTAACTGCAAGGGTTTCCTTGAGATCTTTATACTTCTCTAGAAGTATCTCTTCCCTAGCCTTATCATCAGTTATTGGCATTTAAGTTTGTAAATCTCATCATTCTTATCATTAAGCACAGACTCAAATTCAGCTTTGCTTTTGGAAATTATTTGTTCTAGCTCAATGTTCTTGTTGATTAAAGCTACATTTGCTTCTCTAATAGATGCAAATGCTGCTATACATGTTTCAGAACACAATTTGGCTTTTGCCTCAGAGGATACCTGTGATACCTTTGGTGTAGAGGCATTAGTGGATGAAGTATCAGCAGAATCCAAAGCCATAAGAGCTAGATTTCCAAAGGGACTTTCACCACCATGTTGACCAGCACCTGAGAACAGTTGTTCATGACCAGACAAGTCATCTGGTAAACTGCTCCAGTCAACAACTCCTGGGGTGAAGAAGCTGTGTTGTTGAGGTTGAGTTTGTTGATGAGATGGGGAAGTTTGTGGTTCAGGCAAAGCTTGTGGTTGTTGTGCAATTGGAGCTTGAACAGGATTTGGTTGAGGCATATAATAGCAGGGATAAGGATATGACATTTGACCCTGGGGAACAAAGTATGCAGGAGACCTAGGATGTGAATGATGACCAGAACCAGCAGTATGTTGCCCTCTGTTTTGTGGACTAGTACTAGGAAAAGTCACAAAGGGTGCAGAAGAGTTAGATCCAGTTGATCTACACTCTCTTGCAAAGTGTCCCAACCTTTGGCATTTGTGACACCTCAACTTACTCTTGTCAAAACCAACTTTGGTTTTGCCAGAGAGTCCAGGAAATTTCCTGCCAGTTCTCTTATAGAACTTCTGAGATCTGATATTAATCAATGCCATTTGGCTCAGAATATCCATCTCTTCTAGATCATCATCAGCTATTCCTTTCAAATCATCCATGATGAAGCATAGATTGTCACTATTACTGCCAGAATGACTCTCAATACCAACAAATGCATGATCAGAACTATTTGAAGAGAAATCAATATGCTCATCATAATTGCTTTCAGATGCAGCATATTCTGACTCATGACCAACCAAGGCAGTATTCCCTGGTACAAAGTCATCAGTGAGCTTTCCTGATGAGGAAGTTTCCTCTTCTGCTCTATCTCTCTTTCGAATGTAAGCAGTTTCCCATGAAGTTGGGTGAGAGATAGGCTATCCAGATTTGCACTGAAGCATAGGACAATAGTGTATGTGTCTCATCTCTCAGGCAGTGATCTGAGGAACCTTTTATTCATCTGGCTATTGGTGTATTCCTGTTTCACCATTTTCAGCTCAGAGATCAAGCAGGAAAAACGCTCAAACTGTTGAGTCAGTGTCTCACCCTTTCTATGAGAGAATGTCTCATATTGTTGGGCAAGGATTCTCTGTTGTTTGCTAAGACCTCATCTGTGCCACCGATTTTTCCTTCAGGGCATTCCAGAGATCATGAGCAGTTTCATGATGCATAAGCCCTGAATAGATTTCATTAGGCAGTGCCATGGCCAGAATTCCATGGGCTTTAGCATCAATCTCAAACAGTTTCCGATCTTCATCAGAGTATTGTTCCTTCTTCTTCGGAACCATTTGATTGGTTTCCGGATTGTTCACCATAGGCTTATGTGGTCCATGTACCACAGATGTCCAACAACCTGAACTGTTAACAGACAGGTGATGAAGCATTCTTCGTTGCCATATGTTATACTCGGTCCTAACCAGCATCGGAGGCTTGGTTGAGGAACCGATATTGTGAGGATCATTAGAAGGAGTAGTCATCTCATATTCAATCAAATTCAATTAAGCTAAAACATATTTAGAACAAAACACAACAACCAATTGAACCAAGAGAGATCTCAAAATAAATGAACGAAAGCGACAGAAATTCAATAATCTATAACCAGTTCTTGCGAATATGCTAATTCAATCAAACATAGATATCAATTAGCAGTTTCAATGATCAATTGTTAGATCGATCAATGATTAACCTGCTCTGATACCACTTGTTAGGATCAGTGATCTACGTTCGATTGATTAGAGAGTATAGCAGCGGAATTCTAACAATGAATAAGCCAATTCACAGAACGAAAAGATATTCAATGAAGAACAAAAACAGTTATAGATAGAGAGAATACTAAAAAAATTTCATTCAATATTTGCTTTCGTGGTAACGGAATGTCACACTTACAATTTGGTCGACACCTCTTATATAGAGATATGACGTCTGCTGATGTCACTTGATAGTGACATCTAACAGAATTATTCCAACTGAAACATAACTACTGAAGATGTCAAAACAACTGACATCTTCTTACAAAAATACTAAGTGTTATCAATACTACAACTACTGAAAAACATAAAACTACTGATACTATACGACTGAAGAACAAGCTCTCAGTCGTTTTACAAAACTACTGAAAATAAAATCATAAAACTACTGATATCACAACTACTAAAGAAGTACTCTTCAGCTGTTGTGACAAACTACTGAAACTTCAGTACTTGATCTTCAGACTTGAACTTCAGACGTTTCATCACTGATAACTTCAGTAGATATCATCAGCTGATGTCTTCAGTCTTTGTCTTCAGACTTTGTACACCAGTTGTTGATCTTCAGCACTTGTAGACTCTTCAGCTGTTGTACTTCAGTACTTTGGTCTTCAGCTTCAGCACTTGTGTTCTTCAGCTGTTCAGCTTCAGCACTCGTGTTCTTCAGCCGTTGAAGTCTTCAGCACTTGATCTTCAGCTGTTGGAGTTTTCAGCACTTGTCGAACTGCTGATGAAGCCTTCAGCAGTTGTTGTGATATCATGTGGGACTTAGAGGTTTTCTGATCTTGGCTCATTGGTTCTTTTGGTCCAACATAACACAGAAGCTAAAGTTTGGTTCACTAGAAACGTCCCGGACACAACATCAGGGTCCGTCCTAGCTTCTCCGTGTCATAGTGAATACCCTGGCGCTCGCCTTGGCCCTTCACTCCCGTCTTTTTCGCCTCGGAACCCTCATCCTCGGCTTCTAGCAATATCTACTTATGGGCCTCCATGCCACAGTTAAAGCACCGAACCATATGACAGTCCCTAGCTACATGCCACGTCTTCCCATATTTAAAGCACCTATTCAATCCCAACCTACATTCTCCCGCATGCTCCCTTCCACACTTGCCACACCTTTTCGACCCCGCACCGCGATGTGCCACACGGCGGTCATCCACTGTGCCTTTTATTACCCATGAGGTATCACCCCGACCACAAACCTCTTCCCCTGCCAGTTTCGTTACCTCCACCCTTCCTTCTACCTTCAGCCACCATCACTACAGCCCTCTCATCATATAACCTCCCTGCCAATCCACCACCGACCTAAACGTGCTCGGTCGGGCAGCGATCATGTGCTTGCGAATATCCATTGGCAAACCCTCAATGTACCTCTTAATCTTCCGTGACAGATGCGTCACTTGATCCGGTACCAGACGTGCCATCTCGTTGAACTTCGTAGTGTACTGCTGATGTGTCATGGTTCCTGCCTCCAGCTGCAGGAACTCTCTCTCAACTTTATCCATTTCTCTATAATGACAGAACTTCTCGATCACTAACTTCTTCAACTCCGACCGTCTCATTCTCCCAATGGCCCTCCTACCCTCAGCTTGGACTATATTGTCCCACCAGCATAGAGCCGAGTCCATAAAAGAATGGGCAGCAAACTTTACTTTTTGATCCTCCTGGCACTCGCTGATATTTAAAACAACTTCCATTTCTCTCATCCACCGGTGAGCACCAGCAGCAGTGCTGTTTCCATCAAAAGTAGGGGCCTTGCACCGTTGAAACGCCCCATAGTTACATCCTTGTGCCGCCTCCGACGCAGGCTCTTCCTCTTCTTCTTCATCATCAGATAGAACCATTTCAGGCTCTAGTTGCTCTCATCCTCCCGCACACCTATTCCTCTCTTGTCTTTCCCCTTCCCATACAGCCTTGATGACTTCGATCACCATAGACGGTAAGATTGTCAGCATGACCTGATGGACTTCTTCAACAATAGCCTCCTTTACTCAGGCTCTCAGATTGGCGCTCTCGTCGCCACCCTCCGGATGAGGAGTTTCTGGTTCTTCGTGAACCACCTTTTCAACTCTTGGTCTTCCCCTCTTGGGTCGCGGCTCGGCACCAAGACCATCACAACCACCTCCACGAGAAGCTTTCGAAGATCTACCACCAGCCATCACACACACACTGAAAGATTCAAACACCAACACGGTCATTCAAGGGAACAACTCAGTTTATGTCAAGTATAGTAACTCCCTAATTACATTGGCAAGTTGTGATTAGCCACTTACTTTAATTTTCATACCCCAAGCATTACCTATCCTGACTACATCAGTATTTAAATCTACAAGCAACACATACCACATAACATGCGCACATAATACCAATTAACATTACGAAAATACCTGATGGCACGCAGCTACTCAGATTGGCATCCCTTCCCTTTCCGTCGCATTCTCAGTTTAAGTTAAGGTTTATTTGAAATTTACCCATTTCACTTAAACTTTGGCTCTGATACCAACTTGTAAGGCCCCGTTCCGGGACGCTTACAGCTATTCGATCATCACAATTAACAATATAAATACATTTGTCTTTCATAAAGCATCGCTGCGGAATTACAAAAATATACATCTTCATTAATCATTCATACATTCATTCTTTCATTCATACGTTCATTAACTTTCGCATTCTTTCATCATTACATCTTTTCTTTCCTTCGACGATAAACTTTACCCTGCTATTCCTGGCACTGGACCAAGGTCTATTGTAGACCAGCTATAACGATGCTCCGCACCTCTGGTCACAGCACCTAGGGTGGAGTTTAGGTGTACCATTGCCGTGTGCAATACCCTGCTATTCTTGGTACTGGACCTAGGCCTATCATAGACCAGCTACAACGGTGCATCGCACCTCTGGTCACAGTACCTAGGGTATAAAGCAATGGTTCTATACAAATGGTCAATCACAAAGAAAGACCCCAATGTGCATCCTCCCGGGGTAGCGAACCCACACACCGTTGGGCTAACGCCTTTTAATGGCGTGTCCCGACATACAAGGCTTGCAAGACTTTCTTTACTTTCATCATTCATTAATGCATGCATTCTTCATGTTCCTCTTTTCATTATCTTTCACTTTATGTTACATAATACTTCCATTCATTCATTAACATTCAACGTAAAGTCACGGGAAAGATAAACATACGTCATAACAAGGAACATAACATACACAGTCATCATCATCATACAGGGCAACATCATACATACACAACATACATCATGCATAAACATGCAACATCATCATCATGCCCAACATAACCTCTATGACCACAACAGTCATCTTACATGAACTTATGGGAATCTCCCACGTCAAAACTTACATCTGCACTTTCCCCCGAAAGTCAGTACATAAACTACGTTTTCCCCGAGTGCATAAGCCCTACTTGGGCGTATGGTCACCCTTCAGTCGCATGGCCTTCCAAGCGACTGAACATCATGCGAATGGACCAATGCAGATGAACATCTATACGAATGAACACCCATGCGAATGGACCTAATGCGAATGGACTCAATGCAGATGAGTCCATGCGAATGGAACTAATGCGGATGGACTCAATGCGGATGGACTCTCAGTCGCGTGACTCCCCATGCAATTGACTTTCAGTCGCACGACTGGCAGGCGTATGGGCTCCAGTCGCATGACTCACATGCGATTGAACCTCAATCGCACGACTGGCATGCATGTGGACTTCATTCGCACGACTGGCATGCCATTCGGTCGCATAGCCCTAACTGCGCAGAACTCAGCTCACTCCCGAACCCAATCTGCCATGTGCGACCTCTAAGCTCTTCCAAACCTCTTCTCAGCCCAAATCAACCATCCTAAACCTTGGGAATGCATACCACAATCCATTCAAGCATGCACAAGCCCGGAAACAAACTCCAAACGCATCACACGCATTCACAAACAAATGGGTCAAACACACACACAACAAAAAAGGGTTTTCACTATGTGTTCCAGCTCCAAATCAGTTGAAAACGGGTAAAAGAGGGGTCCTAGAACTCACACTAACCACAACTTTGCATGATAAATTGCCATAAAGATTACAAGTCTCAAATAAGTTTACAAGTGTAATGATAATAAGTTAACATGTTTCACCCAAAGTGTGAAAATAAGCAAAAAATGGTATGGAAATACTCACATGGATATAGGCATTACAAGATGATATAAAAGATTAACGTAAGATCCAAAAGATAAATCCAAAGTATCCATTACAAGCACCTAAATATATAATTTACAAGATAAAGATTAAGGTTAACAATACGATTAATGTTCACAAGAATTAGGGTATTAATATTTTAAGGTTTTTCTAAGCAATAAGTTTATAATGTAGTTATTTACATTGTCATTCCATTAGAAGGAATTATATAGGTTTATATGATTAAGTATTTTAGAAATGAAATTAGATAATAATGATGTAATTAAATCTTAATAATTTTCTAAGAATAGTATATAATTTCCCAAATTTTAGAGATTAATAAAGATAATATTATGTCCATTATTATTTTAAATGATTTTTTTTAAATTATTGTATAAGGTCCGGTCCATAAGAATATAAATAGTTATTATTTTAAAAGAAAATCATTTAAATATATAACTTCAATACACATAAAAGGATATTTAAGTTTTAAAAGAGTATATTTTGACCAATGTTCATAATGTACTTAATTATATGACTTGCAAAATAATATAAAATTATTTAAAGTCATTTAACATGGTCAAAAATAAAATTAAAAAAACTAATTATCTAAATGATATTTAAATATCTATTTACATAATTAATCATTTAACATATTAATTTATAATGTTTTATGAAATCTCCATTTAAAATAACGTGATTTAAAAGATAAATATTAAAGGAAAAGTTCGGGTCACTAATATTTTATATTCTTTTAAATCCATATAAATAATCCATGAATAATCTTTAAAATGTTTTATTACAAAGGTTTTTAGTTATTTAAAATTTTAGAAATATTAACCAAATTTATTTGATGCCTTAAAAATATTTAAAGGTTATAAAAACATTTTTTATATTCATTAAGAATTTTCTAAAATTGATTTAAGGCTGAAAAAGCCATTTAAAAAAATATGGGGGTGGCCGGGTCCGGGACCTCCAAGTTGGCATGAGAAGACTTAACCATTAGACCAAGGCCACAGCCGCGTTTATTTGTTGATTTCCATTTGTTTTAACCCAATTCAAAAGGTTTCCCCTTATTCTCAAGAACCCTAGAATTAGCCGAACCAATTGAGCATCAAATCGATGGAGTTTACGGGAATGAACATGGGGCTTTTAATGCCCAAGTGAAATCGAGCATAGTGATATACAGAACTTACATGATTAGTATCGAATTAAGGGAGATGAGATGAAGAATAGGTCGCGACTGACGAAGCGATTGTTCGATATTCAAATGATGATATAATCCAATTCGTTGCATAGGAAGCTTCTATAGAACCCAATGAACGAAAACCCTTTGTCAATTTCAGATATTGAAATACGAAGAACGGTGTTCGAATAGTAGGTAGGTCGCGGCTCAAGGGGGTATTTGAACTCGTTGTAATTGTTTGTCTCAGGTGAAATTGAGAGTTTTGTTGATTAGGTATAGATAGAAGTTAGCTCTGCTTGAAGTATCGGGTTATTACTGGATTTTAATAACGAACGGTTAGAGGATTAAAGTGGCCGGTATGAATTCGTTTGCTTTTAGTAACCGGTGCTTTAAACAACAATTATGCTATGCATTCAGTTCGAAACACACTCGCGAAATGTTTAGGAGCGGTTTGGTTTGAAAATTGATGGTTTTTAATGAGTTTTGGGGGTGGCCAGAGCTCGGCCGGAGTATGGCGGAGCTCCGCCGGAAAGTCGGGTGAAGGGGAGGGTTGGTTTGGGAAATTGTAAATTTACACATATGGTCCCTTTGATTTTTATTTTATCATTTTATGTCTAAACTTTGTTTTTAAAGTTTATAAAGTGACAAAACAACCCCTTAAGTTACTAATTTAGGTTTTAAACATTTTTAAGTTAATATTTGTTTATAAGTTATTATCATTACTAGAATTATTATTATTATTAACTTCAATATTATAATCTATTATTATAATATTATTATTAATATTATTACTATTATTATTATTATTATTTGATTAATTTGTTAATGACAAATTAATATTAAGCATAACAAATCCTCAAAGTTTCAAAATTGACATAAAAGATCCTTTTAAAACTTAACAAAGTTTACTTTTAATTTAACGAAAATATGAGATGTCACAGTCTCCCCAACTTAAAAGAATTTCGTCCAGAAATTAAGAATGAACTTAAATGAACAAAAGGAGTTATAATAAGGGGTACGTGTACAACGGCCAGTGATAGACGTTTGATTACGGATGAGATGTTTCACTTTATGGAGTCTTACGATATTCTTGACATCATGCATGCCAATTCGTACTCTTCCAGCGAAATGCTAGAGTTTTTGAAAATTGGTAGACGAAACGATAGAAGACGATGACAAGTTACCGTAGTATATTAGACTTATAAGCCACAACTTTTAGAATGTATTTTGTAGTAAAGTGATGTCTTGAAATCAATAGAAGACCAACAATGATACGAAAGGTTAACCGTCGGAATTTAAGAATCCCAAACGTCACCGAAACGATCTTAACACATATCTTGTGAATATATATTGCTCCTTTGACCAAACCGTCGGTCTAAGAATAATACGATATGCGAAGATTTTGGAATGAGTTCACAACGATGACTAGAAACATTGCTAATAGCAGGAAAATGAATCGATCATTAAAATTGACGATCGATATTTACCGACATACCACGGTATACGACTATTTGAAAACCCTACAAGTAAATTTCTCGACCCGTTATCCACATAAATCAAATTGAATTTTAGTCAATCGGTCTATAATGCACCAATTGTCATCATGACAGCTAAGATAAGAGGCACTTAGTGAATGAAAAGTTAAACAGGAGATCCATAGGATCACGAATGTTAGGTCTTGTCATACGTGAAGGTAAGACACTTGGATACATACCAAGTTACGTCTTTTCCTTTATGCCGAACCCATGACTACAAGTTATGAAGGTTTATGAACCTTCACGTCATAATGTAAGTAATAACGATCTCGTTAGTCAAAACCAATATAGAGTTTTAAAGATTTCCAAGGCTAAGGGTTCAAAAGTGATTCAAGAAGTAACGCAAACAATAAGACATGCATTTGTAACCATGTTTTGCAAGGTAACAAATTTCCAAATATAGATTGCATACGTAATTCATCAAACCCATAAGTACAGTCGAGAACATTCGTATGACTAGAAAGACATAACCACAAGTTGAATATGTCTTTATTTAGTAGAAAGATTGTTTAAGAAGACTACCATCACACAATCATGTGTTGATATCTCAAAATGAAAGTTGATAAGTAGGGAATAAATGGTTCGATATAGCTAGATCAAATCAAAACATAAGGATGAAGGAAAAGAAATAAATTTAAGAATTTAAATGCTCCAAGCTTGGAATCAAAATCAACCTAGAGCAATCGGGTCTCCTTTCAAGTTCAGAGATCATGCTTTGGCTTGATAGGTCGAAACACTAACATTGTTTCACCCTGCAAGTTAGTACATGTTTCTCGTCACTTGATTACAAACTTGGTAAGTTGAAGATCAAGAAATGAGAATAGTCTTGATGGTGTATTCCCAAGGTATGACCACCAACTTACCAATCAAAAAGTTCGATCCCAACTCCTTGTTGAGGATCCACAGAAATAAGATGAGGTAACTCACCATTAAGGTAAGGGAAATCACTCCTATCTTAACAGTGAAGTTTTACAAAAACAAAATATAACAAGATGAACTTCTTCATCAAAATCCAGAATTCACTCCTACTTTGATAAAGTCGTCTCATTTGAACAAATACAATTCATAAAGATGATATTAATCATCAAGATATGGAATTCACGCCTATCTTGATGATTGAATTTCATAATAGCAAGAAAACAATCGAAGATTGACATTTGTCACCAAAGTACGGGTTTCAATCCTATTTTGGTGAGATCATGTCATTTGTGAAATGCCATTCCAAAGAAAATAATTGAAGTCAATCCCCGGGATAAGGAAATCACCCCGATCCAGAGGATGAAATTTTATAAATCACAACTGGAAACCATTTACCGAAACAAATAGAGAATCATCAAAGTAAGGGAATCACCCATGTTTTGATGAGTTAGAATCATTTAGGAGATACGAGTGTTCTTAGTCATAGGTTGACTTGCAAACTCTTGTATCTCCCACGGTACAAACGGTACAAAGTTTGACTTAACAATGAAAGGAAAAATATATCAATTAGAATCCGGAAATTTCAAGTTACATCAATGTAACAAAGGAAAAATCATGCTTACAAGCTTAAGATCAAAGTTCGAGATAGCAGAATTTGTTATGATGGTGTTCAAATCTTGAATAATTTAAATCAGGAAGGCAAAATCAATGACAAGAATGATTCAACACCACGGAGATGTGAACATTCGATTCACAATTGAAGGAAATACATGAACTCCTTAAGACATGAGGTCAACCATAACCTTATTGAAGACACGCGTACTTATAAGTGATCACTCATCTCAAGGGTTTTGAGTCAAGTAAATGGATTTAATGATCGAGTCAATCACCATTTACACTTTGCCTAGACAAGTATCCTGAGATGTAGGAATTCCACCTACAGCATTTCATGTATTAGTTATGGGACACATCCTAAGAAGACTTGAGAACCATAAGTAACGGTTTAAATTTTTGAAGACCATTCGGTTTAGATTCCCAATATCTTTGGATATATTAAGAGTCATGCACACGTTGGTCAAGGTATAGAAATAGATACATGAAGCGCCCAACATGTAGCGATGTTTAAATGTAGGAGTTGAAATGTAGAATGGGTTCAATATTAACAGGAACATTATATATGTTAAAAATGAGAAGATATTGAAACTTTGGTGATAAACCAGTTCAAAAAAAATCAAGGATTTTTAAGATACAAAGAGGATGGTTCCACTTGGTAATGCATTACCATTTGGAATCGTTGACACGTCAAGGTAAATTGACCCATTGCCTTAGAGATTTGTGTATATTGACCATAGTTTATCACTCATCCCAGAAATCCCCAGGTAAGCATAACTGGTCTTGCAATGAGATTTATACGATATGCTTGCTTTAGCCCGAAGGCCTTTTGCCAGGAATCTAGAATACAGGTGTCTATGTGTCACACAAATTTCTTTGGTTCATAGAATCAAAACCTTGATGGGATTTTCATAGATTATACATAGAGTCTAAGGAATTGAACCCAGATGATAAGTGTAGATTCCACATGTCGTTAAGAATAGGTTTAGGAAGTCTTATTTGTTGGGGAGAATCAAAGAGTTAAAGTTAAGTTTAGGGAGACAAGTAACTAAATTATGCTAAGGCATCAAGTTGCACAAGAGGCATAGCATTATGTAGCATGTAAACAATAAGTAAGCACAAAAGTATAATGATCTTTCTATGAGGTTCATGCAACTATAGTCTAGGTCACCATTTCTAATAACCTAAATCCCTATAGTTATGGGCTCTGATACCAATCTGTCACACCCCAACCTTGACGGCGGAAACGTCGAGATGTGAGGGTTACGATTGTTCACAGCCACATAACACTATTTATTAATTCCAAAGATATTAATCATAAGATTCAATTGTAACATTACAAGCAAAATTTTCAACAAGGAATACATCATGTACAAATGCTACAAATAATATGAACATCCATTTTATCTCTAGGTCCAATCCTAGATGTGATAAGCTTCAAAGAGTAGAACACATACTTGAGGTATTCCTGAAACATATTAAAAATAAAAGGTTAACATAAAAATGTTGGTGAGCATTCCATAGTTTTTAATACATAGATTATATAAAAGATGGCAATTCAAGTCATAAGTTAGTGAATAAAGTGATTAGGGATGTTATGAACAATGCAACAATCAAACCTCGACAAAGTTTTACAAGTCTCAAACGTTTACAAGATTATACGATCAGCTAAGTGTACTTGGATCAACCAAAGCAGCTTGTCTTGCCCATAGATCTATGACTTCGCTGGGCTAGCAATAGTTAATGATTGTACATATAACGCCATAACATGGTAACCACAAAAATTCAACTAACCACAACTTTGCATGATGAATTGCCATAAAGATTACAAGTCTCAAATAAGTTTACAAGTGCAATGATAATAAGTTAACATGTTTCACCCCAAAGTGTGAAAATAAGCAAAAAGGGTATGGAAATACTCACATGGATATAGGCATTACAAGATGATATAAAAGATTAACGTAAGATCCAAAAGATAAATCCAAAGTATCCATTACAAGCACCTAAATATATATTTACAAGATAAAGATTAAGGTTAACAATACGATTAATGTTCACAAGAATTACGGTATTAATATTTTAAGGTTTTTGCTAAGCATAAGTTTATAATGTAGTTATTTACATTTTCATTCCATTAGAAGGAATTATATAGGTTTATATGATTAAGTATTTTAGAAATGAAATTAGATAATAATGATGTAATTAAATCTTAATAATTTTCTAAGAATAGTATATAATTTCCCAATTTTAGAGATTAATAAAGATAATATTATATCCATTATTATTTTAAATGATTTTTTTTAAATTATTGTATCAGGTCCATAAGCATATAAATAGTTATTATTTTAAAAGAAAATCATTTAAATATATAAGCTTCAATACACATAAAAGGATATTTAAGTTTTAAAAGAGTACATTTTGACCAATGTTCATAATGTACTTAATTATATGACTTGCAAAATAATAAAATTATTTAAAGTCATTTAACATGGTCAAAAATAAAATAAAAAAAAACTAATTATCTAAATGATATTTAAATGTCTATTTACATAATTAATCATTTAACATATTAATTTATAATGTTTTATGAAATCTCCATTTAAAATACCTGATTTAAAAGATAAATAATTAAAGGGAAAGTTCGGGTCACTAATATTTTATATATATATATATCTATATATATATATATATATATATATATATATATATATATATATAATATATATATTTTAAATCCATATAAATAATCCATGAATAATCTCTAAAATGTTTTATTACAAAGGTTTTTAGTTATTTAAAATTTTAGAATATTACCGAAATTTATTTGATGCCTTAAAAATATTTAAAGGTTATAAAAACATTTTTTTATATTTATTAGGAATTTTCTAAAATTGATTTAAAGCTGAAAAAAGCCATTTAAAAAAATATGGGGGTGGCCGGGTTTCGAACCCGGGACCTCCAAGTTGGCATGAGAAGACTTAACCATTAGACCAAGGCCACAGCCGCGTTTATTTGTTGATTTCCATTTGTTTTAACCCAATTCAAAAGGTTTCCCTTTATTCTCAAGAACCCTAGAATTAGCCGAACCAAATTGAGCATCAAATCGATGGAGTTTACGGGAATGAACATGGGGCTTTTAATGCCCAAGTGAAATCGAGCATAATGATATACAGAACTTACATAATTACTATCGAATTAAGGGAGATGAGATGAAGAATAGGTCGCGACTCACGAAGCGATTGTTCGATATTCAAATGATGATATTAATCCAATTCGTTGCACAGGAAGCTTCTATAGAACCCAATGAACGAAAACCCTTTGTCAATTTCAGATATTGAAATACGAAGAACGGTGTTCGAATAGCAGGTAGGTCGCGGCTCAAGGGGGTATTCGAACTCGTTGTAATTGT
Organism: Flaveria trinervia; assembly: GCA_025506515.1. Classification (NCBI taxonomy): domain Eukaryota; kingdom Viridiplantae; phylum Streptophyta; class Magnoliopsida; order Asterales; family Asteraceae; genus Flaveria; species Flaveria trinervia. The sequence continues at coordinate 33,425,490 of CM046448.1, forward strand.
TTGTCTCAGGTGAAATTGAGAGTTTTGTTTGATTAGGTATAGATAGAAGTTAGCTCTGCTTGAAGTAATTGGGTTATTACTGGATTTTAATGACCGAACGGTTAGAGGATTAAAGTGGCCGGTTATGAATTCGTTTGCTTTTAGTAACCGGTGCTTTAAACAACAATTATGCTATGCATTCAGTTCGAAACACACTCACGAAACGTTTAGGAGCGGTTTGGTTTGAAAATTGATGGTTTTTAATGAGTTTTGGGGGTGCCCGGAGCTCGGCCGGAGTATGGCCAGAGCTCCGCCGGAAAGTCGGGTGAAGGGGAGGGTTGGTTTGGGAAATTGTAAATTTACACATATGGTCCCTTTGATTTTTATTTTTTCATTTTATGTCTTAAACTTTGTTTTTAAAGTTTATAAAGTGACAAAACAACCCCTTAAGTTACTAATTTAGGTTTTAAACATTTTTAAGTTAATAATTTGTTTATAAGTTATTATCATTACTAGAATTATTATTATTATTAACTTCAATATTATAATCTATTATTATTAATGTTATTATTAATATTATTACTATTATTATTATTATTATTTGATTAATTTGTTAATCACCAAATTAATTATTAAGCATAATAAATCCTCAACGTTTCAAAATTGACATAAAAGGTCCTTTTAAAACTTAACAAAGTTTACTTTTAATTTAACGAAAATATGAGATGTCACATTGATCTTTTCAAGCTTCTCAGTCGTAGCCTCGATTACCCTGACGCTCCCTAGTTCTTTTTGACCATTATCACCCCAACAGACGGGCGTTCTGCATCTCCTACCATATAGCATCTCATTAGGTGGCATACCAATGTTGGCATGATAACTGTTGTTGTATGAGAATTCAGCTAACGGTAAGTGGTCATCCTAACTTCCCCCAAAATCAATCACACATGCCCGAAGCATGTCCTCTATTGTCTGAATGGTCCTTTCTAACTGACCATCAGTCTGGGGATGATAAGCCGTGCTATTATGTAACCTCGTCCCCATGGCGTCGTGGAATTTCTTCCAAAATTTGGATGTAAATCGAGTGTCATGATCAGACACAATAGACACCGGCACACCGTGACGAGTTACAATCTCTTTGATGAAAAGATCGGCCAACCTCTCAGATGAATATGTCTCGCGGATCGGTAGGAAGTGAGCACTCTTCGTCAAGCGGTTAACAATCTCCCATATAGCATCCTACCCTTTCGGAGTACGCGACAGCTTCATAATGAAATCCATGGTGATGTGCTCCCACTTCCATTCCAGTATATCCAAAGGTTGAATCTTCCCATACAGCCTCCGATGCTCGGCCTTCACCTGTAGATAAGTAAGGCATTTACTCACATACTCCACCATGTCACGTTTCGTACCCGGACACCAATAATCCTTCTTCATGTCTTGTTACATCTTTGTGGCACCTAGATGAATGGAGTATCGAGTCTTATGAGCCTCATCCATGATCCTCATGCGTAGATCCCCAAAACGAGGAATCCACACTCGTCCAAATCGGGTTTTAACACCAAGTGTGTTTTCACCCAATTCCGCAACCAAACCTCTCATTCTTTCCGAGTTAAGATGATCTTCCTTCAATGCCTCATCTTGAAACTCTTTAACTTGCTTTATCACGTCAGAGGTCATGATTAGCTGATACGCTTCCACCCGAATCGGCTCGGGCCTCTCTTCTCGGCTAAGGGCATTAGCCACCACGTTGGCTTTGCCCGGATGGTAGTGGATCTCACAATCATAATCTTTTATAAGTTCCAACCACCGTCTCTGCCTCATGTTCAGATCCTTCTGCTCAAAGAAGTACTTCAAACTCTTGTGGTCCGTGAAAATGGTGCACTTCATCCGGTAAAGATAGTGCCTCCAAATCTTTAAAGCAAAGACCACGGATGCTAGCTCCAAATCATGAGTAGGGTAATTAACCTCATGAACCTTTAACTGTCGGGCTGCCTAGGCTATAACCTTCCCCCTCTGCATTAACACACACCCTAACCCCGAGTAGTAAGTGTTAGGACCTGGTATTTGACCGAAATACCTAGAGATTGACGTGTAAACCAGATCAAATCGTGCGGAATCCTATTTGATTGGCGATCCAATCAGTGAGAACACACAAAGAATCAATCAAGAATTGAAACTAACGTTAGAAATCGATTGGGAATCGATCTAATGTGTTCTATGAACTTGGAGAACGAATTGAGAGGTTTCTGGACGGTTAGGGTACGTCTGGAATCGTAATTAACCGAGAGTTCTTCTTTTCCACGAATTGAGTTGTATTTATAGGTTGGTATTATTCAATCGTGCGACTGAACCATTAGTCTGGTTCAGTCGTGCGATTGAACCATGCGGTTGATTCATTCGTACGACTGAGTGTTCAGTCGTGCGACTGAGCCAATCTTATGTTACAATCGTATGACTGATCCAGTCTCTTGGTTTAGTCGTGCGACTGAGTCAATCGTGTGAAGTTATTCATGCGTATGGTTCATTCGCATGAGCCATTCGCATGAGAACTTTATTATGTTAAGTTTGAATGTAGTGTGTATTAATTAATAAACATTATGTGTAATCATTCAAGCAATCACTAACCTAATTAACCAATTCAATGTCGACACATTAATGAAATATTAAACATTATAACTAACAAACTATCAATATCATTTCATTAATCATACCAAACAAGATCTATTACATCATATATCATGATCTAGGGACATACATGTATCAACAAACTCCCCCTTGGACCTAGATCTCTCTAATATCTTGTTTTCTTCATTACCTCCTCATACTTCTTGTACTTATCCTCTTTTGTGACTCCTTCATGAATCTCAAATGCAAAACAGAGTCTTATGACATTCTGGAACGGGAGGGCTTGTACTATATCGTGTGTATCATAGAACAGTGGCCACTTGTATAGAGTGTAGACATCATTAGCTGACAAGTTGGTTAGCCACATTGGGTCAAATACCCTGATAGTATCCATTTCGCTCTCTTTGTTTAGGACTATGACCACTTCTCCTGTCCTCCAATCGTAGTACCACCACTTAAAGTGTGGTGTGAAATCCTTTGTCATTTCCCGAAGTGGGATTCTTGACATTATGCGCAGAGGATTCCACTTCAACACTATCTTTGGTTTTCCAGTAATGGCATCCATCTCAGACCTTCGAATATACCTTGTAGGTTGTTGAGGTCTGAAGTTAATCCACCTGGTGTGGTACTCTTTCTTTAGGGCAGCGTCAAACCAGCCTGACATCTTTCTCGTGTCAGCATACAACAACTTCTATTTGACTAGCTGGTTGAGCTCAAAACCTGGTAGAGTCTTTAGATCATGTGGAAATCTAAAGTACTCGATGCCCTTCTCCCTCTTAACGGCATAAACGTTAAGATCATCAAAATATGCCCATGCGATAATCCTGCCTGACACCTTAAGATGTTTCTTGACTCTGTAGAGCTTGGTGTAGGCATCCCTCTTCGGTGCAGCACGTTGGGCTCTAACTTCTTGAAAACATTCAGACCATTCAGCCTTACGGATATCAACATCATCCTTTGCGGCTTTGGCCATTCTCTCTGTCTTCTCTGACTCTTGCTCCATTTTGTCTAACATCTCAAATGTATCACCGACAAGGGATTCACCCAAATTGGGAACCACATTGCCCTCATTGTCAGCATACTGAGGATAGTGCTCCGTAGTGACATCTTCTATCTCTATTTCATCAACGTCATTTAGCTCGTCATCACAGGTAGCATTACATGTCGGAGCATCTTTCACTATTTCATCAGGATTGAGCTTGAAAATTTCTGCCAGTTGCTCGTTTGATAGATCGTGAATTATTTCCCCTTCTTCAGGAGTATAACTCACTGACCTTCTGACAATCCCTTGCAGATCAAGAACCATTGTGAGTTGAGACTTGACCTGCTGAAGGGGAGCAATATCAAACTCATCTCTTTTGTAATTTGGATCTGTTTGATTTACACATTTCACACTCAAATCATTAGTAATTTATCAAACGAAATGCATTAACTTAATATAAACATTTAATACATGGTTTTTTTTCATACAGAATACAAAAGTAAATAAATACATAAACATCTACTATTTACTTTTATCCTGAATACTCGGCTCATCACGTGAAGGTGCAGAAGCAGAAGCTGACTGATCTTGTCTGTTCTTTGATCTTTTCTCTTGCCCTGGAGCTGAGACAAATTCAGCTGCTTCTCCTCCGTCAGTGTCTTCATCTTCGTGCCATTCTTCAGTTTTCTCTTCGTCAATTTCATTCTCATCATCATCATCGTCTTCATCGTCATCATCATTTCTGTCCCCATCCCTTATCTTTAAGGGCTCCTCCTTCGATCCTTTCAACTTTAGCAAAATGGTCTTTTTAGCCTTTTCTAACTCCTTTATTTTCTTCCCTGAGGTGACGCTTTGAGCTTGGAGAATGGCTATCTCGTTGCTCTGGGTGGTCATCTGTCGGGCCTGTCTTTCTATCACTTGAGCCTGCTCTGCAATTTGGTGAGTTTGTGCAGCAGTCAGGTCAGTAAGCTGGCGGAATTGGGAGGCCTTTTCCTCATCGGCAGCCAGCAAACGCATTACCATTCTGTTTAGTGCCGACAACTGTTCTTCTACCGTAACTATAGGTAGAGGTGATCTGTAAGTGATGAGGGATAGGCTGAGGGCTCGGTTTGGTGGCTAGTGGTGGTGGTCGTAGCTGTGGTGAATATCGGGTCAGGTCGGGATGATAGTGGTGGTGAGTGAGGGGTGAATGATGTAGTGGTGGCTGGGATCTGTATTATGGTGGTAGGTCTGGTGGTGTCTGTGGTTGCTGTGGGGGTTGTGGTGGCTATGGTGGTGGATGGTGTGTCTGAAGAGGTGGTAGTGGTGGTGGTAGTGGCTGTAGTAGCTGAGGTAGTAGTGATGAAGGTCAAACAACGCTTCTTCTTTGGTTTCTGCCCATGGGGTTGAGCCATCCGTTTTCTCCTCCTTCCTTTCGAGGTGGATGCTCCCCCTCCTACCCTGCCGATTGACCCTGGAACATAGGTCGGGTCGGTCTCTGTCTCTCCAGAGTCTCTTGGTGCTCACCCACCACCCGAACCATGTACTGTGGAACCACTTTTCTTCCCACAGTCCTGGTGAGGGGCTCCTCATCATACTATTCTTCTTCTACTTCTGTCTCAAGGACAAAATCATGATGAAACCTAGCTGATTCGGTAACTTCTGCAGCCGGGGCGGATGCTGGAGGCACGACATCAGACGTAGTGCCTCTCTGTGGAACAGGCATATTGTCTCCGGCACCCCCACTATCATCATCATCTGAATCATCAGTAGGTAGGACAATTGGCTCCACGTCGGAGTCATTGTCCTCGTGACGCCATTGGCGTCTCCCCGGTGCCACATAACTCTCATCTGCTAAATGGCCAATCAGCCTCTTTGCCTGGGGCTTCACTTGCTTGCCCTGGTACACCACCATCCTACCCAACGTAGTGTCATCCATAAGTTCCAAAGTCACTGCATCGTGACTTTCCTTGGGGAGCAGAGGCAGCTTCTCATTGAATATCATCTGAAGAAATCTTGGATACATACAAAAACCTTCTTTCCCTTTTGTTTCAATGTTCTCTACCAAATAAGCAAAGATCATATTAGAAGCTGAAAGGGTGGTTCAACACCAGAGCCACGAAGGCATTTTGTATCTGATCTGATAGGTCATCGAAACCACCCCTTCTCGAAGCAATGCACTTAAGAATCACATGTGCCATATATTTGTATTGTGGGCACAAGTTGCTTTATTTAGCACCCCCGAGTTAATGTCCCCCGCATACTTGATTCGGAGGAAACACCCTCTCACTATCAAAGGATGTAACTTAGTGGGGTGAGTGGAGTCATCCCCAACTCAAGATTCTCTGGATGTCAGTAGCGGTAATGTCGATAGCTTGACCCAAAATGGTGCTTCGGATGCTGTATGGCTCACGAGAGCGATCCACTGAGGCATTCTCCCAGAATGCCTGATGTAGTGATTTGTAAGGCGTGCACGGTGTAGATATAGCCTTATGTATCCGTGAGCGTTTGAGGAAGGCTATAATCTCGGAGAACTTGGCCCCGTTCCGAGTTGTGTGGTCCAAATGGGCACATATGTTGTGCTTTGGATTAAAAGACCATCTGTCAGCCATTTTTCCTGAAACACAAAGCACATGATCATTAGTACATAATACATCAGAATTCAGTTCTAATTGTAGTGTTTCACTTCCATTCTGATTCCTTCATGCGAATGAATCATGCGACTGGAGTCATTCGGTTGTTCTTAAGCACGACTGAGTTCATTCGGTTGATTTAGACATGCGATTGAGTTCAATCTGCCGACTGAGTCTTCGATTGGTTCAGTCGGCCGACTGAACTCATTCGGGTGGTTCATTCGGCCGAATGACCCAATCACAAGGTTCAATCGTGCGATTGGAGTTCATTCAAACGACCAGTCGCTTGCCCCACTGTTCGATCGCCTGTGGGTCGAATCTTGACCCATTTAAGTCATTTAACAGTGTTTAATGGTCCATTAGACTCGCCTACTTGTCACTAATAACCTATTAAACTTAATTTTAACATTTTGCTTAGTTTACATAGGTGATTAGGTCATTTCACAGTTTGGTTCTTGATTCAATCGAGTGTCTCTAATGTAGGTTCTTTAATCTTCTGATTTTGGTAAGATTCAAGAGTAATGTACCTGTAAAATCGTCACTCGAATGTAAGAAACTCAACAACAATGTAAGTCAGGATCTGTAGCAATTTTTGGCAGAGTAACGGGAAGAATGCGATTTGAGTGCGATTTTGGTGTGATGAGGAACATGCGATCGACTGAGGCCCTTAAATACTGAACTTAAGTTCAATCGGCCGACTGGCCTCATTCGCTCAATTCATTCGGGCGACTGAGTCTCAGTCGTACGATTGGCCAAGTCAATCGCATTCAGTCGGCCGACCGAGTCTCAGTCGGTCGACTTCCTCATTCGGTCTCTTTCATTCGCATCTTCAGTTGACCGACTGAGCCTCAGTGGTCGACTGCTTCATTCTCCCCCTTTTATTCGGTCGAATGGATCATTCTCATGTCCATTCGGCCGATTGGGAGCCATTCGCATAGTTGGTCCATAACCATGATCCATCGTGTGAATGGGTCACACTTAGTGAGTTTACAGTCATTTTGAACATTTTACTTTTAAGACCCTTTTATCTTTTGACAATGACATTATAAGCTCTTAACCAATTCAGTCACCTCAGACGAGACTCTTTTAAAACACGTTGTCACCTCTGACGTGACTCTTTGAACTTTGAAAAATATGTGGCCATCTCAGACATGACCCTTTTCGGTGAGTTAATTCCATTCTGATTTTCCTAATGTAGTCCGACAGACACACACCTAAAAGATTAAACTTGACACTTAAACTAATACACAAATAAAAAAATTTTTTTTTGGACTTTTTGTGAGAGATAAAACCCTAAGATGGAAATCTACGGGATTTGGTTCCGGAATCAAAATCTTCAACTTAGATTGACCACACCTGGACCAATTCAATTTTGGAATCATACAGGAACATCAAATCATTTGGGACTTGTTATCAAACTCTTCCGATGCTCAATTCTTGGTGTTCATCCAGAGTCATCAGCAGCTTTAGGGAATCATACTGGAACTCTTAGATTACCACATTGATTTGAACTTTCAAGAATTGCAGCCACAATGATTGTCATATGTTTGTCCACTTAAATCCATACACAGACTCTTGACTCAAACCGGTGATTGTTTTTGGTTTATTTAATTCAACGAACATTTGTGGATCCCACACTATATGGTAATCAACATCCCTCAGGAGTTTTTGAGCGGTCTACGGGTATTGTTACAAGAAGAGACTATTCTTAGATCTTTCATAGAGAAACCAGTCCTCAGTCAGTGCCATCGCACAGCAAAGAGGCGGCAAACAACAATGAATTCTGGAATATCTAGGTTATGCTTATCCTCAGTCAGTGCCATCGCACAGCAGAGAGGCACACAACCTATCTCCTTGTTAGAGCAGCTTTTATTTTGCACCAAATGCACCAACAACATAGGTCATTAGCTTGATAGCATTTTTCTTTCATTTTTTTCCGTGCTTTGCTCTATTTATGGTCAACCGCACACATTTGTGGCGTTTACATGCTCATTACCCCTTATTGGAATATTTTTGATTGTGTTAACCAGTGATAAGATGGAAGCCCAGTCTGTTGAACAGTTTAGTTTGATCTTGAGATCACCAGTCCGGTCTAATCATCTATTGTGTTGAATCTACCGACATATCAATTGTGGTCTAGCAACCTCTAGGTCTACTCTCATTGTGTTACCTTAGGAGTTACCAGTTTTTCTATCATCTTCCCTTTTATATTGCTTAGGCTACACAGACTTATACTTTGAATTTTTGTTATCTTTTCTAATTTGGATTTTAAAGTCCCTCTTGACTTGTTCCTGTGTACTATCATATTCCAAGGGTTTGAATCGGTATCACAGATACGATCTACCTTGTATCAGCTTTCCACTCCTTCTCCCTCGGTTTCCTTTCTTTTTTTTTCCCTTTTTTTCCCTTTTTTTTCTATTAATGTTGCTTGCTGACTTATTCTCCCCCTAAAATACTAAAATCAAACCTGGTTTAATTATTTTAGGATTTTAATAAACAGCAGAATAACATGAGTTTAATTTAAGCAGACTAAAATAAACAAATAAAATAAAATAAAAAAAGAAAAATTAACTAAACTGCATCGGACTACACATGATCATCATCAGGAATAACATCACTTCTCTTTTTAACGTCGTTGACCTCTAGCAGATATTGAAAACGTGGTTTATCAAAGGCTTTAGTATAGAGGTCAGCGCGTTGAAAATCAGTATTAATTTTTACCACATCAATTAAGTTTTTTTCGAAACAATCTCGTATGAAGTGATATTTAATACCGATATGTTTGGTCTTAGGATGTTGGACCGGATTTTTAGTTACTGCAATTGCAGCAGAGTTATCTACAAAAATAGGAGTAGAATGGAACGTTAAACCGTAATCCCGCATTTGCTGTTGAATCCAGATGATTTGTGAACAGCAACTTGCAGCAGCAACATATTCGGCTTCACAGGTTGACAATGCAACCGATGTCTGCTTCTTACACTGCCAGGTAATTAATCTTCTCCCAAAGAATTGACACCCTGCTGGTGTAGACTTGTAGTTGACCGAAATACCTAGAGATTGACATGTAAACCAGATCAAATAGTGCGGAATCCTATTTGATTGGCGATCCAATCAGTGAGAACACACGAAGAATCAATCAAGAATTGAAACTAACGTTAGAAATCGATTGGGAATCGATCTAATGTGTTCTATGAACTTGGAGAACGAATTGAGAGGTTTCTGGACGGCTAGGGTACATCTGGAATCGTAATTAACCGAGAGTTCTTCTTTTCCACGAATTGAGTTGTATTTATAGGTTGGTATTATTCAATCGTGCGACTGAACCATTAGTCTGGTTCAGTCGTGCGATTGAACCATGCGGTTGATTCATTCGTACGACTGAGTGTTCAGTCGTGCGACTGAGCCAATCTTATGTTACAATCGTACGATTGATCCAGTCTCCTGGTTCAGTCGTGCGACTGAGTCAATCGTGTGAATTTATTCATGCGTATGGTTCATTCGCATGAGCCATTCGCATGAGAACTTTATTATGTTAAGTTTGAATGTAGTGTGTATTAATTAATAAACATTATGTGTAATCATTCAAGCAATCACTAACCTAATTAACCAATTCAATGTCGACACATTAATAAAACATTAAACATTATAACTAACAAACTATCAATATCATTTCATTAATCATACCAAACAAGATCTATTACATCATATATCATGATCTAGGGACATACATGTATCAACAGGAAGCATCAGAATAAACCACCAGATCTTCACTTCCATCGGGTAATGACAGAACAGGAGCTTGAGTCAATCTCGCCTTCAATTCTTCGAATGCCTTCTCTTGAGCTTGACCCCATACACACTTCACATCCTTCTGGGTCAACTTAGTTAGTGGAGAAATGATCTTAGAAAAGTCTTGGATAAATCTTCTATAGTAGCCCGCCAAACCCAACAAACAACGAATCTCGGATGGCGTCTTTGGAGACTTCCATTGCATCACCGCCTCCACCTTTGCCGGGTCCACCATAATCCCGTCAGGATTCACCACATGACCCAAGAACTGAACCTCGCGCAACCAAAACGCGCACTTGGAGAACTTAGCGTACGACTCTCCTTTCTCAACGTCTCCAAAACCTCCCGAATGTGATCGGCATGCTCAATCTTGCTCTTCGAATAAATCAGGATATCATCAATAAACGCAATCACTGATTTATCCAACATCAGCCGACACACTCGATTCATCAGATCCATTAAAGCACCTAGCGCATTGGTCAAACCAAAAGACATGACAAGAAACTTGTAGTGACCATAACGCGTGCGGAAAGCTGTTTTAGGAACATCCTGCTCTTTCACCTTCAGTTGATGATAGCCAAATCGAAGGTCTATCCTTGAAAACCAACTGGCACCTTGAAGCTGATCGAACAAATCATCTATTCTCAGTAAGGGGTATCAGTTCTTCACCGTCAACTTGTTCAGCTCACGGTAGTCAATACACATCCTCATACTACTGTCCTTCTTCTTCACAAACAGCACCGGAGCACCCCAAGGAGAGATACTCGATCGAATGAACCCCTTATCAAGCAGCTCTTGTAACTGCTCCATCAACTCTTTCATCTCCATCGAAGCCAACCGATATGGTGGCTTGGCAACAGGTTGGGCACTCGGTATCAGATCAATCTGGAACTCGATCTCTCTGTCAGGTGGCACTCCTGGTAGGTCTTCTGGGAATACGTCTGGAAAGTCACACACAACCGGTACATCGAATAGTTGTGGTGTTAGTGTATCCACATCCTTTACATAAGCCAAGTAGGCGCTACATCCACGCCTCATACACTTTCCCGCCACCGCCGTTGAGATTACTTTCGGGATCGTCGTGAGCCGATCCCCATAAACAGTTACCAAGCTTCTGTCAGGAGCTGTCAAACAAATCATCTTCTTGCGTCACACAATGTTCGCCTAGAAGTCCACCAACCAATCCATCCCAAAAACCAAATCGAAACCACCTAAGGTCATCACAAATGGTCTAACAATAAAATTATGACCTTCTAGTTCCACATCACAGTTCTCCATCATCTCAGAAATCCTGGTAGACTTACCTATGGCAGTTTCTATATCAAAGGGCGCATCAACACGTCTACTACTAATAGGCAGCTTAGCACAGAAAGCAGCAGAAATAAAACTTTTACTAGCACCCGAATCAAATAACACAGAAGCTAAAGTTTGGTTCACTAGAAACGTACCAGACACAACATCAGGGTCCGTCCTAGCTTCCTCGTGTGTCATAGTGAATACCTTGGCGCTCGCCCTTGGCCCTTCACGCCCCATCTTCTTCGCCCTGGAACCCTCGGTCCTCGGCTTCTTGCAATCTCTACTTATGTGGCCCTCCACGCCACAGTTAAAGCACCGAACCGTACGACAGTCCCTGGCTACATGCCTCGTCTTCCCACATTTGAAGCACCTATTCAATCCCAACCTACATTATCCCGCATGCTCCCTTCCACACTTGCCACACCTTTTCGACCCCGCACTCGATGTGGCCACACGACGGTCATCCACCCATGCCTTCTTGTTATCCGTTTAGGTATCACCCCGACCAAACCTCTTCCCCTGCCAGTTTCGATCACCTCCACCCTTCCTTCTACCTTCAGCCACTACCACTACAACCCTCTCATCATGTAACCTCCCTGCCAAATCCACCGCCGACCTAAACGTGCTTGGTCGGGCAGCGATCATGTGCCTGCGAATATCCGTTGGCAAACCCTCGATGTACCTCTTGATATTTCGTGACAGAGGCATCACCTGATCCGGTACCAAACGTGCCATCTCGTTGAACTTCGTGGTGTACTGCTGATGTGTCATGGTTCCTGCCTCCAGCTGTAGGAACTCTCTCTCTCAACTTTATCCATTTCTCTATGAGGACAGAACTCCTCGATCACCAACTTCTCAACTACGACCATCTCATTCTCCCAATAGCCCTGCTACCCTCGGCTTGGACTATATTGTCCCATCATCATAGAGCCGAGTCCACAAAAGAATGGACAACAAACTTTACTTTCTGATCCTCGTGGCACTCGCTGATATTTAAAACAACTTCCATTACTCTCACCCACCAGTGAGCAACAGCAGCAGTGTTGTTTCCATCAAAAGTAGGGGGCTTGCACCGTTGAAACGCCCCATAATTACATCCTCGTGCCGCCTCCAGCGCAGGCTCTTCCTCTTCTTCTTCATCGTCAGATAAAACCGTTTCAGGCTCTGGTTGCTCTCGTCCTCCCGCGGACCTATTCCTCTTTTGTCTTTCCCCTTCCCATACAGCCTTGATGACTTCGGTCACCACAGACGGTAAGATTGTCTGCATGACCCGATGGACTTCTTCAACAACAGCCTCCTTTACTAAGGCTCTCAGATTGGCGCTCTCGTCGCCACCCTCCGGATGAGGAGTTTCTGGTTCTTCGTGAACCACCTTTTCAACTCTGGGTCTTCCCCTCTTGGGTCGCGGTTCGGCACCAAGCCCATCACGACCACCTCCACGAGAGGCTTTCGAAGATCTACCACTGGCCATCACACGCACACTAAAAGATTCAAACACCAACACGGTCATTCAAGGGAACAACTCACTTTATGTCAAGTATAGTAACTCCCTAATTACATTGGCCAATTTTGATTAGCCACTTACTTTACTCTTCATACCCTTAGTATTACCAATCCTCACTACATCGGTATTTAAATCTACAAACAACACATACCACATAACATGCGCACATAATACGGGTTAACATTACGAAAATACCTGATGGCACGCAGCTACTCTGATTGGCATCCCTTCCCTTTCTATCATTATTATCTTCATTAATTGTTCATACGTTCATTCTTTCATTCATACGTTCATTAACTTCGCATTCTTTCATCATTACATCTTTTCTTTCCTTCAACCATAAACTTTACCCTGCTATTCCTGGCACTAGACCTGGGTCTATCATAGACTATCTATAACGGTGCTCCGCACCTCTGGTCACAAAACCTAGGGTGGAGTTTAGGTGTACCATTGTCGTGTGCAATACCCTGCTATTCCTAGTACTGGACCTAGGCCTATCATAAACCAGCTATAACGGTGCATAGCACCTCTGGTCACAATACCTAGGGTATGCATCGATGGTTCTATACAAATGGTCAATCACAAAGAAAGACCCCAATGTGCATCCTCCAGGGGTAGCGAACCCACACACCGTTGGGCTAACACCTTTTAATGGCGTGTGCCGACATACAAGGCTTGCAAGACTTTCTTTACTTTCATCATTCATTAATGCATCCATTCTTCATGTTCCTCTTTTCATTAACTTTCACTTTACGTTACATAATACTTCCATTCATTCATTAACATTCAACCTAAAGTCACGGGATAGATAACCATATGTCATTACAAGGAACATAACATACACAGTCATCATCATCATACAGGGCAACATCATACATACACAACATACATCATGCATAAACATGCAACATCATCATTATGCCCAATATAACCTCTATGACCACAACAGTCATCTTACATGAACTTACGGGAATCTCCCGTTTCAAAACTTACATCTGCACTTTCCCCTGAAAGTTAGTACATAAACTACGTTTTCCCCAAGTGCACAAGCCCTACTTGGGCGTATGGGCACACTTCATTCGCATAGCCTTCCAGGTGACTGAACATCATGCGAATGGACCAATGCGGATGAACATCTATACGAATGAACACCCATGCGAATGGACCTAATGCGGATGCACTCAATGCGGATGAGTCCCATGCGAATGATACTAATGCGGATGAACTCTCAGTCGCATGACTCCCCATGCGATTGACCTTCATCGCACGACTGGCAGGCGTATGGGCTCCAATCGCACGACTGGCATGCGTGTGGACTTCACTCGCACGACAGGCATGCCATTCGGTTGCATAGCCCTAACTGCGCTGAACTCAGCTCACTCCCGAACCCAATCTGCCATGTTCGACCTCTAAGCTCTTCCAAACCTCTTCTAAGCCCAAATCAACCATCCTAAACCTTAGGAATGCATACCACAACCCCATTCAAGCACGCACAAGCCCGGAAACAAACTCCAAAGGCATCACACGCAATCACATACAAATGGGTGAAACACACACACAAACAAAAACAGGTTTTCACTATGTGTTCCAGCCCCAAATCAATTGAAAATGGGTAAAAGAGGGGTCCTAGAACTCACACAAACCACACCGAGAAGTAGAGCTTCGTTTGGACGTGCTACACGATTATTTTGCACTCTAGAATCCACCCGAACCAACTTTTTTCTCTCTTTTTCTCCCCTTTTCTTCTCCCTTTCTCGCTTTAGCTGAATTTTGGGGTGTGGGGAGAGGGTAAGGGCTGCCCTCTCCCTTTACATACCCCCACTCACCCAACTTTCTCTCGTTGGCGAGTTTGGTCCCTCGACTTTGGACTTTATTTCTTTTTCTTCTTTTGTCAGCTTCAAAGAAAATATGCGGGTGTTACATACTTGCATGCATGCATACATTCATACATGCATACACGCATACATACATATATACATGCATACATGCATACCTACACACATGCATACATACATACATACATACACACATGCATACATACACGCATACATACATACACGCATACATGCATGCACGCATAAATGCATGCACGCATGCATGCATACACACACACACGTACACACACATACACACACACATACACACACACACATACACACACCCATACACACACATACACACACACATACACACACACATACACACACATACACATACACATACACACACATATACACACACATACACACACATACACACACATACACACATACATCCACGCATACATACGCGCATACACGCGCGCCTACACACGCGCCTACACGCGCGGATCCACGCGAGCATCCACGCACGCATACACGCGTCCATACACGCGTGCATCCACGCATGCATACACGCGTGCATCCACACGTGCAAACAAGCGATACATACCTACGTACATACGTACGTACATGATACATACGTTCATACATACGTACATACATACGTACATACATACGTACATACATACATATATACATACGTACATACGTACATACATTCGTACATAAACACATACATCCATGTGCATGCATGCATGCACACATGCATGCACACATACATACATACACACGTACATACACACGTACATACACACGTACATACACGCGTACATATACACATACATACAAACGTACATACACACGTACATACACACGTACATACACACGTACATACACACGTACATACACACGTACATACACACGTACATACACACGCACATACACACGTACATGCACACGTACATACACGCGTACATACACACGTACATACACACGTACATACACACGTACATACGCACGTACATACGCACGTACATACACACGTACATACACACGTACATACACACGCACATACACACGCACATACACACGTACATACACACGTACATACACGCATACATACACGCATACATACACGCATACATACACGCATACATACACTCATACATACACGCATACATACATACATACACTAGGTTGAATCTCGTGTATTACACGGGTTGAATTAATAAAATAATAAATAATTAGTACAAAATTTTATTAATTATAAAACCATGTTTGAAGTTAAATATGATTATCATTGCATATGAATAGCTATTTCAAGTAATTAAACAATAGATATGTTATAGATTAATAGATATATAGATAAAAGATAGTCTAGAAAATCACTTATTAAAAGGATTATAGTTAGTAATAAACACAAAAAGTTATAGTATGATATTTTAATTTAAGATATTTATAAAATTATATATGCTTCTTTGTTCAAGAGATAAAACAATTATATTAATTTTAAATCTCTTATTTAAATAGTTTTATTTTTAAATATTTGTTTTAAGATTTTCTTATAAAAAATTATTATTTATAAAAATCTTGTTTATTGAAAACTCAAGTTTCTAATTATTCTGATTGTTCTAATAAAAATACTTTTAGAAAATTCCATATATTTTATAATTATTTAAAAAACTAATTTAAAATATTTTGTTTCAAAAGGTTCAATGTTTTAGAAAATATATGAATTTAATTTCTTAATAAATTTATTTTTAAAACATAGTTTGATTTAAAAAAATATAGATGAGAGAGAAAAATGTATCAATTGATCATATTAATATTCATGAAGAAAGAGAAATTGTTTTAGTGTTTAATTACTTTAATACTCTTTTGGAGGGAAAATAAAGTGAGCATGTTTAAAAAAATAACAAGTGTCAAAAAGGTGGTTTAATAAGATGACAAGTGGCGAAAGAAACCTTCTTTTAATAAGGTGATTTTAATCTTTCAAATCGGTAGATTCTAAATCTCTAATCAACTATAGCTTTTTAAGCCTTTAACTTCAGGCTCTAGGCCTTTAATTAATTGATTTCAAATATCTTTCTCTAATTCTAAAGCATTCTAATTGATTATATTCACCTATTTGTTTCTGTTTTAATCACTAGTTTGTTGTTTGTTTCTATATTAATCACCAATTCACTATTGCCTATTGCATTTTGGATTATTAATTATTTGTTGATTTTTGTTTTAGTCACCCATGAACACCTCTTATGTTTCTATCGTTCGACTCAAGTAGAAAGTATGATACCCGAGATCTAACATGTAAGTCGAATATTTCTTGTAATTTTGTGGGAAAATGTGCAAAAGAGGAGTTAATCGACACAAACAACATTTGGTGGGAGGTTTTAAAGATGTTGATTATTAAATATGCCTAGATCATATACCAAAGGTGGTTAGCTAGGTGGAAAATGTTATAAACGCTAGATTACGAGCTAATGTCTATCACCTTGACGATGATGACGAAGATGAAAAGTGTGTTGATGTGGCAGATAGTAGTAAGGCACATCAACCTAAAAAACTAAGAGTAAAAGGTCCCATCCCATTGATATGGTCTTTAGTCCAACTAAGAAAGATGTAGATGGGAAACAATAAACCATAACTGAATATTGTTGAGGTGTGTTTTTACCTAAACAACAAGGATTTGGAAAGATGAAATATATTCTAATATCGATCATAAAAGAAGTGCAAAGCATCTTCTGAGGGGGAGCAGAAGATAAATATTTCCTTGCAAACGCCCACCTGGTTCAAGTTCACCATTTGTGAAGACTCAAGACCCAAGTTATAGAAATAGAAACTATTTTATTATTTCATTGTATTTATGATGTAATATTTAGTTTTGCTATCATCATCCTAGGGTTTTGGGTCATGTACTATAAATAGATAGGATAGCCCCCCATCTCAATTAGAATTTTTCACAATGTAATCATTTGGTGAGCTTGATGTGTGTGCAGCCTCCATGGAGTTGTCATCCATGGAGGTTGTATTTTGATTATTGCAATTTCTTCTTTCTTCCTGTTTCTCTTGTTTCTACAATAAATTTCCCTTTGTTTACTCAATGATTATACATCTCCTACCCTTTGAATGTTCATATCTAATTGATTTCATCAAATATGGTTTTTCTGTTCCTAACAGAAACAATAAACCATAACTGAATATTGTAGAAATAGCTAAGAAATAAAACATGTAAAGAGATAGTCGAATGGTTTTATGATGCAGACCTACATGTTAATGCGGGTACATATGATAGTTTTTACAAAGTATTGAGGCCATTTGACAGTTTGGCCTAGTATTGAAACCGCCAACGATGTACGAGTTAATAGTTCCCTGTTAAGGGATGAGGTGAATGATGTTGCCAACAAATTTAATGAGCACAAGAAAGATAGCCTATCAAAGGTTGCTCAATTATATCAGACGGATGGCATGATTCGATGATTTAAAAAGACATCAATAAATTCATGGTGAACTCTCCAAATGGTTTGGTGTTATAAAATACATTGTTGTTTCCATCATTTTTTAAAATGCCGACTTCTTGTTTAAGGTTCTTGATGTAATGGTGGAGGAGGTTGGGGAGAACAATGTTATTCAAATCGTTATGGATAATGCATCAACATATGTCAGGAGGGTAAGGCTTGGAATCTTATTATTTTTATTTCGCATATGATCGTTTTATCTATTGGCATCTTATAATATATTGGTCATTAGTGGAGATTATAGAGAGCGCTTGGAAAACACCATTATTGGATAAGGTGTGTGGCATATTGCATATATATATATATATATATATATATATATATATATATATTATATATATATATATATATATATATATATCTATATATATATAATATATATATATTATATATATATATTATATATATATATATCATGTTGGAGGATATTGGGAAGAAACTCCTTAAAGTAAAAAAATTGTTTAAAAAATACGATGTTTAAAAATGGGTACATATATAATTTTGTTGGCTTAGCGAACTTGATGAGGAAATTCACCAATCAATTGAACCTATATAGGCTCGCAAGTACAAGATTTGCTACATCACATATTACTCTTCTCCAATACCACAAGCAAAATAACAATTTATAAAAAAATTATCATTTCGGAAGATCAGGTTAACAACATACGTCTATGGATGCAAAGGGAGAGAAAAATTAATCCATCTTTTTACAAGATTCATTTTGAAGGAACATATCATACACTCTCAAGTTGATGGATCCACTTGTTAGTGTCTATTGATTAGTCTACGATGAGAGAAAGCCGTCATGGGTTGTATCTATGAGGCCATGGAGATGGCTAAATAGACACATTAAAAGAGATTTTAATAGGAAAGAAAGTCTGTATACTATCACTTTTGTGATTATCAATCATAGATAGGAATGCTAACTTCATCAACCATGACATGTTTCTGGACATTATCTAAACCCAAATGTATCTCAAAAGAAAAATTTATGGTCGGCTTGTATTCTTTCATTACTAATTTGTACCCAATATATTAAAATGCTGAAGGAATTTTCAATTTGCGTGTAGCAGTTAGACAAAGAACGAGAAAAGGTCCCGATAAGTACACACACAACTTTTCCAAATTGTATATTAAATTATATACTAGTTTTTAAAATTTAGTAATTTTAGCAGAGTGGTGCATCATATGGACCTTCAACTCCCGAATTGCAAGATTTTACTAGACGAGTCTTTAGCCTGACTTGTATTGCTACAAATTGCGAAAGGAATTGGGGTCTTTACCAACACAAAGAAGGGAAATATGTTGACATACGATAAATTCAATGATATGATGTATGCAAAATTCAATCGTGCTTTAATCTTCGACATAAAATGGAAGGAAACGACGATCCGATAATGTTGAAAGATTGAAGAACATAATGAGTGGTTGATGGGAAAAAATAGAAGGTGAAGAAAGTGACGATGATTTATTGTTTCCCGATGATGGGATAAAGAGTAGTTGGTAGTGTCAGGGCCATATGAGCCTATTCATTCAACAAGAGAATAAAAAATAAGAGAAAGTGGTGACTAGGGCGGCCGTCAACAAGGGATAAGGAAAAATGTATTCTATGTTGTAACATCCGTCATTTTCCGAGATTAAACCCAAACTCGAACTCATTTTGAGTTTCTATTATTGAACTATGTAATAAATTTAATGGATCAAATATATTAAATATGTATTTAATATTAAATAACTCATTTATTTATAACTAATTCTTTACACAAATTTATGAAGACTTATTAAGTATTTTATAATAAATAACTAAATGGAAGATCTTATTAAAATTTATTAAATGAATTTTAATAAACTTGTAAAGTTTTATTAGGAGTTATGAATGTTAATAACTAATTAATCTAATTTTTAGATTTATAAGTTAAAGGTTTAAATTGTAATTTCTGAAATTTAATAAAAAGGTTTTTGGCATAAAATAACAGCTATGCAAAACATCAGGGACCATATGTGTAACTTTGTCTAAAACCCAAACCAACCCCCCTTTCCCCGTCGTGCACCCGCGGCCAAACTCCGACCACACCTCCAGCAACCATCAAACCTCAACAAAACATCAAATTGAATGCAATTAAACCGTTCTAACCCTTCACAATCATGATTCGAACCTGCTACCATGCTTTAATTCAATTTTAATTGATATTAAGAACATTCAACTAGAAACTGAACATCGCATTCAACTTTCGAACGGTTATGCCTCAGTCACTAACACATTTAACCGAATTAATTGAACAAAAACACTCAGGGGATGATTACTGTAACACCTGGTTATTTATTTATTTTGAGGTCGACAAAGGAGAAAAAGAATAAAGTCCTAAGTCGAGGGACCAAACTCGCGAACGAAAGAAAGTCGGGTGAGTGGAGTATATAAAAGGACAGGGCAGCCCTTACCCTCTCCCCACACTCACATTTCATCCAAAAGAAAGAGGAGAAGAGAGAAAGAAGAGAAGAAGGAGAAAAAGTTGGTTCGGGTTGATTCGGGTGAGCAAAATCATTGAGAAGCGAGTCAAATCGAAGCTCTTCTCATTGTGGTCATTTGTGTGAGTTCTAAGACCCCTCCTTTAAACATTTTTTATTGATTTGGGGCTGGAAAACATCTGAAAATCGGTTTTGAGTGTGTGCATGTTTGACCCGTTTGTGTATGTGTGCGTATGATCCGTTTAAGCCTTGTTTGTGAGTTTTTGTGTGCTTGAATGGTGTTTTGGTATGCATCCATAAGGTCTAGGATAGTTGATTTGGGCTTAGAATGGGTTTAGATGAGTTTGGAGGTCAAAAAGGGCAGTTCGCGTTCGGCTGGAACTGCATTCTGCATCAGCTAGGGCTAGGCGACCGACTGGAGACTGAATGGAGGCTATATGGTCGAATAGGGTGAAATTGGGGTCCATTCGCATGATTGAGGTCCATTCGCACGATTGAAGGCCCAGTCGCATGGAGGTCATGCAATTGAAGGTCCAGTCGCATAAGTGCTCATCCGCATTAGTCCCATTCGTATGAGGTCCATCCACATTAGTCCATTCGCACGATTGGGTGTTCATTCGCATGAGTGTTCATCGCATTGGTTCATTCGCATGATGTTCAGTTGCATGGAGGCCATGCGACTGAAGGGTGTCCATACACCCGAATAGGGCTGTTGCACCTGAGGAGAAGTGTAGTTTAACTTCTGACTTTTGGGGGAAAGTGCAGATGTAGGTTTTGACGTAAAGGTTCCCGTAAGTTCATGCAGGGTGATAATTGAGGCCTTAGAGAGCATGTAGGGCATGATGATGATAATGTTGCATATTTATGCATGATGCCGGTTATGTATGTATGATGTTTCCCTATATGATGTGATGACTGTATGTTATGTTCCTTATTATGATGTATGTTTACCTTTCTTGTGGCTTTACATGTTATGATAATGAATGAAATGAAGTATTACGTAACGTAAAGTGGAAGATAATAAAAAGCGGAACATGATGAATGCATGCATTAATGAACGATGAAAGTCTTGCAAGCATTGGATATTGAGACACGTCATTAAGAGGTGTTAGCCCAACAGTGTGTGGGTTCACTACCCCGGGAGTATGCACATTGGGGTCCTTCTCTGTGATCGACCATTTATATAAAACCTCTACCGCTTATGTTAGGATCTGGTATTTGACCAAACACCAACTGATTAACGTGTTAAACCAAACCAAATAGTCCGGAATCCTATTTGATTGGTGATCCAATCAGTGAGAACGCACATAGACACAATAACAAATTGAATCTAACGTCAAGAATCGATTGAGAATCGATCTACAGCGTTCTATGGACTTGGAGTACGAACTTAGAGCTTCTGGACGGCTAGGGTACGTCTGGAGTCGAAGTGGATTCAATGCTTACGTTTTCCACGAATTAGGTGGTATTTATAGGTTAGGGTTGCTCATTCGGGTGACTGAACTATTGGCATGGTTCATTCATGCGATTGAGCCATGCGGTTGATCCATTCGCACCACTGAGTTACTCAGTCGTGCGACTGAGTCAGATGCATGAAGTTGTTCAGGCGTATTAACTGTTTAGGCGCATGGACACTCAGTCGCATGGCCATTCGGACGCATGACCACTGTTGGGGCGCATGGTCCAATCGGACGCATTAGAACTTCACTTCACCAAGTTTGAATGTGTTTATTATTATAACATTATGCATAACACTTCAAACAATCACAAACCTATATAATCAAGTCAATATGCGTTAAACAACTCATTAATGAAATATTAAACATTATAGACACAACCAAACATTTTGTATTTCATTAAGTACCCAATAATTACATAAGTGTAAGACATATTACATTCAGATCAGGATCTAGGTACATATATGTATCAACAGCTTACCTCTAGTACTGCTGCACCATGTTTAGCTGTCTGTTTATAGACTTCGGCCAGTAGCTAAATATTTTGGGGTGTAGCATATGGTATTGGTACGGAAGATATCCGATGCGCAATAAAAGATATAAGATGAATGAACGAATGAAGAAGCTAATATAACTATTATCTATGTGTACGTATGATGTATGATCGCATGAATGAAAAGAACGGTTTCCAACGAAAGAAAAGTATGTTTTATTATATAAACTAGAACTCACTCAGCAACGCTGACTTTGATGGGTTTCCAGTTGGCAGGTAATGGTTGCTGCGGATGGCACGAGGCGGCTACTCAGCTCTTTTGAGATGGCATCCATTGTTTATAATACTTTTGTGATGTAATGCAACTGGGGTTTTGTAATTGAATTATGATGTATTATTTTGAAAAAAATTTTATAATGATACGAGATGTCATTTTTGAATGTTTCCGCTACGATATTTGTGTAAAGGAAAAGTAATTATATGTTTTATGTGGGATGAGGATCCAGCTGTAAGCGTCCCGGGAACGGGGCCTTACAAGTTGGTATCAGAGCCAAAGTTTAAGTGAAATGGGTAAATTCTCAAAATAAACCTTAACTTAAACTGAGAATGGGACGGAAAGGGAATGGGATGCCAATCTGAGTAGCTGCATGCCATCAGGTTTTTCGTAATGTTAACCGGTATTATGTGCGCATGGTATGTGCTATGTGTTGTTTGTGATTTAAATACTGATGTAGTCAGGATAGGTAATCCTCGGGGTGTGAAGAGTAAAGTAAGTGGCTAATCCTAACTGGCCACTATAATTAGGGACTTACTATACTCGACATAAACTGAGTTGTTCCCTTGAATGACCATGTTGGTGTTTGAATCTTTCAGAGTGTGTGTGAATGGCCGGTGGTAGATCCTCGAAAGCTTCAAGGGGTGGAGGTCACGGTGCTGAACCGCGACCCAAGAGAGGGAGACCTAGAGTTGAGAAGGTGGTTCATGAAGAAACAGAGACCCCTCATCCGGAAGGTGGTGACGAGAGCGCCAATCTGAGAGCCTCAGTAAAGGAGGATGTGGTGGAAGAAGTTCATCAGGTCATGCAGATGATCCTACCATCTGTGGTGACCGAAGTGATCAAGGCAGTAAGAGAAGGGGAAAGAAAGGAGAGGAATAGGTCCTCGGGAGGACGGGATCTGGTATTTGACCAAACACCAACTAATTAACGTGTTAAACCAAACCAAATAGTGCGGAATCCTATTTGATTGGCGATCCAATCAGTGAGAACGCACTTAGACACAATAACAAGTTGAATCTAACATCAGAATCGATTGAGAATCGATCTACAGCGTTCTATGAACTTGGAGTACGAACTTAGAGGCTTCTGGACGGCTAGGGTACATCTGGAGTCAAAGTGGATTCAATGCTTACGTTTTTCCATAAATTAGGTGGTATTTATAGGTTAGGGTTGCTCATTCGGGCGACTGAACCATTGGCATGGTTCATTCGTGCGATTGAGCCATGCGGTTGATCCATTCGCACCACTGAGTGTTCAGTCGTGCGACTGAGTCAGACGCATGAAGTTGTTCAGGCGTATGGACTGTTTAGGCGCATGGACACTCAGTCGCATGGCCATTCGGATGCATGACCACTGTTGGGCCGCATGGTCCAGTCAGACGCATGAGAACTTCACTTCACCAAGTTTGAATGTGTTCATTATTATAACATTATGCATAACACTTCAAACAATCACAAACCTATATAATCAAGTCAATATGTGTTAAACAACTCATTAATGAAATATTAAACATTATAGACACAACTAAACATTTTGTATTTTATTAAGTACCCAATAATTACATAAGTCTAAGAAATATTACATTCAGATCAGGATCTAGGTACATATATGTATCAACAAACTCCCCTTTGGACCTAGATCTATCTATTGTCTAACATCTTTCATGATTTCCTCAAACTTCTTGTACTTAGCTTCTTTGGTGACTCTTGTGTTTATCTCAAAAACAAAACAGAGTCTTATCACTTTCTGGAACTGAAAGCTTGTACGATATCCTGTGGGTCGTAGAACAATGGCCACTTGTATAAAGTATAAACATCTTGTGCTGACAAGTTGGTGAGCCACATCAGGTCAAACACCCTTATGGTTTCCATTGTGCCATTCCTGTTCAAGACTATTACGGCCTCTCCCGTTCTCCAAACGTAGTACCACCATTTGAAATATGGACTGAAGTCCTGTGGCATCTCACGTAGTGGGATCTTAGACATTGTACGTGGTGGACTCCACTTCAGCACTACTCTAGGTTTACCAATTTTGGCATCAACTTCAGATCTTCTGATGTACCTTGTTGGTTGTTGACGTTTAAAGTTGACCCATCTAGTATGGTACTCCCTCTTTAGAGCAACTTCAAACCATCCTGACATCTTACTGGTTGAGCTCAAAACCAGGAAGAGTCTTCAGATCATGTGGAAATCTGAAGTACTCTATTCCCTTCTCACGTTTAACCGCGTAAACGTTAAGGTCTGCAAAATGTGCCCACACTATGATCCTGCCTGCAACCTTTTGATGTTTCTTGACCTTATATAGTTTGGTGTAGACAGTTGATGTTGTACCTCTGCGTTGGGCTTTGATTTCTTTAAAACATGCTGGCCATTCAGCCTTTTTGATTTTGACTTCAGCGTCTGAGGCTTGGGCCTTCTCTTTATCCTTTTCTGACTCTTTCTCCATCCTGTCTAGAGTCTCAAAAGTGTCACTGACAAGAGTGTCTCCCAGATTAGGAATGGCAGTTCCATCCTTGTCAGTGTACTCAGGATAGTGTTGAGCCGTGACATCTTCTATCTCAATCTCATCGACATCCTGAAGCTCATCGTCACTCTCTGTTTGCACAGTTGGAGCATCCTTCACAATTTCATCAGGATTGAGTCGGAATATTTCAGCCAGTTGCTCGACGGTGAGATCATGAATTATTTCTCCTTCTTCAGGAGTGTAATTCACTGATCTCCTGACAATCCCCTGCAAATCAAGCATCATCATGAGTTGAGTCTTGATCTGTTGGAGGGGAGCAACATCATATTCATCTCCTTGAAAGTTAGGATCTGCTTGATTTAAAACATGTAACACATCAATCATTTAGTCAACAAACAGATCAGTAAACATTAATAATAACCATAAACATTAATACATTAATTAGATACAATATTCCAATACACAAAGTTTCAATAACATAAACAACTATGCATTACTCTTGTCTTGAATAGTTGGTGTGTCAGTAGGATCAGTAGAAGACGATGGGGCTCCTTGGTCTTGATTTTTCTTTGTGCGCCTCTCTTGACCTTGAGCTAATGTAGATGCAGGTGCATCTCCTTCGTCATCATCATCATCATGATCAACCTTATCACCTGCATCAATGTCATCCCCTTGATCATAACATTCATCATCTTCATCATCATCACTGTCATCGTCATCACCATCATCTCCATCCCCTTCTCGGATCTTTAGAGGCTCATCTTTAGATCCCTTCAGTCTCAACATAAGCTTCTTGTTCTGGGCCTCCAAATCTTGTATCCTCTTTATTGAGGATGTGTGCATCTCTCTCAGCTTAGTAATCTCTTGGCTCTGGGCCTCTATCCTTTGGGCTTGGGATGCATTAAGCTCCATCAGCTGATTAAGCTGAGAGGCTCGTTGTTCATCCATCGCCAGTAGCTTCAGCACTAACCTATTAAAGTTAGCCAACTACTCCTCCAACCCGACAGATGGGTAAGCAGATCCAAAAACAAGTGGGACCTATAAGGAGGTCCCAACTCCATGGGCTGTGTGGTGGTAGTGGATGTAGAGAAGATTGGGGTTGGTATCGATGTGGGTGTGGTAGTGGTGGTGGGAGGAATGGTGGTAGTGGTGGTAGGTGGAGTGGGTGGAGTGGTGGTAGGTGGAGTGGGTGGAGTGGTGGTAGGTGGAGTGGTGGTAGCTGTGGTGGTGGTTGTGGTGGTGATAAAGGTGATTTTGTGTTTCTTTCTTGTAAAGTCGGTTTTTCTCCGGATCGATAAACATCCGAGCATGTTCTTGACGGAAGGATGAAAACCAAAACCAAAAGTCAAATCAATAACACAAACTATCAAATATTGGTTTCATTGATAAAAACCTAATGATTACAAGCTCGTTACAACATAAGAATCAAGACTCTTGGCAAGGGGAAGATCGAGCATGATCTCCCCTCTCATCCGGCAGCCCTAGGCTCCGGGTAGACTTCCTCTCAATCCTTTTTCTCTCTACACATTGAAACTGGTATATATAGGCCTCGGGCCATATTAGATGCGACTGGGCCCATTCGTGCGATTGGACCATGCGTATGGTTCAATCGTACGACTGGACCATACTCATGGTTCAGTCTTACGAATGTCCCAATCACATATCTCAGTCGCACGGCTGGTCCATTAGCATGGCTCAGTCGTACGACTGAGTCTCATTCGCATATGCTCCTGCGAATGACCCAGTTTCATGTGTTTACAACATATCAGGTGTATAACATTAAGCCTAGACTATTCGAAAAGAGACGGACACACTATATATGACTATATATGCTCCAACAAGTCTTGATCTGCTGAAGGGGAGCAACATCAAACTCATCCCTCTGATAGTTTGGATCTGTTTGATATAAACATGTAGTACATCAACCATTAGCTAATAATCAAAACAAAAAGCATTAATCTTAACATAACCATTAAATACATAAGTTTAAATACATGATTCAAATACAAAAGTAATCAAATACATAGACATCTAATTATTACTTTTGTCTTGGATTACTGGGTCATCACTTGGTGGAGCAGAGGAGGAAGCTTGTTGGTCTTGATTCTTCTTAGACCTCCTTTCTAGACCTTGAGCTGAGGTAGATGCAGCTGCATCGCCTCCTTCTTGATCATCATCCTCATTCCTTTCCTCTGTCCTCTCGTCCTCAATCCCCTTATCATCCTCAGTCTCATCATTATCATCTTCATCATCATCATCACCATCTCCCTCTTTAATCTTCAGAGGCTCATCTTTAGATCTCTTAAGTTTGAGTATGATGGTCTTCTTAGCATTCTCCAACTCCTCAATCTTCTTAGCAGAAGTGACTCTATGCTCTTGGAGTTGGGTGATCTCGTGGCTCTGAGCAGCCATTTGTTGGGCCTGCTCCTCGATCAGCCGAGCCTGCTCCGAGATCTGGTGTGACTGCGCAGCTGTGAGATCTGCAAGCTGTCGGATCTGCGCAGTCTTCTCTTCATCAGCAGCTAACAGTCGCATCACTATACGGTTTAGCGCTGAAAGCTGGTCCTCTACCCCAAATTGAGGTAGATGAGATCCATATACATGTGTGGGATGAGATGAGGGTCCTGCTTGGTGGCTAGTAGTGGTGGTGTGGCTGTGGTGAAAATGGGGTTGGGTCTGTGAGATAGTGGAGGTGATGTAGGAGTGAATGATATGGTGGTGGTTGCATATGTTCAATGGTGGGAGGTGTGTGGTGGTTGTTGTGGTGGCTATGGTGGTGGATGGTGTGGTTGTAGAAGGGGTAGTGGTGATTGTAGATGTAGTGGCTGTGGTGGAGAGGAAGGTCAGTCTTCTCCTCTTCTTCTTCTGGCCGTGGGGCTGAGTCATCCATTTCTTCCTCGATCCAGTCAAGGTGGATGCTCCCCCTAGAACACGGCTAGTAGACTCAGGAGCATAGCTGGGATCTGCAGTCGTCTCTCCCGAATCCCTGGGGCGTTCACCAACCGCCCGGAGTCCATACTCTGTGGGAACAACCTTGCTTCCCACAGTCCTAGTCAATGGCTCCTCGTCTGACTCTTCTTCCTCCTCACTAGGTATAAAGTCCTGGTGGAACCTGGCTGACTCAGCTATGTCTCCCATGGGGGCAGATACTGGAGGTATAACGTCTATAGTTGCGCCCCTCGGTGGAATGGGCATGTCATCTCCAGCATCCCCACCGTCATCATCATCATAGTCATCGGCGGGTAGAGCAATATGCTCAACATCAGAATCACTGTCGTCGTGGCACCACTTCCTTCTAGCTGGCACCATATAGTTTTCACGGGCAGATGCCCAAACAATCTCCTGACAGGGGGTTTCACCTGCTTTCCCCTGTATACCTTCATCCGGCCCAAGGTGGTATCATCCATCACCTCAAGCACTACAGCATCATCCTTCTCCTTTGGCAGGGAGGGGAGCTTCTGGTCTATGGACATTTGCATAAATCGAGGGTACATGCAGAAGCCCTCCTTCCTTTTCCCCTCAATGTTCTCCACCAAGTAGGTGAAGATCATCCTGGAGAAGCTGAACGGATGGTTCAGCACCAACGCAACAAAAGCGTTCTGGATCTGGTCAGACAACTCATCAAAGCCTCCCTTTCTGGATGCTATGCATTTCAGCAATAGCAAGGTACTTGAGCTGGGGACAGAGGTTGCTCTTGTTGAGCACCCCAGCATTGATGTCCCAAGCGTACTTGGCTCGAAGAAAACATCCTCTGACAGTAAGGGGGTGTAATTTAGTGGGACAGTCAGCATCGTCCCCTAACTGTAACACGGTCCTTAGATCCTCCTCTGTGATAGCTATAGCCTCTCCAAAGATAGTACCTCTGATACAGTGAGGCTCAGAGGATCAATCAACAACCGCACCTTCCCAGAAGGCCTGCTGAATAGACCGATAAGGTGTACATGGAGCAGATATAGCGTGTGCAATCCTCGATCTCCTGAGGAAGGTTATAATGCCCGAGAAGTCTGAAGCATTTCTGGAAGTGACATCCAGATGAGCACAAATATTGTGCTTCGTACTCATAGTCCAACGGCTGGCCATCTGTTACATAAGGAAAGTAAACATTAGTGCCCATTGGTTAAGAATGTCATGAAACACTCGGACTTGAACACAATTCTTTTCTGTCATGCGAATGAGGCTGTGCGATTGGGATTCAGTCGTGCGAATGACTCCATACGTACTACTGAGTGTGCGACTGGACTCATGCGTATGTAGCCTCATGCGGTTACACCAGTCGTGCGTCTGAACTCATACGCATAGTTCAGTCGTGCGGTACGCTATTCGCACTCTTCAGTCGTGCGACTGAAGCTCATCAACCTGTCCATTCGAATGTCTTTCTGTTCGCTCAATTCAAATTCAAATTTTCACCAATTTTGAGTTTTAAGCTTCGTGTTTTGGTTCCTTAGACTCGTAATTCATTCGTTTAACACCTAAAACCTTTAATTTCATTTGTTTACGTCGTTTAGTTAGGTTATTTTGCCACACAAGACGCGGTTTTTCTAACGAATCCGATTGTCCAGATTTAGAGTCAAATTGAATGATTTGATAATGTTTCTGCACCGCAAATTACCTGTAGAGTCAATGCAAATGGTCAGTATGTGAGAATCGAGGGTTTATAGTGATCAAACGAAATTTGGGCAGCGTAACGTTAGTCGTGCGATTTAGGGTAAATTTGAGAGTGGTGAGTCTCTGCGACCGAATCACTCTCTATTTATACTGACCCTAAATTCAATCATATGACTGGGCTCATGCGCACGTTTCATTCGGGCGAATGTGCCTCAGTCGTGCGATTGATTCAGTCGCACCATTCAGTCGTCTCATTCAGTCATCCGACTGGAGTTCAGTCATGTGACTTACCCATTCGTTCACTCTTAAACATCC
The DNA here is from genome assembly GCA_025506515.1 of Flaveria trinervia. NCBI lineage: Eukaryota > Viridiplantae > Streptophyta > Magnoliopsida > Asterales > Asteraceae > Flaveria > Flaveria trinervia. The sequence continues at coordinate 33,455,691 of CM046448.1, forward strand.
GACTGGGTCAATCGTATGGGCCATTCGGTTGAATGGTCCATACTTATGGTCCATTCGTACGAATGGCTCCCATTCGTATGATAAGTCCATACTAAAGGTCCATTCATGCGAATGGGTCATACTTATGAAATTTTCTGCATTTCTTACCATTTTACATTTAAACCCTTTTCAAACTATTGTATATACATTATAATCATTTGATCATCTCAGACATGATCCTTTTAGGTGAGTGAATCCCATACTGATTTTCATGATATAGTCCAACGAACACACCAACTAAAATGACTAACTAACTAGAAACTTAAACTAAATACAACAATAAACACTTGTTTTTGACTTTTTGTGAGAGATAAATCCTAAGATAGACATCTACAGGATTTGGTTCCAGAATAGGCAGCTTCAATTAAGTTTGACCACACCTGGACCAATTCAATTTTGGAATCATACAGGCAAGTCAAATCATTTGGGACTAGTTATCGAAACCTTTTGATGCTCACTTCTTGGTTTTCATCCAGAGTCTGTAGCAATTTTAGGAAATCACACTGGTACTATTAGATTCCCACATTGATTTGAACTTTCAAGAATTGCAGCCACAATGATTGTCAATATATTGTCCTCTTAAATTCATACACAGACTTTAGACACAAACTGGTGATAGTTTTGGTTTAATTATTTTAACTAACATTTGTGGATCCTACACTTATATGGTAATCAACATTCCTCAGGAGCTTTTGAGTGGTCTACGAGTATTTTTACAAGAAGAGACTATTCTTAGAGCTTTCACAGAGAAGCCAATCCTCAGGTCAGTGCCATCGCACAGCAGAGAGGCGGCAAACAACAATGAAGTCTAGAATATCTAGGTTATGCTTATCCTCAGGTCAGTGCCATCGCACAGCAGAGAGGCACACAACCTATCTTCTTGTTAAGGCAGTTAAATTTTCTTTTGTACAGAATGCACCAATAACATATGTCATTAGCTTGATTGCATTTGTCTTTCATTTTTTTCGTGCTTTGCTCTAATTTTGTCATCCGCACACATTGTGGCGTTTACATGCTCATTACCCCTTATTGGGATATTGTTGATTGTGTTAACTAGTGATAAGATGGCAGCCCACAGTCAGTTGAACAACTTAGTTTGATCTTAAAATCACCGGTCAGGTCTACTCATCCATTGTGTTGAATCTACCAACATATCATTTGTGGTCTAGCAACCTCTAGGTCTACTTTCTTTGTGTTACCTTAGTAGTTACCAGTTTTTCTATCATCTTCCCTTTTATATGGCTTAGACTACACAGACTTATACTTTGAATTTTGCATCTTTTCTAAATTAAATTTTAAAGTCCCTTTTGATTTGTTCCTGTGTACTATCATTGTCCAAAAGGTTTGAATCGGTATCACAGATACGATCTACCTATATCAGCTATCTACTCCTTCTCCTCGTTTTTTTTAATGTTACTAGCTGACCTACTCTACCCCTAAAATTCTAAAATCATACTGGATTGAATTATTTTAGGATTTTAACAGACAGCTAAATAACATGAATTTAATTTAAATAGAATAAAATCAATAAGGAAAAATGAAAAAAATGTAACTACAATGCATCGGACTACACATGATCATCATCAGGAATAACATCACTTTTCTTTTTAACGTCGTTGACCTCTAACAAACATAGAAAACGTGGTTTATCAAAGGCTTTTGTATAGAGGTCAGCGCGTTGAAAATCAGTAGTAATTTTTACCACATCTATTAAGTTCTTTTCAAAACAGTCTCTTATGAAATGGTATTTAATACCAATGTGTTTGGTCTTTGGATGTTGTACCGGATTTTTGGTTACTGCAATTGCAGCAGAGTTATCAACAAAGATAGGAGTAGAAGAAAACTTTAAACCATAATCCCGCATTTGCTATTGAATCCAGATGATTTGTGAACAGCAACTTGCAGCAGCAACGTATTCGGCTTCACAGGTTGACAATGCAACCGAGGTCTGCTTCTTACACTGCCAGGTAACTAATCGCCTCCCAGAGAATTGACACCCTGCTGATGTAGACTTGTAGTTCATCTTGCAGCCCCTGTAATCCGAGTCACTATACACCATGAGCTCAAAGTCATCATCATGAGGATACCACAACCCAAGTGGGGTGTACCCTTCAGATAACGAAATATCCTTTTGACCCCGATCAGATGGTTAACCTTAGGCTTAGCCTGATATCTAGAACATAAACATGTAGCATACATGATATCAGGTCTTGAGGCAGTGAGATACATGAGGGATCCAATCATTCCTCGATAGATTGTGGCATCTACCAGATCTCCATTTTCATCAGGTGCTATATCATGATTTGTAGCAAGTGGAGTCCCAGCTACAGAAGCATGCTCCATGTCAAACCGACTGAGAATGTCTCCCACATACTTGGTCTGATGTAGAAAGATCCCATTTGGTGTCTGATCCACCTGTAACCCGAGAAAGAATTTCATCTCCCCCATAGCACTCATTTCAAACTCTTTGCATAATTCTTCGTTCTTTGAACCGAAGATTATGTCATCGACATAGATTTGTACTAGCAGTAGGTCTCCATCTTTTTCTTTGATGAACAGTATGCAGTCAATAACTCCCCTACGAAAGCCTTGTTTCACAAGATGAGTTGAGAGTTTCTCATACCAGGCCCTAGGAGCTTGATGAAGCCCGTATAAGGCCTTGTCAAGTTTGTAAACTCTGTCCCGATGATAAGGATCTTCAAATCCCTCAGGTTGACTGACATACACTGTCTCTCGAATTTCCCCATGAAGGAATGCACTCTTCACATCTAACTGATAGACTTTAATCTTCATATACGATGCATAGGCAAGGAAGATACGGATGGCTTCCATCCTTGCCACTGGTGCAAACACTTCATTGTATTCAATCCCCTCGACTTGGCGAAATCCCTGAACAACCAGTTGAGCCTTGTTCCTGATAATGACCCCTTGGTCATCCTTCTTGCATTTCAAGATCCATTTGGTACCAATGACTTTAGCACCTTTAGGTCTATCTACCAGAGTCCATACTCCTAACTTCTTGAATTCAAGAAGTTCTTCTTGCATGGCACTCACCCATGCCTCATCGTTTAATGCATCACTTACGTATTTTGGCTCAATCTGTGAGACAAAACACCGATAAGCACCATCATGAATGTAACCCTTTTCCATAACAGAGGCATAATCAGCTGATTTCGGGTTTGTACTCCTGATCTGACATCCCCTCCAAGGGATGATAGACGTTTAGACGTGATCTTGGAGTAGTAGGAACAGCTACCTCAGAGCCAAGATTATGAACATTTGGTTCTGCATCTGAGGTAGAAGGAGTTTGAGTTTCCGAAGTCGAATGCGCATCACTGTTAGATGCTTGTGGACTTTTAGGAACTGAAACCTGTTGCTCCTGACTGTTCTGGTCATCTTTTTCAGCCTCATCTTCAGAGGAGGAGTCACTGTCGTCGACTACTTCCCCTGACTGAGTAGATGATTCTCCCTGTGAAATTGATGATGTTGAATCAAGAGTTGGTGTATTCAAGATATCATTCATCAACCGAGTAGCCAACTCATCATCAAAAGGAGAGATAGGGATGTTAAGTACTTAAAGAATCCATCATAGTCGAAAAAGTAGGCAGGTCCTTTGCCAGTAGGTGGTGTGGTATATCTCTGAACATCAACATTACACCACACTTCTACTAAACCTGTTGAGTTGTTGTAAACTCTCTGTTCGGTATGTTTTATCCTAGGAAGATTCCTTTATCAGCCTTCTCGCTAAATTTACCTTCTTAAGTCTTCTTCAGAAGTGTACACGGTGCGCCAAATGGTTCGAGATACTCCAGATTCGGTTTACGTCATTGTAGTAGCTCGTAACATATCTTTCTGTGGCGCTTGACTATAAGAACTCAATTCAGTGTATAACACGCATTAGCCACTACCTCATTCCAGAATTGAATAGGCAGTTTCGAGTCTGCCAGCATTGTCCGTGTTGTCTCTATCAAGCTTCTGTTCTTTCTCTCAGCAACACCATTCATCTGAGGCGTGTATGCAGAAGTGAATTGATGCACAATTCCCTTTTCCTTGCAATAAGCCTCCATCCATTGATTCTTGAACTTGGTTCCGTTGTCTGATCGCACCTGTCTTACCTTCAGCTTGTATAGGGATTCCAGTGTAGTTACCAATTCCTTGAAGGATTCAAATGTTTCTAATTTGGATTTCAGAAACATTACCCAAGAGAACCTTGAGTAGTCATCAGTAACTACATAGCAATACAGGTCGCCTGCGATGCTTCTAGTACTGACTGGACCAAACAGATCCATGTGAAGAAGCTCAAGAGGAAGTTCAATAGAATGAACCTGCTTTTCCTTATGAGATTTCTTCGTCTGTTTGCCCTTTTTGCATGCAACACAAAAATTAGGAAGTTGGAAATTCTTGACATTAACTCCTCTCACAAGATCCTTCTAGATCAAGTGATTCATCTTCTGTTGATTGATGTGACCCATTCTCCTATGCCAGGAGATGGAGTCCTTCTCAGTGGATTTTGATAGAAAGCACTGAACTTCATGATCCATTGTAGAAGCTGTTGAGAGATCCAAAACATAAAGGTCTTTATATCTTGAAGCTGTCATCAGCACTTGGTCCTCCGGAATCACGTAATCTTTCCTTAGGACGTAACACTTCTTGTTGTCGAATATGACTTTAAAATCTTTATCACAGATTTGGGAGACAGAAAGTAAGTTGTTTTGAAGTTGTTGGACGTAGTTCACCCTATCAAACTTAACTTTCTGATTTCCAACTTCTCCCTGAGCTGTGATATAGCCTCCCTTGTTTCCCGCAAACGAAACATGCCCTCCTTTTATTTGCTTTACGTTGATAAAAGAGCCCCATTTCCTGTCATGTGCCTGGATGCTCCGCTGTCTACAATCCACGTGTTTGTTTCAGCACTATAGTGAACACCCTGCATGTATCAAGTAAAACCGTTAGTTTAGGTTAGGAACCCAAGCCTTTACTGGCTTGGGTTTCCCAGAGGCATCACACATCATGAATTCCACCTATTGACCCTTAGAGAGTGAGGGTAGCTTAGGTTCCTTCTTGTTATCATTACCAGACACAGAGGATGACTTTTCTTTCCATAATCCAGATTGTGCAATGCCTGTTTGTGATAAACATTCGACTGGTTGACGGATTGAACATTAGGTTCGCTAGTTCTTCTAGGTGGAGTTAAAGAACTCCTCTTATAAGACCTAGGTTTTGAATTCTGAAATTCAATCTTCTTCCTAGGTGTCTGATAGTAAGGACAAAAGAAGTAATGTGTCCACACTCTCCACAGTTGTAGCACGACCTGCTATAAACTTTATGATTAAACTTTCTTTGTTGAAATGTGTGTGACACCCTAGTAACATCACTTAGTTTGGGTTTTAACTCTGTGTCTTTTGATGTTTTCTTCTGTTGAACAAAATTAATTGTCTTAACATTTGTAACATCTTTTTCCTTTTGGTTAACTGGTTTTTGACATGAAGCTTGTGAAAGATTAGCATTAGCCGTTCTTTTAGATTCAGATTTGACTTTGTTTGACCTGGACTTTATATTAACCTTTTCAAATTCTTTTTCCAGATTAACGCAAGGCATTTTACTCTTTGCCTTTGAAGTGGCCTCCTTCTGTTTTGTTCCAGATTCAATTGATGAACATGAGGTATTTGGATCACTCACAAGAGGAGTAGACACCACATGATCCTTGATGGGGTTGTTATTTATTGGTCTACTCTTCGTGTTCATCAAGGTCTCAGGTGGTGGTGGAACCACTTTATAACCCAACCCCCCCCCCCCCCCCGTTGTTTCTTTCTCTTACTAAGTTCTGGACAATATGTGATGAACTTGTCCAGCTATGCAGTTTTTGCTTTAATGAGTTTACTTCTACTTCTAAAACTACCTTTTGTTTCTTAATGTCTTCTAGGGTGTTAAGATAGTACCTAATATCATTAGCTTGGTTAAATGCAACTACTTTAGTTTCCCTAAGCTGTTTAGTCAAAAGGTCTATCTTTTCTTTGTAACTATGCTCATTTTGTTTTAAAACTCTATTAGCCTCAGTGCATAGTTGCAATTCTTTCACTAACTTATCATTATGATCTAATAACCTAGCAAATTTCTCATCTATGCTATCTTAAAAGTATCACAATCAGAACAAGCATGTTTTTTAAACAATTTGTCAGTTGTACTTACCTGAGGAGATTCAGTAGAGTTAGCCATCATCGCAGCATCAGATGTCTCTGGTTCTGGTGATTCTTTCTTTGTTGTTGTCTCTTCAATATTTGACATTGCTATCTCAACTGCAATATCTCCCTCACTCGCGGAATCATCATCCAAATCTTCTACACTTGCAATATTTGATTCCCCTGGACAGACAAACCGAAAGCTCCAGTCCTGTCCTTCATCATCATGAGCAGTCAAGGCTTTTGGATCCTTGCTTGATGAAGTAGAGCTGCTGGCTTGCTTGTCTTGACGAGTGAAGGATGAGAATGGGTTCCCGTTCCCAGTCTTCTTTGGCTTCACACATTCTCTCTTGAAGTGACCCTTTTCTCCACAGTTAAAACAGGTCACTTTACTTTTGTCAAAGCCAAATGTGGTATCCTTAGTAGTAACCAAGTTTTGTCCGGTCTTTTTCACAAACTTCTTCGCCCTCCGGACAGCACTAGTTAAGGCCCACATAATATCCATTCTTTCCAGCTCTAATTCATCCACCTGCTCATAGTCCTCATCTGCCAGATGGCAGTTTCCAATCTTCCCAGCAACCAGTCCATCATAAGACTGAACCACTGCTGCCAAAAGATCCATGTGCTCTCGAGCTACTTCTACAGACACATTACCAAGATTCTCAGTCTTTAGTCTAGTAGCATTTGCTTCATTTCCAATGTACTGGGTATAAGAGGACCCTGAAGTTTCTGAACCTGAAGAAGAAGCTTGTGAAGGACCCGATGAGCTAGACACAAATGCAGTCTGAAGAGGTGCTCCAGACGTCTTGGCTTGTGGCGTGGCATTGTACAAAGCTGGATTCTGAGTGTACGACGACTTCTAAGCTCTGTACTTCATCCTAAGTGCTTCTTCTCGCAGCTTTAGAATGAAGTCATTGATATCCAACTTTGCCAGCATCTCATTCTGTCTCAGATTTGACACAAATGAAGCCCACTTTTCCGGCAAACCATCTGCAAAATTTGACACCTTTTCTTCCATGGTAGTAGTAACACCATGTGTATGCATTTCACTCATCAGATAGTAGAATCTATCAATCACATCGTCCAAACTCTCGTTCCCCATTGATGAGAAGTTGTCAAATTCTTTCTTCAATTCCTTAGCTTTAATTGCCTTCAGCGAAACATTCCCGTCGTATCTCTTTTCCAACTCATCCCACAATTTCTTGGCCTGTTTATTCTCTGAGTACTGGTGGAAAATATCTTTAGGAATAGACTGAGTAATCAATGAATAAACTCTCTTCCAGCTAACTATGATTCTTGTAAAGTCGGTTTTTCTCCAGATCGATAAACATCCGAGCATGTTCTTGACGGAAGGATGAACAACCAAAACCAAAAGTCAAATCAATAACACGAACTATCAAATATTGGTTTCATTGATAAAAACCTAACGATTACAAGCTCGTTACAACATAAGAATCAAGACTCTTAGCAAGGGGAAGATCGAGCATGATCTCCCCTCTCATCCGGCAGCCTTAGGCTCCGGGCAGACTTCCTCTCAATCCTTTTTCTCTCTACACATTGAAACTGGTATATATAGGCCTCGGCCCATATTAGATGCGACTGGGCCCATTCGTGCTATTGGATCATGTGTATGGTTCAATCGTACGCCTGGACCATGCGTATGGTTCAATCGTACGACTGGACCATACTCATGGTTCAGTCTTACGAATGTCCCAATCGCATCTCTCAGTCGCACGGCTGGTCCATTAGCATGGCTCAGTCGTAATACTGAGTCTCATTCGCATATGCTCCTGCGAATGACCCAGTTTCATGTGTTTACAACATATCAGGTGTATAACATTAAGCCTAGACTATTCGACAAGCGATGGACACACTATATATGACTATATATGCTCCAACAAATTCCCCCTTGTACGTTGCTTGCGAATAGTAGATAACACCTCTTACAATCTTCAGTCAATCTTTGCTCTGGTTGCCAATAGAATCAAACGAAAACCATATTCGCCAACGTTGCCGATCCGTCAGGTTACTACCACATCCCTGAAAATGAATTTAGGCACAATAGCTTTCGTTTACTTTGCAGATTACCATCATAGCAGCAAGATTCCCCATATGACTGATTTTTCCAGATAATGACACGAACAGTTTTCCATTGCTTCAATCTTCACACAGGCTAACCTGATTAACATCACCACCTGCAGAAATTCCCCCTCACATTTAGCATATCCCAATATATAGAAATTGTGCTCTCCTTGCATCTTGACACGGTGTATTGGGCAAAAGGTTGAAGGTTCCAATCCACAGCTGACAATATCAACCAAATCAGCATGCACGAAGATTCATCATCAGAAACCGGTTCACATCATCACTTTCTGATTGCGTCTTCACTTTCTATGTACAAGGATTACCCCTAAGAAGCAGCATCCTTTCTGTGCGGATAAATATAACTTGATTGGCCCATAAGTAGTCAGATGCTCCTGACTACCCCACAAAATCAACACCAACTGCTGACATCTTCTCTTTTCTCTTTCATGTTCCAGTTACATTCACCTATTCTGGAAATCCGATGAATAATGGGGTACACATCGAACTTATTTGACAAACGAACCTTTGGGTGAATATGCTTTGCTCATCTTCAAATCTGTGCAAGACGCTGTTCCAGACTCTTTTTTTTTGGTCTGGAACAAATGCATATGAGTCAATGCGGATGGCTCATTCGTGCGATTGACGATACGACTCGTCCAGTCGCACGACTGAACATACGACTGGTCCAGTCGTACGAATGGCACATTCGCATGGTCCAATCGTACGAATGGTCCATTCGCATGGCCCAGTCGCATGAACGGGTCTGCACGCAGATTTTCAGATCTGCAGCCGCCAGGGCTGCCCAAAACCCTAATCTGACGAATTCAACATGAACCGAAACAAAGTAGACATCATCAGATTTGAAAGGGTGATAGGAACGTGGTTTCGAATTCGATTTCAACATAGAAGCAACACACGTAACAAGATCTGACCAAAACACGAAGAACACGAAGTGGGTTTAACGTCAAGATCTGAAATTCAATCCAGAAATCAAGAGCTCAGGTTGCTAGAATGATTGTTAGATCATTCCAGCAGTAACCGGCTCTGATACCAATTGTAAAGTCGGTTTTTCTCCGGATCGATAAATATCCGAGCATGTTCTTGACGGAAGGATGAACAACCAAAACCAAAAGTCAAATCAATAACACGAACTATCAAATATTGGTTTCATTGATAAAAACCTAACGATTACAAGCTCGTTACAACATAAGAATCAAGACTCTTAGCAAGGGGAAGATCGAGCATGATCTCCCCTCTCATCCGGCAGCCCTAGGCTCCGGGTAGACTTCCTCTCAATCCTTTTTCTCTCTACACATTGAAACTGGTATATATAGGCCTCGGCCCATATTAGATGCGACTGGGCCCATTCGTGCGATTGGATCATGTGTATGGTTCAATCGTACGACTGGACCATACTCATGGTTCAGTCTTACGAATGTCCCAATCGCATCTCTCAGTCGCACGGCTGGTCCATTAGCATGGCTCAGTCGTACGACTGAGTCTCATTCGCATATGCTCCTGCGAATGACCCAGTTTCATGTGTTTACAACATATCAGGTGTATAACATTAAGCCTAGACTATTCGACAAGCGATGGACACACTATATATGACTATATATGCTCCAACAAATTCCCCCTTGTACGTTGCTTGCGAATAGTAGATAACACCTCTTACAATCTTCAGTCAATCTTTGCTCTGGTTGCCAATAGAATCAAACGAAAACCATATTCGCCAACGTTGCCGATCCGTCAGGTTACTACCACATCCCTGAAAATGAATTTAGGCACAATAGCTTTCGTTACTTTGCAGATTACCATCATAGCAGCAAGATTCCCCATATGACTGATTTTTCCAGATAATGACACGAACAGTTTTCCATTGCTTCAATCTTCACACAGGCTAACCTGATTAACATCACCACCTGCAGAAATTCCCCCTCACATTTAGCATATCCCAATATATAGAATTGTGCTCTCCTTGCATCTTGACACGGTGTATTGGGCAAAAGGTTGAAGGTTCCAATCCACAGCTGACAATATCAACCAAATCAGCATGCACGAAGATTCATCATCAGAAACCGGTTCACATCATCACTTTCTGATTGCGTCTTCACTTTCTATATACAAGGATTACCCCTAAGAAGCAGCATCCTTCTGTGCGGATAAATATAACTTGATTGGCCCATAAGTAGTCAGATGCTCCTGACTACCCCACAAAATCAACACCAACTGCTGACATCTTCTCTTTTCTCTTTCATGTTCCAGTTACATTCACCTATTCTAGAAATCCGATGAATAATGGGGTACACATCGAACTTATTTGACAAACGAACCTTTGGGTGAATATCCTTTGCTCATCTTCAAATCTATGCAAGACGCTGTTCCAGACTCTTTTTTTTTGGTCTGGAACAAATGCATATGAGTCAATGCGGATGGCTCATTCGTGCGATTGAACATACGACTCGTCCAGTCGCACGACTGAACATACGACTGGTCCAGTCGTATGAATGGCTCAGTCGCATGGTCCAGTCGTACGAATGGTCCATTCGCATGGCCCGGTCGCATGAACGGGTCTGCACGTAGATTTTCAGATCTGCAGCCGCCAGGGCTTCCCAAAACCCTAATCTGACGAATTCAACATGAACCGAAACAAAGTAGACATCATCAGATTTGAAAGGGTGATAGGAACGTGGTTTCGAATTCGATTTCAACATAGAAGCAACACACGTAACAAGATCTGACCAAAACACGAAGAACACGAAGTGGGTTAACGTCAAGATCTGAAATTCAATCCAGAAATCAAGAGCTCGGTTGCTAGAATGATTGTTAGATCATTCCAGCAGTAACCGGCTCTGATACCAATTGTAAAGTCGGTTTTTCTCCGGATCGATAAACATCCGAGCATGTTCTTAACGGAAGGATGAACAACCAAAACCAAAAGTCAAATCAATAACACGAACTATCAAATATTGGTTTCAGTGATAAAAACCTAACGATTACAAGCTCGTTACAACATAAGAATCAAGACTCTTGGCAAGGGGAAGATCGAGCATGATCTCCCCTCTCATCCGGCAGCCCTAGGCTCCGGGCAGACTTTCTCTCAATCCTTTTTCTCTCTACACATTGAAACTGGTATATATAGGCCTCGGCCCATATTAGATGTGACTAGGCCCATTCGTGTGATTGGACCATGCGTATGGTTCAATCGTACGCCTGGACCATGCGTATGGTTCAATCGTACGACTGGACCATACTCATGGTTCAGTCTTACGAATGTCCCAATCGCATCTCTCAGTCGCACGGCTGGTCCATTAGCATTGTTCAGTCGTACGATTGAGTCTCATTCACATATGCTCCTGCGAATGACCCAGTTTCATGTGTTTACAACATATCAGGTGTATAACATTAAGCCTAGACTATTCGACAAGCGACGGACACACTATATATGACTATATATGCTCCAACATTTCTTTTCAAGCCATGGGGCTGAGCCATCCTCTTCTTCCTCCATCCAGTCGAGGTGGATGCTCCCCTTATAGTGCGGCCTGGCAGATCAGGAGTATAAGTAGGATCATCACTGGTCTCTCCCAATCCGCCTGGGCATTCACCAACCACCCGGAGCCCTCGTTCTGTGGAAATGACTTTACTTCCCACAGTCCGAGTCAGTGGCTCCTCATCTGACTCCTCCTCTTCCTTACCAGGCATGAAATCCTGGTGGAACCCAGCAGTCATTGCTCCATCTCTAGTGGGGGCAGATGCTGGAGATGAAGTATCAGCAATAGGTCCTACATCTCCTTCATCCCCGCTATCATTGTCATCAGAGTCATGATCTGGGAGCAGTAGCTGCTCATCGTTGGAGTCACTATCTGTGTGACGCCACTTATGTCTCCCTGGCGCCACATAACTCTCATTGGCCAGATGGCCTATCAGTCTATTTACTTGGGGCTTTACTTGCTTACCCCTGTAAACTCTCATACAACCCAGGGTCGTATCATCCATGATCTCTAGAACCACAGCATCGTGGCTTTCCTTGGGAAGGGATGGAAGCTTCTCATTGAAAATCAGCTGTAAGAATCTGGGGTACATGCAAAAACCCTCCTTACCCTTTGCCTCGAGATTCTCCACAAGGTAAGAGAAGATCATGCTCGAGAAGCTGAAAGGATAGTTCAGCACCAGTGCCATATAAGCATTCTGGATCTGGTCTGAAAGATCATCAAACCCACCTCTTCTAGAAGCGATGCACTTCAATATGACATGTGCTAAGTACTTGTACTGGGGACACAGGTTGCTTTTATTTAGCACACCTAAGTTGAAGTCCCCAGCATACTTAATCCTCATAAAGCATCCCCTTACTGTCAGTGGATGTAGCTTGGTGGGATGATCAGTATCGTCCCCCAGCTCAAGTACTCTCTGGATATCGGCAGCAGTGATCTCGATAGCCATCCCACAGATAGAGCTTCGTATGCTATACGGCTCTTGGGATCGATCAACAGAAGCATTCTCCCAAAATGCCTGATGTAGAGACCTGTAGGGAGTGCAAGGAGTAGAAATGGCCTTGTGGATCCTTGATCGCCTAAGAAATGTGGTGATCTCTGTAAACTCGGTGCCATTCTGAGTAGTATGATCTAGATGAGCACATATGGTGTGCTTAGGGTTGATTGACCATCTAGCAGCCATCAATCTGAAACACCAGACACATAATCATTAGATACTCACATAACACAAATCAGTTCTAAGTATCTTGTTTGAATTCATTCTGATTCATTCATGCGTATGAATCATGCGACTGTGGTCAGTCGATTACCCTATCCTGCGACTGGACTCATTCGGGTGAATGAACATGCGACTGAGTTCAATCAGTTGGTTGATCTTGTAATTGATTCAGTCGCCCGACTGAGCTCATTCACATGTCCAATTCAGTCGATTGAGCTATTCTTCCGGCTCAATCGTGCGATTGGAGTTCATCCATCTGACCAGTCGCATGACTTACTGTTTGGTTGACTTAGGTTCGAGTCTTGAAAAATCATGAGATTAAACATTATGAAATGGTTCGTTAGACTTGCAATAACTTAACTAATAGCCTAATAACCTTAATTTTAAAATTTTACATGATTTCAATGGGTTATTAGGCCATTGAGTGGTCTGTTCTTGTTTCAATCACGAAGCACTAATTAGGGCACCAATTTCTTCTGATTTCGGTGTGTTTTCATCACATTTTACCTGTAAGAAGTCAGATGCACTTCAGAATATCAAGAAGGAGGATTAATTGAAGTCTAAAGAGATTTGGGCAGCGTAACGGTATGATGTGCGATTTAAGGGCGATTGGGAGTGGTGAGAAGAATGCGATCGACTGTGGCCCTTTATATACTGACTCTGCGTTCAATCGCCGACTGGACTCATTCGCTCAGTTCATTCAGGCGAATGAAGCTCAGTCGAGCGATTGACTCAGTCGATCACCTTCAGTCGGCCAACTGAGGCTCAGTCGGTCGACTGACTCTGTTGCAGGCTCCCAATCGGATGAATGGCACATTTTGATAATCCATTTGGTGAATGGGTCGTACTCATGTCCATTCGGCTGCTTAATGCATGAGTATGGTCCATTCGCCTTATTGGTCCGTACTCATGGTCTAGTCGTGCGAATGGGTCATACTCTTTAAAGTTTTCTAACTTCATGACCATTTGACTTTTAGACCCATTTAGACTGTTGAGTTAACATTATTAACACTTGATCATCTCAGACATGATCATTTTAACTTGAAAAATTTTGATCACCTCAGACGTGATCCTTTTAAACAATTTGTCGCCTCAGATGTGACCCAATTGTTGTTTGAGAGCACTTGGTCAACTCAGACATGACCTTTTAGATGATAAGGTCCCTTATCAACTTCCATGACATAGTCTGATACTAACATACTGAATATGACAAACTTTGTACAGAAATAAAAGAAATAATACTGAAAACTTAAAAAATGAAGACATGTTTTTGTGTTTTTGTGAGAGTTAATTCCCAAGATGTAGTTCTAGGAATAATTATTCTGAGAGAGCAGTCATAATCATTTAAACCATACATGGATCAATTCAAGTTGGAATCATACAGATATTCAAATCATTCAGGACCGGTTATTAAAAAAAACAACTTTGATGCTCTTTCCTTGTTTTTCATCTTGAGTCATTTAGCAAATTTAGGAAATCATACTAGAACACTTAGGTCTCCACACTGATTTGAACTTTCAAGAATTGTAGCCACAGTGATTGTCAGTATACTTGTTAGGATCAGTGATCTACGTTTGATTGATTAGAGAGTATTGCAGCGGAAATCAAACAATGAATTAGACAATTCACAAGAATACAGTTGATATTCAAAGTAAGAACAAACGATTATAGAAAGAATTCTGCAAATCAAATATTTCATTCAATACGCGCTTTCGTGGTGGCAAAATGTCACACTTACAATCTGGTCAATCATCTCTTATATAGGAATGTCGTGGTGGAACATTCCTTATATAGGAGATGTGACATCTGCTGATGTCACTTGATAGTGACATCTAACAGAATTATTCAAACTACTGAGAGTTAACACAACTACTGAAGATGTTAAAACAGCTGACATCTTCTTACAAAAATACTAAGTGTTAACTGTCACTACAACTACTGAAAAGAAACTACTGAAACTACAACGACTGAAGAACATGCTCTTCAGTCGTTTTACAAATACTGAAACAAAAAGAAAACTACTGAAAGAAAACCATCACAACAACTGAAGAATGCTTCTTCAGCTGTTGTAACAAACTCTGAAGTATTCAGTACTTTAGTCTTCAGCTGTTGATCTTCAGACTTTGGTCTTCAGCTGTTGAAGTCTTCAGTACTTTGTTCTTTAGCTGTTGATCTTCAAACATTGGTCTTCAGTTGTTGAAGTCTTCAGTACTTTAGTCTTCAGCTGTTGAAGTCTTCAGTACTTTAGTCTTCAGCTGTTGATCTTCAGACTTTGGTCTTCAGCTGTTGAAGTCTTCAGTACTTTAGTCTTCAGCTGTTGAAGTCTTCAGACTTTGTCAAACAGCTGATCAAGTCTTCAGTAGTTGTTGTGATGTCTATGGGACTTAAAGGTTTTTATGATCAGGCTCATTGGTTCTTTTGTTCCAACAAACTCCCCCTGAACCAATGCAGCCAAAACCTCTAAACTTATTGAAGATGTCCCACTTATTATGGCTGAAAGATTTGGTCTTTTTGTCTTCTAGATCAGCTCAGAAGTGACCCATATAAGCACAGGCCTGGGAAGAAGTCTCAATGATCTGTTTGGCAAAGGATGAATGGGAACTCTGTCTTGGGGAACTGGACACAGAGCTGTTACCCCATCCATGAGATCTACTTCCCAACAATGAGTCTGTATGACTCCCTTGTATAGGCCTCAAGGAAGGTCATTTGTTCCTCCATGGTAAGTTCTTCAGCTCCTCCTTCAAAAAGTGATTCTGGCCCATAATATTCAGATAGGTATTTGACCTGTTTCCCATTTTTGAGTTCCACAGTTGTTATTACTCTATAAGCAAATTCATCTGGGTGATTACCCTCTAAGAACAACTGGAGCTCATTCTTTCTGACTTCCTCAAGCCTCTTATATACTAACCCCTTTTTCACATTTTATTTTCCAGCATCTTCTGTGGGGTCAGGTTAGCTTTATAGGCTTTCTTGAAGTCATCTAGGATTTCCCAGGGTGATACTACAAAGACCAGTGAGATCACTTCATTTACAATCTTCTTCACTTGGCCAATGTGTCTCTGTGGAATGTTTTTCTTGTGAATCCTATGAGACACCCAGGGATCAAGCCAAATCCTCACTCTCTCCTTTTGATATTGAAATGTATGTTTAAGAGTGTATAGTCTGAGAGCGTGCTTCTTCATGTTGATGATTGAAGATGTGGCAGCATATGCTTTGTTAACTCTCCTCAATAATTCCTCATCATGTTGTTTATGAAGCTCTTCTTCTTCTAGCTTCACTTTCACAATTTGTCTTTGAGTTTCAGGAGTAATTATTGGAGAGTGACTTGTGGCCTTCAGCAACTGTATAACAGCTGAGAGTGGTAGCCTATCTTCATCTTCATCATTATCTTCGTCATCTTCTTCTAGCCTCAGTACCCTTCTCTTCCTCTTCTGGGGTACTTCATCGGCTACTGGTTTTGAGGGTAGAGGAGTTGGTTTGGTGGGTTGTGGTTGTGGTGGTTTTGGTGTGGGAATGTTGACAGGCTGTTCTAGCATTCTGGATGTGAGGTCGGCTTTAGGTTGCTTAACTAGTTCAGTCCTGCTCCCAGCACCAGCTTCGTTTAAGGCTTCAATAACCAATCCTTTTGTGTATACTTCAGACGAACAGATCTTGGTGGTTATTGCCAAGATGCTGTCCCTGGACCATGCCTTGATCTCAATCAATGATCTACCCAGATATTTCGCTATGAACCTGATCATGATCTCTAACCTTTCCCTTTCCAACACATCATAACTTGCCCATCTAGCTTGGATTTCTTCAATCTCTAGTCTTCTGGTTTCTGAGTCAAGTTTTTCAGTGTCGTGGCCTTGCCTAAACAACGATCAATGATGTTATCCATTGATCGGCTGTGTTTGGCATCAGCCTTCTTCACCATTGTCTCCAAGTCAGTCTCCTTCTCATTCTTCCTTTTCTTGTATGTGACATGAAAGTCTTTAGTACTTTCAATCACTTTCTCCATGTCAGCATCCTTCACCTTCTCCTTTTCAGTTTCTTTCCTATCTATCATCCTCTTTCTTTTTGCTTTCACTGACTGAATCTCCCCCTTTTTGGTTGCATGGTTGCAAGGGTTTGATTGTCAGAAAGCCTTTTGCTCACAGCATCCTCTATCATGGGTTGTATAACTGAGGTAAGCCTCTCATCAAGGGTTTTAAGGACCATATCAGTGATAGTTGATGTGATGAGAGGTAAGGAATGTTGAAAGATAGCACCTATTTGCTCAGGGGGGTTCTGTCCCTGAGAAATAGTGCCAGAAGCAGAGGCAGGTGGCTGAGTGTTTTGGAGTGGCTCAGTGTATGGGAGACCTTCAGAGGAAGGTGCCATCTGTGGGTTGTGAGGGGTAGATGGTCTTTGATCCTGAGAAATGTTAGCAAGCAGCTCTTTGAGTCTGCTCACCTCATCCTCGAGGATGGTGTTTTGGGCTAAAACATCATAAAAGAAGCCCGGGTCATCATCAGTGTTTACTGAATCACTTGACCTCCTGATAGAATCAGGATGAACATGCTCTGAGTGTAGATCAGTAGTAGCATGTGCCCCTTGGTCATGGTACTGGGGACTTCCTGCCTCAGGACCATGTCCTTCATTAGCAGTTGCCTCTGGTGAGGTCTTATGAATGTTACCAACTTCAGCCTGATCATATGCTGAAGCAGGAGAAGTGGCAGCCTCACCAGAAATTCGAATCTCCGTTTCTACACCTGGAGATTGAATATGGTAACCGCTGTGCTGTGGGGTGTCAGAAGCACTTTGGTCCTCCCCCTCAATGGTTGGAGCTATCCCAGTTGTGATTGGTATCTGGGGAGGAGGTGAGGAGTGCAACTGAGTCAGCACTTTGGCAATTATCATGGTAGGACTTTGGGGGGCGGTTGTAGTGGGAGAGGGTGTGAAGGCAGTATGCACCCGGGGAGAGTGGTGTGTTTCAATGGCAACCTCCTCAAGTGAGGAAGGTTCCAGATGTATAGGTGCCCCAGAGATGGTTGCTACAGGCTCCTGTTGAGAGGAAACCTGAGCGGTTGAGGGTGAGTGAGCCCGTGTATCTACTGGGGGGTTATGACCAGTAGATATAACCTACGTTTGTGTTGCAGGGGCATCCTCAGGGGACTCATTTCCCTGAGTAGCCTTTTTGGCTTTCTTGTGTTTGGGTTTGGTGGGGACAAAGGATTTGGAGGTGGTGGCTGTGGGTTCCAGCTGCGTGGGTTTTCGCAGTTTGGCAGCCAGTTTTAGTGACTGGTCTGAGTTGTGCCTGGAGTATACTTCAGGCAATACAGTCGTGGCAGGGACTCCAAGGCCAACAAGTCCCTCAGCTTTCAGCTGGTTTACTATAATGGCCATTAGGAACCGAGGATATAATATCCATCGGTTAGCTATAGGCTTGGAGGCCATATCCTTGAGTTCAAGAAATAATATTTTAGAAAAATTTAAATTTTGTTGGTCAAGGATAGAGAATAATACCTGCTACCACCTCGTCGACATTTGATCCCAAGAAGAAGTCTTAGGAGCTAAGCATACATTCACCATATGAAAATTTAGTCGTTCCGCATCATGGAAATGTTTCTTCAGGATGGTAGAGGCACTAAGGTTACCCTGGTATCCATGTTGGGCAAATGATAGATCAGTGGTGCCCTTTGGATACCCAGTGGGGAAAGTGGCATCATCCAGTTGTAGGTTTGGCGAAGGATTTCTGGAGTGATGACCACCTGACGATTGTTGACGAACGACTAGAGTGAGTTGGTGTCATTCTCCCCAGTGATGAGGGTGATGTTCGTCCAGAACTGCTGGAGGATTCGGCATGAATGGTAGGATTTAGAAAGAAAGCCGTTTTGTATGGAGAGTTGATCATTAGATCAATGGCATTGTCAAACTTTGTCTAGAAGGATGATTTGGTAAGGTAAGCAACACAGTTGTGTCGAGGTTTAAGCTTCATGTTCGCCATTGATGTGAGAGAGGGTGCTGAGTTTTTGAACGTTAGGTTTGAGATGATGAAGCTCTGTAAGACAAGGTATTTATAGGGTATGGGTTATAAAGCAACTGAAGGGTTGGTATGAGTCATCAGTTGTTTTAAGCGACTAATGACGTGGTATTAACCTTCAGATGTTGAAACAACTGAAGTCTTGGTTTTAGGCGTTAGTAGTTATAAAACTACTGAAGACCATGGTTTTAGCTTCAGATGTTGGAAACAACTGATAACTTCATGTTAGTCATCAGTAGTTGTGAAACTACTGAAGACATGGTTTTGTCATCAGTTGTTGTAAACACTGACGACGTGGTGTTAGTCATCAGTAGTTGTGAAACTACTGAAGACGTGGTTTTGTCATCAGTTGTTGTAAACAGCTGACGACGTGGTGTTAATCATCATTAGTTGTGAAACTACTGAAGACGTGGTTTTGTCATCAGTTGTTTAAGATGAAGCAGTAGTTTTAGAAACATCAGTAGTTTTCGTCAATTCATAGCTTTTCAGCTGTTTCATACTGTCCTCAACACTTACTCATCAGTCTTTTTGGCTGTTTTTCAGTTGTTTCATAGGACGTCAGTACTTATCTGTTTGTACTTATATCAGTAGTTATGACTGTATCAATCAGTTTGTAACAGAATCAGTACTTATTTGTGATATGGTTACAAATGATCATCAGTACTTATTTACTAATCATCAGTAGTTATCACTTATTCTAGCTGTAGCATACCAAGCCTTAACACTAGGTTTTGGAAAGTCGAACTATCCAAAGGCTTAGTAAAAATGTCTGCAAGCTCATCAGCACTAGGCACAAACTTTGGATCAATCAGACCTTTTTCAAAACAGTCCCTAATAAAATGATGTCTGATCTCTATATGTTTGGTCCTAGAGTGCTGGACAGGATTCTTGACAATGCAAAGAGCTGAAGCACTATCCACTAATAATGGAGTCTTAGTCTCTGTAATGCCATAATCCAAAAGTTGGTTCTGAAGCCAGAGTACTTGAGAAGTACAGCTTGCAGCAGCAATGTACTCTGCTTCAGCAGTGGATGTAGCAACAGATGTTTGTTTCTTACTCTGCCAGAAATCAAACAGTTGCCTAGGAATTGACATCCACCAGAAGTTGACTTTCTGGTTAACTACACCCTGCATAGTCACTATCAGAAAAAGCAACCAATTTGCAAGAGTGTCCAGTAGAATACCATAAACCTAGAGATTGTGTACCTTGCAGATATCTAAAGATCCTTTTGACTGCAATCAAGTGAGACTCTTTAGGAGCAGCCTGAAATCTAGCACAAACACACGTTGCAAACATAATATCTGGTCTAGAAGCTGTTAAGTACATCAAGGACCCAATCATACATCTGTAAAGTGTTTCATCAACAGCTTTACCTTTCTGATCTGCATCCAGTTGTGTGGTGTTGCACATGGGAGTAGAACAGGGCACAATTTTGTAAATCAAACTTATTCAAAAGATCTTTTGTATATTTAGACTGATGAATGAAAGTCCCATCAGCCTTTTGTCTGATTTGCAATCCTAGAAAGAACTGTAATTCTCCCATTGCACTCATTTCAAACTTCTTATGTGTCAGGATCAGTGATCACAAGTTTGATGTAATGGAGCGTAGCACAGCGGAATAAGAACAAGAATTAGACAAATTGTAGCAAGAATTTGATACTCGTATGCATTAAGAACAAATACGGTTATAACGAGAGAATATATTTCTGTAACAAGGAATGTTTCAATAATATCGAATATTTCTGATCAAATCATTCATTTATTACAATAGGTTGACACTCCGTATATAGAGTGCAATCGCTGCTATTATCACGGGTAAGTGACAACTGGCAGAACTATTACAAAAATAACTAACTCTTAACAAACTACTGAAATGTTCACAACTACTGAGAACATATCAGAGTGTTAAGTACAAAATAAGAAACTACTGATAAGAAACTACTGAAACTACAATGACTGAAGAACAAGCTCTTCAGTCGTTTTACAAAACTACTGATAAATATAAAACTACTGATGAGCACAACAACTGAAGAAGTATTCTTCAGCTGTTGTGTCAAACTACTGAAAAGATAAAACATAAAACTACTGAAAGGTAAACCGTCACAACTACTGAAGAAGACCTCTTCAGCTGTTGTGACAACGTCTGATACTTTGGTCTTCAGCACTTGTGTCTTCAGACTTTGTCTTCAGCACTTGTGTCTTCAGACTTTGTCTTCAGCACTTGTCTTCAGACTTTTTCTTCAGCACTTGTGTCTTCAGACTTTGTCTTCAGCACTTGTCTTCAGACTTTGTCTTCAGCACTTGTCTTCAGACTTTGTCTTCAGCACTTGTCTTCAGACTTTGTCTTCAGCACTTGTGTCTTCAGACTTTGTCTTCAGCACTTGTCTTCAGTTGTTGTGGTCTTCAGCAGGTTGTGACGTCTGTGGGACTTAAAGGTTTTTCTGATCCGGCTCATTGGTTCTTTTGGTCCAACATTATGCATTAAATTGGTAAAGTCATCACACAACTGGGGATCAGAGGATGCAAAAATAATATCATCAACATAAATTTGAACAAGTAGCTTATGATGATCCACCTTCTTAATGAATAAAGTTTTATCTATGGAGCCTCTAGTGAAATTTTTGAAGAAGAAATTTGATAATGTCTCATACCAGGCTCTAGGAGCTTGTTTCAACCCATAAAGAGCCTTATCAAGCTTGTATACCCAATCTGGATGTTTATTATCCTCAAAACCTGGTGGTTGACATACAAAACTTCTTCTTTTTTTTACCATATAAAAATGCACTTTTAACATCCATTTGGAAAACTTTAAAATTGTGAAATGCAGCATAGGCTAGGAACAATCTAATTGCCTCCAGTCTGGCTACAGGGGCAAAGGTCTCATCATAATCAATACCTTCTTCTTGTGAAAACCCCTGAACAACCAGTCTGGCCTTGTTCTTAACAATAAGCCCATTTTCATCTGTTTTGTTCCTAAACACCCATTTAGTGCCTATTGCACACTTATCTGGGGGTAGAGGAACCAGTTCCCACACTTGTTGTTTCCTGAACTGAAGTAGCTCAAGTTGCATGGCTTCCACCCATCCATTGTCTCTTAAAGCAACATGATAGGTTTTGGCTCTTGCTGACTGATGAAGAGAGCATAGAAGCACAAGTTAGACAATTGACTTCTGGTTGAGACGCCAGCATTGATACCACCAATGATTTGAGACATGGGGTGATTCTCAGCTCTTGGTGCACGATAAGATCAGTGCAAGTGTTTGTAGCCGGTTCAGCATCAGCAGATGTTGAATCAGATTCTTGAAACCAAGTATTAGATGGCAAATCACACGATGTAGAGGAATCAG
Organism: Flaveria trinervia; assembly: GCA_025506515.1. Classification (NCBI taxonomy): domain Eukaryota; kingdom Viridiplantae; phylum Streptophyta; class Magnoliopsida; order Asterales; family Asteraceae; genus Flaveria; species Flaveria trinervia. Next base: position 33,478,058 of record CM046448.1, read on the forward strand.
AAATCTCATCGGCATTTGTTGTGGATGGAGCTGCTAAAGGTACAGGAACATCAAGTTTAGCAGACTCAGGCAGTTGGTCACTGAACTTGAAAAGGTGAGTACTGATATCATCATCATCTTCAGTACCACCAGGTGGAAGACTTGCTGCAGAAGATGATTTGTCCACATGATCTGCAACAGCTGGAGTTTGATAAGGAACATATTGTAGTATGTCCAGATCAAACAACTCCACAGGGTTTTGTGGAATTTTATCCTTAGGAGATTCATTGAATTTCACATGCAAGGTTTCTTCAACTATCTTTGTTCTGTAGTTGAAGACTCTATAAGCCTTGCAAGTGGATGAATATCCTACAAAATACCCTGCATCCACCTTAGGATCAAATTTGTGGAGTTGACCCTTTGTGTTGAGAATGAAACAAGGACATCCAAAGGCTCTGAAGAATGAAATCAAAGGAGCCAAATGATGTAGAGCTTCATATGGATTCTTCATCAACCTCTGATTTACTAACACTTTATTCTGCACATAGCAAGCTGTATTGACAGCTTCAGCCCAAAAGGTCAAAGGCAAACCAGAGTCAGCCAACATGGACCTTGCAGCTTCAATTAAAGTCCTGTTTTTTCTCTCCACTACTCCATTTTGTTCTGGAGTCCTTGGGATGCTAAACTGCCTTTTGACAGATAAAAATCATCAAGTGTATGGTTTCTGAATTCAGTACCATTATCACTCCTTATACACTTGACTGATAAGGAATACTGCTTCTCAACATACAGCACAAAGTTTGTAATCTTCTGAGCAACCTCATCCTTTGAATGTAGAAAGAAAGTCCATAAGAATCTAGAGTAATCATCCACAATTACCAGACAGTATTTCTTCTTTCCCATGCTCATCACTCTCATAGGACCAAATAGATCCATATGCAGTAACTGCAAGCAAGTAGTGGACTTAGGTTCTTCAATGGGAGGGAATGAGACTTTGTACTGTTTTCCTTTCAAACAAGCAGTGCAGGCTTCATCACAGTGGACCTCCTTTATTGATAAACCTCTCACTAAACGATTATGGATCAGCTGATTCATGTTTCTGAGATTGACATGACCCAGCCTTCTATGCCATAGTTTAGATTCTGATGAGAGGCTTTGGAGAACAGGCATGGATGACCCTTCAAATCAATCTTCTTTTTACAAATCCAAGGCATACACTCTTCCGATCTGTTGGCCTTCAGGAGAGTATGTTCATCCATTACCTTGTCAATCAGCCTCAGAACTTGGGAAGACAGAATCCTGCAGTTCTGGCTTGTGAAAAGTGCAACATGCCCTTTATCACACATCTGACTGACACTCAGCAGATTATACTTGAGATTCTCCACATGGTTGACATCATCAAACCTGATTTGTCCATTAGACACATATTCTTTCCCAATGATGTAACCTCTGGCATCATTTCCAAATGAACAAATCCCTTCTTCCTTGAGAGTAGTCATTAAGAAGAGAACTGCTTCCAGTCATATGCATAGATCCTCCACTGTCCACATACCAGATGCTCCTTTGGCATGTTGAAGGACCCTGTGAAGAAGATGCATTGGAGCAAGAACCATCAGTAGATTCCAGGGCCATGAGAGCTAGATTCCTAAGAGGATGTTCACCACCATGTTGACCATCACCAGTAAATAATTGCTCAGTACCAGAGAGATCATCTGGTAAACTGCTCCAGTCAACATTACCAGGGGTGAAAAAGTTGTGATGAGGTTGTGAATGAGATGGTAGAGGCTCAGGTAATGCTTGTGGTTGTTGTGCAGTAGGTACTTGAACTGGATTTGGCTGAGGCATGTAATAGCAGGGATACGGATATGACATTGGACCCTGAGGGACACAATATGCAGGCGAAACAGGTTGTGAATGATGACCAGAACTAGCAGGATGTTGCCCCCTGTTTTGTGGACTAGTGCTTGGAAAAGTCACAAAGGGTGCAGAGGAGTTAGATCCAGATGATCTACACTCTCTTGCAAAGTGTCCAAGCCTTTGGCATTTGTGACACCTTAACTTACTCTTGTCAAAACCAACTTTGGTTTTGCCAGAGAGTCCTGGAAATTTCCTGCCAGTCCTCTTGTAGAACTTCTGAGATCTGATATTAATCAAGGCCATTTGGCTCAGAATATCCATCTCTTCTAGATCATCATCAGCTATTCCTTTCAAATCATCCATGATAAAACATAAATTGTCACTATTACAGCCTGAGTGACTATCAACACCAACAAATGCATGATCTGAACTGTTTGAAGGGAAATCTATATGCTCATCATAATTACTTTCAGATGCAGCATATTCTGACTCATGACCAACCAAGGCAGTGTTCCCTGGTACAAAGTCATCAGTGAGCTTCCTGATGATGCCAGTTTCCTTTTCTGCTCTATCTCTCTCTCAAATGTCAGTTTCCCATGAAGTTGGGTGAGAGATAGTTTATCCAGATTTGCACTCGAGCGTAGGACAATAGTGTATGTGTCCCATCTCTCAGACAGTGATCTAAGGAATCTGTTGTTCATCTGGCTATTGGTATATTCATGTTTGACCATTTTTAGCTCAGAGATCAAACAGGAAAAATGCTCAAACTGTTGAGTCAATGTCTCACCCTTCCTATGAGAGAATGTTTCATATTGTTGGGCAAGGATTTCTCTGTTGTTTGCTAAGACCTCATCAGTTCCACCAAATTGTTCCTTCAGTGCATTCCAGAGGTCATGAGCAGTTTCATGATGCATAAGCCCTGAATAGATTTCATTCGGCAGTGCCATGGCCAAATTCCATGGGCTTTAGCATCAATCTCAAACAGTTTCCGATCTTCATCTGAATATTGTTCCTTCTTCTTCGGAACCATTTGATTGGTTTCCGGATTGTTCACCATAGGCTTATGTAGACCATGTACCACTGATGTCCAACAACTTGAACTGTTAACAGACAGGTGATGAAGCATTCTTCGTTGCCATATGTTATACTCAGTCCTAACCAGCATCGGAGGCTTGGTTGAAGAACCGGTATTGTGAGGGTCATTAGAAGGAGTAGTCATTCTTAGATTCAACCAAAATCAATTAATTTTAACAGATTTAGAACAAAAAACACAACAAACCAAATTGAACCAAGAGAGAACAAAAGGCAATAAAACGAAAGTAGCAGAAATTCAATTTAACTATAACCGATTCTTGCAAATATGCTAATTCAATCAAACATAGATATCGAATAGCAGTTTCAATGATCAATTGTTAAATCGATCAATTGTTAACCGGCTCTGATACCAATTGTTAGGATCAGTGATCTACGTTTGATTGACTAGAGAGTATTGCAGCGGAAATCAACAATGAATTAGACAATTCACAAGAATACAGTTGATATTCAAAGTAAGAACAAATGATTATAGAAAGAATTCTGCATATCAAATATTTCATTCAATACGCGCTTTCGTGGTGGCAAAATGTCACACTTAAAATCAGGTCAATCATCCCTTATATAGGAATGTCGTGGTGGAACATTACTTATATAGGAGATGTGACGTCTGCTGATGTCACTTGATAGTGACATCTAACAGAATTATTCAAACTACTGAGAGTTAACACAACTACTGAAGATGTCAAAACAGCTGACATCTTCTTATAAAAATACTAAGTGTTAACTGTCACTACAACTACTGAAAAGAAACTACTGAAAGACAACGACTGAAGAACATGCTCTTCAGTCGTTTTACAAATACTAAACAAAAAGAAACTACTGAAAGAAAACCATCACAACAACTGAAAAATGCTTCTTTAGCTGTTGTAACAAACTCTGAAGTATTCAGTACTTTAGTTTTCAGCTGTTGATCTTCAGACTTTGGTCTTCAGTTGGTGAAGTCTTCAGTACTTGTTCTTCAGTTATTGATCTTCAGACTTTGGTCTTCAGTGTGAAGTCTTCAGTACTTTAGTCTTCAGCTGTTGAAGTCTTCAGTACTTTAGTCTTCAGCTGTTGATCTTCAGACTTTGTGACAGGATCAGTGATCACAAGTTTGATGTATCAGAATATAAAGCAGCGGAATACACACACGAATTAGACAAATTGTAGCAAGCAACAATATATGTAAGCGTTAAGATCGCATACGGTTATAGGGAGAGAATATGAATTTCTGATTTCTAGGAATGTTTATAGATGTAGAATATTCTAATCGAATCAATCAATCATTCCATTCAATTGCTCATATCGCTCAATGATTACAATGGTTGTCACTCCTTATATAGAGTGCAACAGTCACTGCTGTTATCACGGAAAGTGACAACTGGCAGATCCAATACAGAAATACTAAATCTTAACAAACTACTGAAATGTTCACAACTACTGAGAACATATCAGCAAGTTAAGTACAAAATATAAAACTACTGAAACTACAACGACTGAAGAACAAGCTCTTCAGTCGTTTTACAAAACTACTGAAACAAAGAAAATAAAACTACTGATATCACAACTACTGAAGAAGTACTCTTCAGCAGTTGTGACAAACTACTGAGGCTTCAGTACTTGATCTTCAGACTTTGACCTTCAGGCGTTTCATCAGCTGATGACTTCAGTAGATATCATCAGCTGATGTCTTCAGTCTTTGTCTTCAGACTTTGTACATCAGTTGTTGATCTTCAGTACTTGTGAACTCTTCAGCTGTTGCTTCATACTTTGGTCTTCAGCAGTAAGGTCTTCAGCACTTGATCTTCAGCTGTTGAAGTCTTCAGCACTTGTCAAACTACTGATGAGGCTTTCAGCAGTTGTTGTGATAACCGTGTGGGACTTAGAGTTTTCTGATCTTGGCTCATTGGTTCTTTTGGTCCAACAAACTCCCCCTGAACCAATGCAGCCAAAACCTCTAACTTATTTAACTCCCACTTATTGATGGCAAAAATGTTGGTCTTTTTCCTTCTTGATCAGTAGAGAGATGACCCATGTACGCTCCGGCCTGGGAAGAACCTCAAATATTTGTTTGGCAGAGTATGAATGGGAACTCTGTTTTGGGGAACTGGACACAGAGTTGTTATCCCATTCATGAGATTCACTTCCCCATAATGAGTCTGTATGACTCACGAACATAGGCCTCAAGGAGAACAATTTGTTCCTCTTGAGAGAGTTCTTCAGCTCCTCCTTCGAAGAAGAACTCTGGACCATAGTACTCTGATAAGTACTTCATGGTCCTGCCATTTTTCAGCTCCACCGTAGTTACCTCCCTGTATACAAATTCATCAGGATGGTTGCCTTCAAGGAGTAACTGGAGCTCATTCTTTTGGATGTTTCAAGCTTTTTGTATAACAACCCCTTCTTAATCATCTTGTTTTCTAGTAAGGCTTGAGGTGTCTTCTTTGCTTGGTGAGCTTTCTTGAATTCATCAATGATTTCCCAAGGTGAGACTACAACGGCCAACATGATGGTAGATTCTATTGTTTTTCGTACTTGGCCGTTGTATCTGTGTGGGATAGTTCTTTTATGGATTCTAGAACTCACCCTGGGGTCTGGCCATACTCTCACTCTCTCCTTCTGATACTGAAAGGTGTGTCTGAGAGTGTACAGCCTTTGAGCATGCCCTTTCATGGCTTGAATAGATGATGACTGAGGAAATTCCTTGTCAACCATCTTCAACAGTTGCTCATCGTGCTGTTTCTGCTGCTGTTCTTCTTCTTCTATCTTGACTCTGACCATTTCCCTTTGAGAGTCAGGTGTGATCATGGATTGACTCTGGGGTTTTGGTAGCTTTAGAACAGCAGAGAGTGGCAGACTATCATCTTCATCCTCTTCTTCTGCTTCTTCTTCCATCCTCAGCACCCTTCTCCTTCTACGGGGTACATCACTGGATGATGGTTGGGTTGTGAAGGATTGGTTTTGAAGAGAGAGGATGTTTGGATTTTGGCTTAGAGGTTGGTTGGGAGATTTGAGGGATAGGATCTGTTTGAGTGGGTGGAAGGGAAGGTTGATCTAGCATCCTTGTAGTTAATTTTGCTTTTGTAAGTTTAGCCATCTCTAACCTTTTGCCAGCCCCAGCCTCATCAAGGGCTTCCACAATGATCCCTTTGTTGAATTGCTCAGACAGACAGATTCTGGTGGCTATAGCCAGAATGCTGTCCCTGGACCATGCGCGGATCTCCATTAATGATCTTCCCAAGTATTTTGCAATAAAGCGGATCATTATTTCCAACCTCTCTTTCTCAAGAGCATCGTACCCTGCCCATCGGGTTTGTATCTCTTGTACCTCTAACCTTCTGATCTCACTATCCAGTGTGGCTGTGTCAAACCCCTGCCTGAATAGTTGTTCAATTATTTTATCCATGGAGCGGCTGTGTGTGGTGTCAGCTTCTTTGACCAGCTCCTCCAAGGATTTTTCTTCAGCAGTATGATCATCAGCACTTCTCTTTCGCTTGTACGTGAGCAGAGGTTGCTTTTCTTGTTCCTCCTCTTCCTCAGATCTCTTCCTCTTTCTATCTTTCACTGCAGTACCTCCCCCTTTTTGGTTGCATTGGAGGAAGGGGTTGGTACCGCAGAAAGAGTCTTGTGGACAGCAGCATCAACCAGGGGCTGTAATGTTGAGGAAAGCCTCTCATCAAGGGCTTTGATCACTATATCAGTGATTATGGGGGTGATGAGAGGGAGGGAAGTTTGGAGGATAGCACCTATTTGCTCAGGAGGGTTCTGTTCCTGAGAAGTAGGGCCTGAAGCAGAGGCGGGGGTTGATTTTGGGGTGGCTCTGTGTTTGGGAAACCTTCAAGGGAAGGTGCCATCTGTGGGTGTATGATGGTGGCAGATGGACTTGCATCCTGAGACATCTTGGCCAGCAGCTCTTTGAGTCTGCTAACCTCATCCTCTAGAATGGTGTTTTGAGCAACTACATCGAAGAAGAAGCTCAGGTCATCATCAGTTGATACTGAATCACCTGACCTCCTGCTTAGAGCAGGATTTACATGCACTGGGTGTAGACCAGTTGGTGCATGTGCCCCTTGTGCTTGGTACTGGGGACTTCCAGCCTCAGGACAATGTCCATCATCAGCTGTTGCCTCTAGGGAGGTCTTAGCAATGTTACCAGCCTCACTCTGGTCATGTGCTGAGTCAGAGGAGGTGGCAGCCTCACTAGATATTCTAAGCTCCTTCTCTACACCAGGAGATAGAATTGGAAACCCCTGTGCTGTGGGTTCTCAGTGCACTGTGTTCCTCCCCCTCAATTGTAGAGGTATTCCCAGTAGGAAGTGGTTTCTGGGGAGGGGGTGAGGAGTGCAATTGAGTCAGCACTTGTGCAACTATTAAAGTTGGGCTGTGAGGGCGGTTGTTTGGGGTACAGGGGTAGAAGCAGTGTGCACCTGGGGTGGATGGTGCTCTTCAATGGCAATCTCCTCAAGTGAGGAAGATCCCAGATAAGTAGGTGCCCCTTGGGTTGCTGCAGGCTCCTGTTGAGAGGAAGCCTGAGCGGCTGTGGCTGGAGGAGTCATGGTATCCACTAGGGGGTTTGGACTAGTGGATATATCCTGCGTTTGTGGTGCAGGAGCATCCTCAGGGGACTCAATTCCCTGAGTAGCCATTTTGGGTTTCTTTTTGGTGGGTTTGGTGGGGACATTGGATTTGAGGTGGTGGCTGTGGGTTCCAGCTGCGTGGGTTTTCGCAGCTTGGCAGCCAGTTTGAGTGTCCGGTCAGAGTTGTGCCGGGAGTATACTTCTGGCAAAACAGCCGTAGCAGGGACTCCCAAGCCAACAAGTCCCTCAGCATTAAGCTGGTCTATTATAATGGCCATTATGACCGTGGATAGAGTATCCAACGGTTGGCAGTTAGTTTTTGAGCCATATCTTTGAGCTCTGAAAATATTAATTCTGAAAAATTCAGTGGTTGTTGCTCAAGGATAGAATACAATACCTGCTGCCATTTGGTGGACATTTGATCCCAAGACGATGTCTTAGGGGCCAAACATACATTGACCATATGAAAGATCAGGCGCTCAGCGTCATTAAAATGTTTCTTCATGATGGTGGTGGCACTGAGATCACCTTGATATCCATGCTGAGCAAATGATAGATCTAGGGTGCCCTTCGGATATCCAGCAGGAGAGGTAGCATCACTCAGTTGAAGAATTTTACGGATTGTTGCAGGAGTAATCACTACTTCTTTGTTGTTGACGACTGACCGGAGGGATTGTGTGTGGCTCTCCTCAGTTGTAACAGTAACGTTCATCCAAAATTGGTTCAAGGATTCGGCATGTAAAACGGGGTTCAGAAGGAATGCCTTGTTGTATGGGACTGACCATAAGATCGATAGCAGTATCGAACTTAGTCCAGATCGGCGATTTTGTGAGGTAGGCAACACAGTTGTGTCGCGGTTTAATTTGCATAGACGCCATGGAAGTTTTGGAGAGGAACGTTAGGTTTGAAGAAGATAAAGCATGGAGAGCTCAGGTTAAGGTATTTATAGGGTACGGGTGAGGAAACGACTGAAGGATGTGGTGTTAGTCATCAGTAGTTTTAAACGACCGTTGACATGGTATTATCCTTTCAGACGTTGAAACAGCTGAAGTCGCGGTGTTAGCATCAGTAGTTTAGAAAACTACTGAAGACCGTGGTTTTGACTTCAGGATTGAAACAACTGAGGACATGGTGTTTGTCATCAGTAGTTATGAAACTACTGAAGACAGTGGTTTTGTCATCAGCTGTTGTAAACAACTGAAGACTTGGTATTGGTCATCAGTAGTTATAAAACTGCTGAAGACGTGGTTTTGCTTCAGTTGTTTAAAATGAAACAGCAGTGTACAAACGACTGAAGGGAAAGTTCTCTTCAGCTGTTTTCGTCAATTCTTAGCTTTTCAGCTGTTTCAAACTATCCTCAACACATTCATCAGTCTTTATGGCTGATTTCAGTTGTTTCATAGGACATCAGTACTTATCTGTTTTTACTGATTTCAGTAGTTATGACTGCATCAGTAGTTGTAACTACTTCAGTAGTTTAGAGCAGATGAAGTACTTCAGTACTTGTGAGAACTTTTAGCCTTCAGTAGTTATAAAAACTACTGAGGTTAAAAGAGCTCATCAGTACTTATATGTGACAGGCACTCATGATCATCAATATGAATTACTGAGATCATCAGTAGTTGTCACCTATTCTAGCTGCAGCATACCAAGCCTTAACACCAGGTTTTGGAAAGTTGAACTATCCAAAGGCTTAGTAAAAATGTCTGCAAGCTCATCAGCACTGGGCACAAACTTAGGATCAATCAGACCTTTTTCAAAACAATCCTCTTATAAATGATGTCTGATCTCTATATGTTTGGTCCTAGAGTGCTGGACTGGATTTTTGACAATGCAAAGAGCTGAAGCACTATCCATTAACAATGGAGTCTTAGTCTCTGTAATGCCATAATCCAAAAGTTGGTTTTGAAGCCAGAGTACCTGAGATGTACAGCTTGCAGCAGCAATGTACTCTGCTTCCGCAGTGGATGTAGCAACTGAGGTCTGTTTCTTGCTCTGCCAAGAAATCAAGCAGTTGCCTAGGAATTGACATCCACCAGAAGTTGATTTCCTGGTCAACTTACACCCTGCATAGTCACTGTCAGAAAAAGCAAAATTTACCAGAATGTCTGTAGAATACCATAAACCTAGAGATGAGGAGTGCCTTGCAGATATCTAAAGATCCTCTTGACTGCAATCAGATGAGACTCTTTAGGTGCAGCCTGAAATCTAGCACAAACACATGTAGCAAACATAATATCTGGTCTAGAAGCTGTTAAATACATCAAGGACCCAATCATACATCTAAAGTGTTTCATCAACCACTTTACCTTTCTGATCTGAGTCCAGTTGTGTGGTGCTGCTCATGGGAGTAGAACAGGGCTTACAGTTTTGTAAATCAAACTTTTGCAAAAGATCTTTTGTATATTTGGATTGATGAATAAAAATTCCATCAGCCTTTTGTTTGATTTGCAACCCCAGAAAGAACTGTAATTCTCCCATGGCACTCATTTCAAACTTCTGTTGCATCAACTTTGTAAAGGCATCACACAACTTTGGATCAGAGGATGCAAAAATAATATCATCTACATAAATTTGAACAAGTAGATTATGCTGCCCAGCTTTCTTAATAAATAAAGTCTTGTCTATGGAGCCTCTAGTGAAATTGTTTTCCAGAAGAAAGTTTGATAATGTCTCATACCAGGCTCTGGGAGCTTGTTTTAACCCATAAAGAGCTTTATCAAGCTTATACACCCAATTAGGATGTTTGTTGTCCTCAAAGCCTGGAGGTTGACATACATAACCTCTTCTTTAACTTTTCCATACAAAAATGCACTTTTGACATCCATTTGAAAGACTTTAAGTTTTTGATAAGCAGCATAAGCTAAAAACAATCGAATTGCTTCCAGTCTGGCTACAGGGGCAAAGGTTTCATCATAATCAATACCTTCTTCTTGTGCAAACCCCTGAACAACCAGTCTGGCCTTGTTCTTAACATAAGCCCATTTTCATCAGTTTTGTTCCTAAACACCCATTTAGTGCCTATTGCACACTTACCTGGAGGTAGAGGAACCAGTTCCCACACTTGCTGTTTCTTGAACTGAAGAAGCTCAAGCTGCATGGCATCAACCCATCCATTGTCCTTTAAAGCAATGTGATAATTCTTTGGCTCTTGCTGACTGATGAAGAGAGCATAGAAGCAGAAATTTGACAATTGACTTCTTGTTGATACTCCAGCAGTGATATCACCAATGATTTGAGACATGGGTGATTCTTCAGATCTTGATACACAATGAGATCTGTGCAAGTGTTTGTAGCCGGTTCAGCAGCAACAGATGGTGATGGTGAATCATTTCCTTGAAACCAATCAGTGGATGGTAATTCAAAGGAAGTTGAATTCGAAGAAATCTCATCAGCATTTGTTGTGGATGGTGCTACTGGCGCTACAGGAACATCAGGTCTAGTTGAATCAGGCAGCTGATCACTAAACCTGAAGAGGTGAGTACTGCAATCATCATCATCATCAGCAGTACCACCAGGTGGTGAACTGTTGACAGGAGCAACAGCAGGAGTTTGATAAGGAACATATTGCAGTATGTCCAGATCAAATAACTCCACAGGACTTTGTGGAATCTTGTCCTTTGGAGATTCATTAAACTTAACATGTAGAGTTTCTTCAACAATCTTTGTTCTGCAGTTGAAGACTCTGTATGCCTTGCAAGTAGATGAATAACCAACAAAGTATCCTGCATCCACCTTAGGATCAAATTTGTGGAGTTGATCCTTTGTGTTGAGAATAAAACAGGGACACCCAAATGCTTTGAAAAATGAAATCAGTGGAGCCAAATGATGGAGAACTTCATATGGAGTCTTCATCAACCTCTGATTTACTAAAACTCTATTTTGCACATAACAAGCTGTGTTGACAGCTTCGGCCCAAAAGGTCAATGGCAAACCTGAGTCAGCCAGCATGGACCTTGCAGCTTCAATGAGGGTCCTGTTCTTTCTCTCCACTACTCCATTTTGTCCGGAGTCCTTGGAATGCTGAACTGCCTTTTGATTCCCTTTGAGAGATAGAAGTCATCAAGTGTATGATTTCTGAACTCAGTTCCATTATCACTCCTAATACACTTGACTGGAAGGGAATACTGCTTCTCAATGTACAGCACAAAGTGGATAATCTTCTGAGCAGCCTCATCCTTTGAATGTAGAAAGAAAGTCCATACAAATCTGGAGTAATCATCCACAATTACCAGACAGTATTTCTTCTTTGCCATGCTCATTACTCTCACAGGACCAAATAGATCCATATGCAGTAATTGCAAGCAGGCAGTGGACTTGGACACTTCAATAGGAGGAAATGAGACCTTGTGCTGTTTTCCTTTTAAACAAGCAGTGCAGTTTCATCACAGTGGAACTCCTTTATTGGTAAGCCTCTGACTAAACTATTGTGGCTAAGCTGATTCATGTTTTTGAGATTAACATGACCAAGCCTCCTGTGCCATAGTTTAGATTCTTGAAAAGAGGCTTTGGAAAATAGGCAAGGATTACCTTTGAGATCTATCTTCTTAGAGAGATCTAAGGCATACACTCTTCCTGTCCTGTTGGCTTTCAGGAGAGTGTGATCATCCAACACCTTGTCAATCAAGGGCAAAACTTTGGATGACAGAATCCTACAGTTTTGACTTGTGAAAAGGGCAACATGGCCTTTATCACACATTTGACTGACACTCAAGAGGTTGTACTTGAGATTTTCCACATGATTAACATCATCAAATTTGATTTCTCCATTGGAGACAAAGCCCTTACCGATGATGTAACCCCTAGCATCATTGCCAAAAGAGACAAATCCCTTCTTTCCTTGAGAGTAGTCATGAAGAAAGAGATGTTCCCAGTCATGTGCATGGATCCCCCACTGTCTACATACCAGATGCTATTTTGGCATGTTGAAGAACCCTGCAATAATAAACAATCAGTTAGTTTTAGAGACCCAAACCTTTTTGGTTTTGGGCCTGGTCTCATCAATAGATGGTAAACTAGCATGTTTATTTGTAACAACAGCCTGAGAGGAAGAAGATGGTGCAGAAGAGGAGTCCTTTGGCTTAGACCTCCTTTTCTGTGGTTTCAACATAGGAGAATCTAGTTGGTTAACTCTACCCAACAGATGTTGTACCATCATCACCAGCTGTGTCTGATTTTGTGATAAAGCTTTCAGCTCATCAGACACATTGCTAGTGGAGTTAGATAAGGTCCTATGTTGCACCTTCTTCTTTTGAGCACCCTCAGCTGTCACCTGTTTAACTCCTTCCTTTTTGGATTGCTTTAAGGACTTAGGGTTACAGGATTTGATGTTGCTGATACAAATGTGGTCTCAAACTCAGTTTTCATTTTTACCATTTTCTCATTAATTTCTTCCTTTTGTTTGAGTTTGGAACCTCTTTTGTACCAACAATCATCTGTAAGATGATTGAACAAACCACATACTTCACATGGTTTCTTCTTCATCTTAGGTTGATCATCAACTAAAGATGGTGAAGCAACAGAAGACTTGTTCTTCAATGCTTTGGAAGCATTGGTTGCTTTCTTGACAGCATCTTTAGTAGTCTTCAAACTCTTTCTACTGCCAGTTTTCTTCTCTTCAGTACTGACAGCAGTTGAAGTTTGAACTTCAGGAGTTGAATCCTGCTCTCCAGTCCTTTCAGGACCTTCAGGATGACTCCTGAGTTGATCAACTTATTGATCATGTGAATGTCAGCATTTGGACCATCAACATCAGCTGATAGGTTCAAAGAGGACTTGATACTGACTGCTACTTCTGATTGTGCTGTATCAGAAGGTAGATCACATGACTTGATGGATTGGTTATCACTCTCACCATCAGATTCTACCTCTGCTCTTGGGGTAAAATCTGTAGGTGGAGCAGTGTGATTGTAACCAATTCCAAACTTCACATTTGAAGCAGATTGCTTACTAAGAAGCATTTCAAAACCTTTGCATGATTGTACCCATCTATCACACTCGACCTGGGTAACTGCAAGGGTTTCTTTGAGATCTTTGTACTTCTCTAAAAGTACATCTTCTCTAGCCTTATCATCAATTATTTTGCAATTCAGTTTATAAACCTCATCATTTTTATCTTTGAGCACAAACTCAAACTCAGCTTTGTTTTTGGAAATACTTGTTCTAGCTCAATGTTCTTATTAATTAAAGCTACATTTGCTTCTCTAATGGAAGCAAATGCTGCTATGCATTGTTCAGAACATAATTTGGCTTTTGCCTCAGAGGATACCTGTGATACCTGTGGTGTAGAGGCATTGGAAGATGAAGTATCAGCAGACTCCAAAGCCATAAGAGCTAGATTCCCAAGGGACTGTCACCACCATGTTGACCAGCACCTGAGAACAGTTGATCATGACCAGACAAGTCATCTGGTAAACTGCTCCAGTCAACAACTCCTGGGGTGAAGAAGCTGTGTTGTTGAGATGAAGGTTGTTGATGAGATAGGAAGGCTGAGGTTCTGGTAATGCATGAGGTTGTGGTGTCATAGGAACTTGAACTTGACTTGACTGTGGCATGTAATAACAAGGGTACTGATAAGGCATTTGACCCTGAGGAACAAAATATGCCGAGATTGTTGTTGAGGATGATGACTAGATGTGACAGGATGTTGCCCTCTGTTTTGTTGACTGTTGCCAGGAAAAGTCACAAGGGTGCAGTAGAGTTGATCCAGTTGATCTACACTCTCTTGCAAAGTGTCCAAGCCGTTGGCATTTGTGACACCTCAACTTGCTCTTGTCAAAACCAACTTTGGTTTTGCCAGAGAGTCCTGGGAATTTTCTTCCAGTTCTTTTGTAGAACTTCTGAGATCTGATATTTATCAAGGCCATTTGGCTCAAAATATCCATCTCTTCTAAGTCATCATCAGCAATCCCCTTGAGATCATCCATAATGAAACATAATTGTCATTATTACCTCCAGTAAACTGACCATCAACACTTACAAATGCAGAATTAGAAGTGCTCGAAGAGAAATTAATATGCTCATCATACTGGCATTCAGATGCAGCATATTCTGACTCATGACCCACCAAGGCAGTGTTGCCTTGTATAAAGTCTTCAGTGAGTTTCCAGATGAAGACAGCTTTCTCTTCTGTTCTATCTCTCTCTCAAAAGTGAGCAATTTCCCATGGAGTTGGGTGAGAGATAGTTTGTCCAAACTTGCACTGGAGCGTAGGACAATAGTATATGTGTCCCATCTCTCAGGCAGTGATCTGAGAAATCTGTTATTCATCTGAATATTGGTGTATTCAAGTTTGACCATTTTTAGTTCAGAGATCAAACAAGAAAACCGCTCATATTGTTGAGTCAGTGTCTCACCCTTTCTATGAGAGAATGTCTCATATTGTTGGGCAAGAATTTCTCTATTATTTGCCAAGACCTCATCTGTTCCTCCAAATTGTTCTTTCAAAGCAATCCAGAGGTCATGGGCAGTTTCATGATGCATTAGCCCAGAATAGATTTCATTGGGCAAAGCCATGGCCAGAATTCCATGGGCTTTTGCATCAATCTCAAGCAACTTTTTATCCTCATCTGAGTATTGCTCCCTCCTCTTCGGAACCATTTGATTGGTTTCCGGTTATTCACCATAGGCTTGTGTGGACCATGTACCACAGATGTCCAACACCCTGCGCTGTTAACAGACAGGTGATGGAGCATACGTCTTTGCCATATGTTATACTCATTCCTAACCAGCATAGGAGGCTTGGTTGAGGAACCAGTATTGTGAGGATCATTGGAGGGAGTGGTCATTTTCAGTTCAAAAATAGTTGAGTTCAAGTTTAAAAAGAAGTTTTAGACAAACCACAACAAACTCAATGAGAACCAAGAAAAGATCTCAGGATGAATGAGCAGAAATACAGAAAATTCAATCTCTATAACCGTTTCTTGCAAAACACAAAGCTAATTCAATCAAACTTGGATCTTGAATAGCAGTTTCAATGATCAATTATAGATCGATCAATGATTAACCTGCTCTGATACCATTTGACAGGATCAGTGATCACAAGTTTGATGTATCAGAATATAAAGCAGCGGAATACACAACACGAATTAGACAAATTGTAGCAAGCAAACAATATATGTAAGCGTTAAGATCGCATACGGTTATAGGGAGAGAATATGAATTTCTGATTTCTAGGAATGTTTATAGATGTAGAATATTTCTAATCAATCAATCAATTCATTCAATTGCTCATATCGCTCAATGATTACAATGGGTTGTCACTCCTTATATAGAGTGCAACAGTCACTGCTGTTATCACGGAAAGTGACAACTGGCAGATCCAATACAGAAATAACTAAATCTTAACAAACTACTGAAATGTTCACAACTACTGAGAACATATCAGCAAGTTAAGTACAAAATATAAAACTACTGAAACTACAACGACTGAAGAACAAGCTCTTCAGTCGTTTTACAAAACTACTGAAACAAGAAAATAAAACTACTGATATCACAACTACTGAAGAAGTACTCTTCAGCAGTTGTGACAAACTACTGAGGCTTCAGTACTTGATCTTCAGACTTTGACCTTCAGGCGTTTCATCAGCTGATGACTTCAGTAGATATCATCAGCTGATGTCTTCAGTCTTTGTCTTCAGACTTTGTACATCAGTTGTTGATCTTCAGTACTTGTGAACTCTTCAGTGTTGTACTTCAGTACTTTGGTCTTCAGCAGTTAAGGTCTTCAGCACTTGATCTTCAGCTGTTGAAGTCTTCAGCACTTGTCAAATACTGATGAGGCTTTCAGCAGTTGTTGTGATACCGTGTGGGACTTAGAGGTTTTCTGATCTTGGCTCATTGGTTCTTTTGGTCCAACACTTTGGTCTTCAGCTGTTGAAGTCTTCAGTACTTAGTCTTCAGCTGTTGAAGTCTTCAGACTTTGTCAAACAGTTGATCAAGTCTTTAGCAGTTGTTGTGATGTCTGTGGGACTTAGAGGTTTTCTGATCAGGCTCATTGGTTCTTTTGGTCCAACAATACTTTTCCTCTTAAATCCATACATAGACTTTCAACACAGTTTGGTGATCGTTTTAAGGTTGTTTATTTCAATAAGCATTTGTGGATCCCACACTCATATGGTAATCAACCTTCTTCCGGAGATTTGTGAGCGGTCTTAGGGTAGTGTTCAAGAAGCGACTATTCATAGAATTTTCAAAGAGAAGCCAATCCTCAGGTCAGTGCCACGGCAAACACAATGAGTTCTAGAATATATAGGTTATGCTTATCCTCAGGTCAGTGCCACTGCACAGCAGAGAGGCATATAATCTATCTTCTTGTTTGAGCAATTCTTCTTCTTTTAGCATTATGTGCTTTAGCTCATGCTTTGGTCTTACGCACACTTTTGTGGCGTTTATTTTGCTCATCACCCCTTATTGGAATCCTGATGATTGTGTTAAATAATCTTCTTGTTTGAGCAATTCTGCTTCTTACACTGCCAGGTTACTAATCTTCTCCCAAAGAACTAACACCCTGCTGATGTAGACTTGTAGTTCATCTTACAGCCGCCGTAATCCGAGTCACTATACGTTGTAAGTTCAAAGTCATCATCATGAGGGTACCACAATCCAAGTATGGGTGTGCCCTTCAGATAATGAAATATCCTTTTGACCCCAGTTAGATGATTCACCTTAGGCTTTGCCTGATATCACGAGCATAAACAGGTCACATACATGAGAGATCCAATCATCCCGCGGTACATAGTGGCATCTACCAGATCACCGTTCTCATCAGGTGCTACATCATGGTTTGTAGCCAGTGGAGTGCCAGCTATGGAAGCATTCTGCATGTCAAACCA
This sequence comes from Flaveria trinervia, assembly GCA_025506515.1. Classification (NCBI taxonomy): domain Eukaryota; kingdom Viridiplantae; phylum Streptophyta; class Magnoliopsida; order Asterales; family Asteraceae; genus Flaveria; species Flaveria trinervia. The sequence goes on from CM046448.1 coordinate 33,495,378, forward strand.
ACTGAGAATATCTCCTACATACTTGGTTTGATGTAAGAAGATTCCATTTGGTGTCTGATCTACTTATAACCCGAGAAAGAACTTCATCTCCCCCATGGCACTCATCTCAAACTCAGCCTTCATTATTGCTTCGAATTCTTTGCATAATTGTTCGTTCTTTGAACCGAAGATTATGTCATCTACATAGATCTATACTAGCAGTAAGTCTCCATCTTTTTCTTTGATAAACAATGTGCAGTCAATGACTCCCCTGCGAAATCCGTGTTTCACAAGATGAGTCGAGAGTTTCTCATACCAAGCCCGTGGAGCTTGATGAAGCCTGTATAGAGCCTTGTCGAGTTTGTAAACTCTATCCCGATTATATGGATCTTCAAATCCCTCGGGTTGACTGACATACACTGTTTCTCTGATTTCACCGTGAAGGAATGCACTCTTAACATCTAGTTGATAGACTTTGATTTTCATATAAGATGCATAGGCAAGGAAGATGCGGATGGCTTCCATCCTTGCCACTAGTGCAAATACTTCATTGTAGTCGATACCTTCAACTTGTCGAAAACCCTGAACAACAAGCCGAGCCTTGTTTCTGATGATCACTCCCTGATCATCTTTCTTACATTTCAAAACCCATTTGGTACCAATGACTTTAGCACCTTTAGGTATATCCACTAGTGTCCATACACCTAACTTCTTAAACTGAAGAAGTTCTTCCTGCATGGCACTAACCCAAGCCTCATCATTTAGTGCTTCACTAACATACTTTGGCTCAAACTGAGACACAAAGCAGTGGTATGCACCGTCGTGAAGGTATCCTTTTTCCATCACAGAGGCATAATCAGCGGAGTACAGCTGATTTCTAGTCTGAACCCCTGATCTCACATCTCCTATAATATTCTCCAAAGGATGATAGACGTTTAGATATGAGCCAGGGGTTGTCGGAACAACCACCTCAGAGTCAAGATTATGAACATTTGGTTCTGGATCTGAGGCGATAGGAGTCTGAGGTTCAGAAAGTTCAAAAGCATCACTAGTCGATGCTTGTGAACTTGTGGTAGTCAGAACCTGTACATCCTGGTTGATCTGATTATTTTCTTCATTTTCTTCATCAGAGGAGGAGTCACTCATATCAACTGCTCCCCCAGAGTTGGTAGGATCATGACTTGTTGAATCTTGAGACGGTGTGTTCAAGACATCATACATCATCTTGTTTGCCAGCTCGTCTTCTGAAGAAGAAAAAGATATGTTGAAGGACTTGAGAAATCAATCATAGTCGAAGAAGTAAGCAGGCCCTTTTCCAGCAGGCGGTGTGATATATCTCTGAACATCAACATTACACCACACCTCTACTTGACCCGTTGAGTTGTTGTAAACTCTCTTGTTCGGTATGTTGTATCCTAAAAAGATCCCTTCATCAACCTTCTCACTGAATTTTCCCTCCTGAGTCTTTTTCAGCAGGGTGCACGGAGCGCCAAACGGCTCGAGATATTCCAAGTTAGGTTTACGTCACTGTAATAACTCGTAGCACGTTTTTCCATGGCGTTTTACTACCAGAACTTGATTGAGCGTATAACATGCATTTGCCACTACTTCATTCCAAAATTGTATAGGTAGTTTCGAGTCTGCAAGCATTGTCTGTGCCGTCTCTATCAAGCTGTGGTTCTTTCGTTCAGCAACGCCGTTCATCTGAGAGGTATAAGCCGAGATAAATTGATGCACAATTCCCTTTTCCTTGCAATAGTCCTCCATCCTCTGATTCTTGAACTCGGTTCCGTTGTCTGAGCGCACCTATCTTACATTCAGCTTGTATAGGGATTCCAGTGTAGTTACCAATTCCTTGAAGGATTCAAATGTTTCTGATTTGGATTTCAGAAACATTACCCAAGAGAACCTTGAGTAGTCATCAGTAACTACTAGCAATACAAGTCGCCTGCGATGCTTCTTGTACTGACTGGACCAAACAGATCCATGTGAAGAAGCTCAAGTGGAAGTTCTATAGAATGAACTTTCTTTTCCTTATGAGATTTCTTCGTCTGTTTGCCCTTTTTGCACGCAACACAAAAATTCGGGAGTTGGAAGTTTTTGACATTTACTCCTCTCACAAGATCATTCTGGATCAAGTGATTCATTTTCCTCGGATTTATGTGTCCCATTCTTCTATGCCAGGAGATGGATTCCTTCTCAATAGCTTTGGACAAGAAACATTGAACTTCACTATCCGTTGTGGATGCCTTTGAGATGTCCAAAACATAAAGATCATTATATCTAGTAGCTAACATTAGCATCTGATCCTCCGAAATCACGTAGTCCTTCTTTAGAACGTAACACTTCTTGTTGTCAAAAACTACCTTGAATCTTTTATCACAGATTTGAGAAACAGAAAGTAAGTTATTTTGTAATTGTTGGACATAGTTTACCTTATCAAACTTAACTTTCTCATTTCCTATTTCTCCTTGGGCTGTGATGTACCCGCCTTTGTTTCCAGCAAATGAAACATGCCTTCCTTTAATTTGTCTGACATTTGATAAGAGAGCTTTGTTCCCTGTCATGTGCCTGGATGCTCCACTATCAATAATCCATGTGCTAGTCTCAGAACTATAGCAAACACCCTGCACAGTCAATGAAAACATTAGTTCATGTTAGGAACCCAAGTCTTAACTGGCTTGGGTTTCCCTGAGGCATCACATATCACAAACTCAACCCACTAACCCTTTGAGGTTAAGGATTGATCAGAATTCTGTGTGTTCTTATTTTCAGGCACTGGGGAGGTTTTTTCTTTCCATAATCCAATTTGTGTAAGGCCTGTTTGTGATAAACAGACGATCAGATGATGGATTGAACTTTGGGTTCACAATCTCTTTTAGGAGGCGTCACTGAGTTCCTCTTAAAAGATCTAGATGTAGATGTAGAAAGTTCAACTTTCTTCCTCGGTGTCTGGTAATAAGGACAGTGAGACGCTATGTGACAATACTCTCCACAGTTATAGCAGGATCTGCTTTCAACTTTACGATTTATTTGTTTTGGTAGAGATATACTTGTCACACGGTCTACCTTATTGTGTTTGGACTAAGGCACTACTTTGTTAGATGTATGAGTTAGTTTTACAAAATTAATTGTTTTACCTGGTTTTACATCTTAATCTCTTGTTTCCCTGGACCGTGACATGATGCACATGATTGAGTGGATTTTATAGTCTTTTTAGGTTCTTGTTTGACTTTGTTTGACCTTGACTTTAAACTAACCCTTTCGAATTCTTTTTCCAGGTAAACACAAGGCATCTTTCCTATTGCCTTTGAAGTGGCCGCCTTTTGTTTAGGGTTGGATTCACTTGATTTACTTACGGAATGGATCGCTAACAAGAGGAGTAGACACCACGTGATCCTTGATGGGGTTATTGTTAATTGGTTTACTTTTGGTGTTTATCAAGGTCTCAAGTGGTGGTGGAACCACTTTGTATCCCAGTCCCTCCCCATTATTTCTCTCTCTTACTAAGTGTTGGACAATGTGTGATGAGCTCGTCCAACTATGCAGTTTTTGTTTTAATGAATGACTTCTACTTCTAAAACTGCTTTTTGCTTCTTAATGTCCTCAAGAGAGTTCAGATAGTACCTAATGTCATTTGCTTGGTTAAAGGCAACTACCTCAGTTTCCCTAAGCTGTTTATTTAATAGGTCTATCTTTTCCTTGTAATTGTGCTCGTTTTGTTTCAATACCCTCTATTAGCTTTTGTGCACAGTTCCAGATCCTTTACTAAGCTATCATTATGATCTAATAGCCTCGCAAATTTTGAATCTATAACTTCTCTAAATTTATTACATTCTAAGCAAGCATGATTATTAAACAGTTGGTCAGTAGTACTTACCTGGGATGTAGAAGAAGAATCAGCCATGAGTGCTGGCTCGGTTGTCTCTGGTTTTGGTGGTTCAGATGATGATGCATTTGCAGATTTTTCTTCTTTAGGCAGGTAGTTGACCACATTTGCAGTATCTTCAGAATTTGACATTGTGAGCTCTACTGCTATATCTCCTTCACTTGTAGAATCGTCATCAATACCCTCCACACTAGCTATATTTGACTCTCCTGGTGAGACGAACCGAAAGCTCCAGTCCTGTCCTTCATCTTCATTAGCAGTTAAGGCTTTTGGATCCTTACTTGATGAGTCAGCATTACTAGCTGTGGACTTATCTTGACGGTTAAATGACGAGAAGGGATTTCCATTACCTGTCTTCTTTGGTTTTGTACACTCCCTCTTGAAGTGTCCCTTCTCACCACAGTTGAAACATGTAACCTTTGACTTATCAAACCCAAAGGTTGTGTCTTTTGTTGCAACCAGGTTCTGTCCGGTCTTTTTGACAAACTTTTTAGCTCGTCGGATAGCACTTGCCAGAGCCCACATTATGTCCATACCGTTCCAACACCATTTCATCCACCTGCTCATAATCTTCATCTGCCAGGTGGCAGTTACCTATCTTTCCAGCAATTAATCCATCGTAGGATTGAACCACCGCAGCTAAAAGGTCCATATGTTCTCTGGCCACCTCCACAGTTACGTTTCTGAGGTTACGGTTTTCAGCTTTGCTGCATTAGCTTTAGGTATTATATATTGGGTGCTAGACGACCCTGACATTTCGGATCCTGAAGTTGAGGGTTGTGCTGGAACTCCTGCGCTTGAGATGAAGGCGGTTTGCAGTGGTGCTCCAGATGTCTTGACTGAAGGAGTAGCATTGTAGAGTGTAGGATTCTAATCGTAGTTTGCCTTTTGGGCTCGATACTTCATTCTAAGCTCTTCTTCTCTCAGTTTCAGAATGAAGTCATTTATGTCTAACTTTGAGAGCATTCCATTCTGTCTGAGATTTGAAACAAACGAACCCCATTTTTCTGGTAATCCATCAGCAAAGTTGGATACCTTATCTTCCATCGAAGTAACCACTCCATGAGTGTGCATCTCACTCATCAAGTGGTAGAATCTATCGATCACATCATCAAGGCCTTCTTTTCCCATTGAAGAGAAGTTGTCAAACTCCTTCTTCAATGCTTTTCCTTGATAGCCTTTAGAGAGGCATTCCCGTCATACCTCTTCTCCAACGCATCCAAAGTTTCTTGGCTTGAGTATACTCCGAATACTGATGGAAAATATCCTTCGGAATAGACTGAGTAAGCAAGGTGTAGACTTTCTTCTCAACATTGTGTTTTACCTTCTGTGCATCCGACATGCCATTTAGAGTAAGTTTTACTCCGTCAGCTCCAATTGGCATGCTGTACCCCGACTCTATTGCCTCCCACAAATTTGTATCCACTCCATTTAAGTAGATTTCGAAACGTTGCTTACATTGTGGGTAGTCGTCTAACGTAATAAGTTTTGGGCGTTTATTGTGAATCCCCACTTCGTTCTCCAACAGTAGTAGATTTTGAATACGTGTATCTCTACATGTTGTGTATGCTGAAAACCGATCCTCCATTACACTTCACTTTACTATTTAGCAAGCTACTGATGGATGCGAATGAAGGTATGCGATTGGGCTTATTCGGGCGATTGAACAAGTGCGGATGGGTTAATCGTGCGACTAAGCAAATGCGGATGAGTCAGTCCTCCGAATATACTAATGCGGTTGACCAGTCCGAATGAATATCTCAGTCGTACGAATGAGGGTACGAAAGAGTTCAATCGTGCGGTTGAAGGATGCGTATGAACTCAGTCGTGCGATTGAGCCAATCATGCGACTGAACCTGCTGAAGTTTGATAATTCGTAGGTTAAACTTGTTTGGCCGTAAAAACTCGAATTTTATCAAACCCTAATAGCCGTATGCCAGAAAAACTACACTTTTCGATCAGGAAACTTCAAAGACTCCGTTCGACACAAAAAGATTGCGTTTTTGATGTAAAAACACAATTTTGTACCAAAACGATTGAATCAACACGTAATCAAGAGCCTATAGCTCTGATACCACTTGTTAGGATCTGGTATTTGACCAAACACCAACTGATTAACGTGTTAAAACAAACCAATAGTGCGGAATCCTATTTGATTTGCGATCCAATCAGTGAGAACACACATAGACACAATAACGAGTTGAATCTAACGTCAAGAATCGATTGAGAATCGATCTACAGCGTTCTATGAACTTGGAGTACGAACATAGAGGCTTTTGGACGGCTAGGGTACGTCTGGAGTCGAAGTGGATTCAATGCTTACGTTTTCCACAAATTAGGTGGTATTTATAGGTTAGGGTTGCTCATTCGGGCGACTGAACCATTGGCATAGTTCATTCGTGCGATTGAGCCAATGTGGTTGATCCATTCGCACAACTGAGTGTTCAGTCGTGCAACTGAGTCAGACGCATGAAGTTGTTCAGGCGTATTGACTGTTTAGGCGCATGGACACTCAGTCGCATGGCCATTCCTGTTGGGCCGCATAGTCCAGTCGGACGCATGAGAACTTCACTTCACCAAGTTTGAACGTGTTCATTATTATAACATTATGCATAACACTTCAAACAATCACAAACCTATATAATCAAGTCAATATGCGTTAAACAACTCATTAATGGAATATTAAACATTATAGACACAACCAAACATTTTGTATTTCATTAAGTACCCAATAATTACATAAGTGTATGACATATTACATTCAGATCAGGATCTAGGTACATATATGTATCAACAGCTTACCTCTAGTACTGCGGCACCATCTTTAGTTGTCTGTTTATAGACTTCGGCCCAGTAGCTAAATATTTCGGGGTGTAGCATATGGTATTGGTACAGAAGATATCCGATGAGCAAGAAAAGATATAAGATGAATGAACGAATGAAGAAGCTAATATAACTATTATCTATGTGTACGTATGATGTATGATCGCATAAAAGAAAAGAACGGTTTCCAACGAAAGAAAAGTATGTTTTATTATATAAAACTAGAACTCACTCAGCAATGCTGACTTTGATGTGTTTCCAGTTGGTAGGTAATGATTGCTGAGGATGGCACGAGGCGGCTACTCAGCTCTTTTGAGATGGCATCCATTGTTTATAATACTTTGTGATGTAATACAACTAGGGTTTTGTAATTGAATTATGATGTATTATTTTGCAAAAGTTTTTATAATGATACGAGATGTCATTTTTGAATGTTTCCGCTACGATATTTGTGTAAAGGAAAAGTAATTATATGTTTTATGTGCGATGAGGATCCAACTGTAAGCATCCTGGGAACGGGGCCTTACAAGTTGGTATCAGAGCCAAAGTTTAAGTGAAATGGGTAAATTCTCAAAATAAACCTTAACTTAAACTGAGAATGGGACGGAAAGGGAATGGAATGCCAATCTGAGTAGCTGCATGCCATCAGGTATTTTCGTAATGTTAACCGGTATATGTGCGCATGGTATGTGCTATGTGTTGTTTGTGGATTTAAATACTGATGTAGTCAGGATAGGTAATCCTCAGGGTGTGAAGAGTAAAGTAAGTGGCTAATCCTAACTGGCCACTCTAATTAGGGACTTACTATACTCGACATAAACTGAGTTGTTCCCTTGAATGACCATGTTGGTGTTTGAATCTTTCAGAGTGCGTGTGAATGGTCAGTGGTAGATCCTCGAAAGCTTCAAGGGGTGGAGGTCATGGTGCTAAACCGTGACCCAAGAGAGGGAGACCTAGAGTTGAGAAGGTGGTTCATGAAGAACCAGAGACCCCTCATCCGGAAGGTGACGACGAGAGCGCCAATCTGAGAGCCTCAGTAAAGGAGGCTGTGGTGGAAGAAGTTCATCAGGTCATGCAGGCGATCCTACCGTCTGTGGTGACCGAAGTGATCAAGACAGTAAGAGAAGGGGAAAGAAAGGAGAGGAATAGGTCCTCAGGAGGACGGGAACAACCAGAGCCTGAAACGGTTCCATCTGATGATGAAGAGGAAGAAGAAGAACCTGTGCCAAACACAGCACGAGGCTGTAACTATGGGGCGTTTATGAGATGCAAGCCCCCTACCTTCGATGGTAACGGCACTACTGCTGCCGCTCACCGGTGGGTGAGGGAAATGGAGGTTGTTCTTGATATCAACGAGTGCGGGAGGACCATAAGGTGAAGTTTGCTACCCACTCGTTTGTGGACTCGGCTTTGTGTTGGTGGGACAATATTGTCCAAGCCGAGGGTAGCCGGACGATAGGAAGGATGAGGTGGGAGGAGTTGAAGAAGATGGTGATTAAGGAGTTCTGCCCTCATAGGGAGATGGATAAGATAGAGAGAGAGTTCCTATAGTTGGAGGCAGGAACCATGACACACCAGCAGTACAACACCAAATTCAATGAAATGGCACGGCTTATGCCGGATGAAGCCTCTGTCTCAGAAGATCAAGAGGTACATTCAGGGCTTACCGGTGGATGTTCGCAGGCATATGATCGCTGCCCGACCAAGCACGTTTAGGTCGGCGGTCGATTTGGCGGGGAGGCTATATGATGAGCGAGAGGTGGTGGTGACTGAAGCGAACAAGAAGGGTGGTGGTGATCGGAACTGAAACGGGAACAAGTTTGGTCGGGGTGATGCCTCGACGGGTAACAAAAAGGCATGGGTGGATGTCACACCCCCGCTGAGAGCGGAAACACAGGGATGTAACGAGATGGGATCGTCATAACACATGGTAAGCGATAGAGATGCAATATAATAAATGATGACAAGCGTGTCATGACGACACCCGACAACAAGGGGACTTGTGTCATGTTTAGTCAATATTCACGACAACATAGCCATAAGCATAAACATGATACATGAATCACATAAACAAAGATGATAACATTGTATGCAATCCCATAACCCTGGAACAAGTTACACATGTATAATGTTGCTCGAAACAAATTACAACAAATGTTTTCAAAATGTATGTTTAGTCCCAAAATGCATCCAGGGTCTCCACTAAGCGTGTCATGACGACACCCGACAACAAGGGGACTTGTGTCATGTTTAGTCAATATTCACGACAACATAGCCATAAGCATAAACATGATACATGAATCACATAAACAAAGATGATAACATTGTATGCAATTCCCATAACCCTGGAACAAGTTACACATGTATAATGTTGCTCGAAACAAATTACAACAAATGTTTTCAAAATGTATGTTTAGTCCCAAAATGCATCCAAGGGTCTCCACTAAGCGTGTCATGACGACACCCGACAACAAGGGGACTTGTGTCATGTTTAGTCAATATTCACGACAACATAGCATAAGCATAAACATGATACATGAATCACATAAACAAAGATGATAACATTGTATGCAATTCCCATAACCCTGGAACAAGTTACACATGTATAATGTTGCTCGAAACAAATTACAACAAATGTTTTCAAAATGTATGTTTAGTCCCAAAATGCATCCAAGGGTCTCCACTAAGGCAGCACACCTAGATCTTCAATTAGCATGTTCACCTAAAAAGATATGCTCAAAATGGTCAACAAAATTGTTGGTGAGCTCGTAGGTTTAAAAGTAAATAAGTAATTGATGCTGTATAAATGTTGTTTTAGAATACCGTGCATACAGTGATAAGTAAGCAAAATCACATGACCTGAGCTTTACAACCAAACCTAACGACGTACACGAAGAATCTTATCGGAATATATTAACCCAAGGCTCGTTCCTGGCGACTACTGGTACTAACTAGTATACCAACAACGAGGGTGGGGGTGTAAATCCAAGTAGTACTACCAATACCTATCCGTTGGTTCCACACTGGAATTAAATGGTTGTAAGAAAGAACCACACAGTAGACTCAAGCATGTATCAGATAAGTACTCACAAAATAGTAGCACGTTGATTCCAAGTATGTAAATTGTATGTAAGTTGTACAGCATAGAAAACGGGTGAGCATACTTTTCCCCCATGTTTGTAAATGATTGAAAAGTTGTATAAGCATAAAAAGGGGCCACGAAACTCACTTGTTAAGTGGTAAGTATGAATGATCAAAGTTCCCAAAGTGTTGTTTGCAAAGAACGGTCAAACACCTATTGACAGTTATTATTAAGCATTAATGATATGTATAAAGTACACAGTATTGTTCAGTCAGTTCGGGTTGTATCGGTTCGGTCGTGGGTAACACACACAAGCGGACACACGTATCAGATCTTATGTAGATCCAAGTACCGGAAGGAGTCATCATTGCCAATGACATTCGTGTAAAGATCCCATTGTTATAAGAGAAATTACTTGTTAAATATTTGTAGTCCCAAATGGGTTATTGATATGTAAAATGTTAGGTTGATTTAAATTGAAATAGTATCTGCATGTTGATAGCGTTGACTTTAATCTTTATGGTCAAGCAATGACACTTGTATTGATGTTACCTTATCATCATATGACATTCAAAAAGAGAATTCACACACACAGCATCATCAGTCACACAACACGACCAGACGCTCGACTCAACACTCCATTCGTATAAATCAACCTTCAATCGTATGAATCAGCTTCATTCGTACAACTGAACCTTCATTCGTATGTCTGGTGTTCAGTCGTACCACACAACACCCAATCGCATGACTTAACCGACATACGCACGAATCAACCTTCATTCATACGAATCAGCTTCATTCATACGACTAAACCTTCATTCGTACGATTGGCCTTCAGTCGTGCGATGCACGCACAATTGCATACATCCATTCGGTCGCATGACTCAATCACACACAACATTCATCCGCATTGACTCAATCGCACACATCATTCATCCGTATTGACTCAATCGCACACATTCATTCGATCGCATGACTCAATCGCATGACATCCCCAGTCGCACGACTCTGTCGCCCGAATGACTCAGTCGCATGACTCACCCAGTCACACGGCTCAGTCGTATGACAGACCCAGTCGCCTGAACTACAGGTTCGCGACTGTTGAAGTGCAGAGCAGCCTTCGGCTGCCCCGAGCACGAGTTTTACACAACAAGGATTTCCAGAAACACACTACAAACACACACAAACAAGAAGCACACGCAGAAAGACATCACACGCACCCACACGACCTCTTGTGTTTGGGGTGACCCGAACACCCGAAACCCTAGAAATGGACAGCAATAAAACGAGCAAGAAAGGGAACCAAGGTCGCCTACTTGCAAGGATGGAGTAGACTAGGTTGTAGATGAAGTCTAGATGACGAAGACGAGACGAAACGGGGCGGTTTTGGTGTAAAGATGAAGAAGATGTGAAGTGGAGAAGAATGAAGAAGAAGATGATGGGTGAGGAAGAACGGCTGGGAATGGGGTTTGTATACCCATCCCAAGTTTGCAAAATGTCAATTTTAGTCCCTGCACTTCGCCCCGAGTTCCCAAAGTTTGTTTCGGTTGAAAACGACTTTAAAGGTGTTTGTTATATTAACGTTAAAAATGTATTTAATGATAATTGGCACTTAAAAATGGTTTTATCAATGACAATAATTTTATATAAAAAAATGATTTATTTAGTGATAATGACGATGAAAATTTGTAAAAAGGTTTAAGCATAGCACATGTTAACGATAAGAACACAAGCACAAAGGTAACAAAGCAAGTATGATATCCACACAAGAAGTTAAATAAGATCAAGAATGAATGATCAAGGAAAAGTTAACGGATAATCACGTTAATTGACGCACCTTGTGGTGACGGATGTCACAGTGGACGACCGTCGTGGGGCCACCTCGAGTGCGGGGTCAAAGAGGTGTGGCAAGTGTGGAAGGGAGCATGCGGGAGAATGTAGGATGGGATTGAATGTGCACTTCAAATATGGGAAGACGGGGCACATCGCAAAGGATTGCCTTGCGGGAAAATGTTTTAACTATGGGGAAGTGGTCATATGAGTAAAAGATTGTAAGAAGCCAAAGGCTGAGGGTTCCGGGGCGAAGAAGACGGGGAGTGAAGTACCAAGGGCGAGCGCCAGGGCATTCACTATGACACAGGAGGAAGCTAGGACGGACCCTGATGTTGGTCTGGTACGTTTCTAGTAAACCAAACTTTAGCTTCCGTGTTATTTGATTCGGGTGCTAGTAAAAGTTTTATTTCTGCTACTTTCTGCGCTAAGCTGCCGTTAGTAGTACACGTGTTGATGCACCCTTTGATGTAGAAACTGCCATAGGTAAGTCTACCAGGATTTCTGAGATGATAGAGAACTGTGATGTGGAGCTAGAAGGTCATAAGTTTCCTGTTAGACTGTTGTGATGACCTTAGGTGGTTTCGATTTGGTTTTGGGATGATTGGTTGGCGGACTTCAAGGCGAACATTGTGTGTCGCAAGAAGATGATTCGTTGACAGTGCCTGACGGTAGTTCAGTTACAGTTTATGGTGATCGGGTTACTACGATTCCGAAAGTGATTTCAATGGCGGTGGGGGAAAGTGTATAAGGCGTGGATGTAGTGCCTACTGGCTTATGTAAAGGATGTGGATACGCCAACACCATAACTGTCTGACGTACTGGTTGTGTGTGCCTTTCTAGATGTATTCCAGAAGACTTATCAAGAGTGCCACCTGACCGTGAGATCAAGTTCCAGATTGACTTGATACCGAGTGCCCAACCTGTTGCCAAGGCACCGTATCGATTGTCTCCGACGGAGATGAAAGAGTTGATGGAGCAGCTGCAAGAGCTGCTTGATAAGGGGTTCATTAGACCTAGTATCACTCCTTGGGTGCTCCAGTCCTGTTTGTAAAGAAGAAGGACGGTAGTATGAGGATGTGCATTGACTACCGTGAGCTAAATAAGTTGACAGTGAAGAACCGATACCCTTACCGAGAATAGATGATTTGTTCGATCAACTTCAAGGGGCCAGTTGGTTTTCAAGGATAGACCTTCGATCTGGTTACCATCAGTTGAAGGTGAAGGAGCAGGATGTCCCTAAAACAGCTTTTCGCACGCGCTATGGTCACTACGAGTTTCTGGTCATGCCTTTTGGTTTGACCAATGCGCCAGCTGCTGTAACATCCTGTATTTTTACGTTAATTAAAATTCAACATCGTTTAATCTTTTAAGGACTATTGTTGCGTAAAATGAAACTCATGGATGCCTTATGTGCTTGCAATTAACTTTTAATTTGTAAATTTATAGTTTCATTAAATTAAACTTAATGTTTAATAATGAAAAAATACAAATAATGAAAAGAAGATTAATAAAAATTCATAACGATAATAATAATAATAATAATAATAGTAAAAATAATAATAAGTCTTAGTAACAATAATACTAATGTTTAAAATCTTAAAATAATTAACTTAAGGGGGTTAGTTGTCATTTTAAAACTTTAAATGAAAGTTTTTGCAAAAATAATAAGGAAAGAAAGTACAGGGACTAGATTGTAAATCTTCAAAACTTTCTTCCCCTCCCCCGTATTTTCGACAGCCACCCTCCGGCGGCTCCGGCGACCCCTTAGTCGCCTAGAACCTTAGAAATTCAATGCCTAAATCATGTCAAACGCTTCGTGGAACCGTTTCGAACTTGATGGTGTGTGTTAATTTCAGTTTGGGTCGGTTATGGAGACGTTTGAGCTCGGTAACCGATCACCATTAACCAGTAAACCGTTCGCGCATAAAGTATGGTAATAAACCATAAAAATGATACATAATCGTTGGATTAATCAATTCCAAATTGTTATCAAGTGTAATTCTATCTGAAACCCACAAAATTATCACAATCGAGCATCACCTTCATCGCAAGTCTGCAACTTAATCAACACCCATCTTCCAATCAAATTATTGACAAGGGCATTGCCTCAAGAGCGTTGTCTCAAGCTACCCATGAGGTTAATTCAATTACTTTCATCATTTTCACATCCATTGATTCAACATTCAACCGTGGCTTGTTCATCGTTGTTTCTTGACGGGTTAAGCTTAATCGGGTAATTGAAACTACCTAAACATTCATTCATCATAGGGAATCAAAGCCCTATGGTTCCAAGCCCTATACAGTCGATTTGGTCTTCAATTTTGATTCAAATCAAACTAGGGTTCTAAGAAATTGGGGCTATTTTGAAACTGGTGTTCTAAGATTTGGGAACCAAGTAAAACCGCGGCTAAGGCCTTGGTTCACTGGTTCCCCACTCGTTTTCAATCTAGAGGTCTCGGGTTGAACCGAGCACCCTCACCATATTTTTTTAGGCTTTTTCAGCCTTAAAAAATATAGAAAATTCTGAAAATTATTAAAAATCAATTTTGTAAACTTAAATTATTTTGAAGTCACTTAATCAATTTGTGAAAATTATGTTCTTATAATACTTTATATTTTATAAAACAAAGGGTATATTTAGTTTAATTTGATTAAAATTGACTTTAAAAAATGACTTAAATCACTAAAATTATTATTGATTCAAATCTATCTTTTAAATTAATATGGTTAAATAGTTCTTAATTCTTTTGTTATAAAAGTTATTCAAACTTTATGAACTTTCAAATTATTATAAGTTTTCCTTTTCATATTTTATTTCTGTATAAAAATATAATTTTAAAGGGAATATGAATGAATTTAATTACTTAACAACCCCAAATTTCTATAGAAACCTAGTTGGCATTAAAACGTTAATCTTATTATTAAACTTAACTTGTAAAAATATATATTATTTGGAAACTTGTGAAGACTACGTTGGAACGTTGCTTATTATATCTTTTATTAATCGTCATTCTATACTTATTTGATCATGTGAGTATTTCTATACCCCCTTTTTATATTTTTACACTTTTGGGGTGAAACATGTTACATTATAAACTTTACACTTGTAAACACGTTTGATTCTTGTAAACTTATGGCAATTTACTTGTATGTTGTGGTTAGTTGAACTTTGTGGCTACCATGTAATGTCGAATATATGTACAATCATTAACTATTGCTAGCCTAGCGACGTCATAGATCTATGGGCCAGACAAGCCTGCTTGGTTGATCCAAGTACACTTAGCTAATCGTATATACTTGTAAACGTTTGAGACTTGTACAACTTTGTCGAGGTTTGATTGTGCATTCTGTCTTATTTCCCTAGTTACTTTGTTCTCTAACTCACAACATGAATTGCCATCTTTTATATACTTATGTATCGAAAACTATGGAAATCTCACCAACATTATGTTGACCTCTTATTTTTAACATGTTTCTGGAAATACTCAAGCTTGATCGCCACTTTTGAAGTTGTTCACACCTAGGAATGGACCTAGTTAAATAAATGAATAAGCTTGTTATGTTTTCTTCATTTGAGACTTATGTTTGTAATATTACCTTTGAAACTTATGAATAATATCTTTGGATTAATAATAGCGTTATGTGGCTATGAACGATCTTAACTCTCATTCCTCGCCGTTTCGCCATCAAGGTTGGGGTGTGACAGATTGGTATCAGAGCCCATAACTATAGGGATTTAGGTTATTAGAAATGGTGACCTAGACTATAGTATGCATGAACCTTGTAAAATTATAATTCTATCTTGTAAATTATATAGTTTGCATGCTACATAATGCTATGCCCTCTTATGTGCAATTTGATGTCTTAGCATAGGATTTCCTAAACATTGTTACTTGTCTCCCTAAACTTAACTTTGACTCTTTAACTCTCCCCGAACATGAAACCTCTTAATCTTATTTTCGACGACACGTGGAATCTTATGCTTATGCTTATGACTTGGATCTTTAGACGTTATGTCTAATCTAAATAAATCTCATCAAGGTTTTGATTCCATGAACCTAAGAAATTTGTGTGACACATAGACACCTGTATTCTGGATTGCCTGGCAAAAGGCCTTTGGGCTAAGGTAAGCATTTTGCATAAATCCTACGGGACTAGTTATGCTTACCTGGGAATTTCTGGGATGAGTGATAAACTATGGCCAGCATACACAATTTTCTAAGGCAAATGTGTCAATTTACCTTGACGTGTCAATGTTTCCAAATGGTAATGAGTTACCCAATGGAACCATCTGGTTTATATATAAAATATCAAAAATCCTTGATTCCTTGGATTGGTTTATCATCAAAACTCTAATATTTTCTCACTCCTATCTTACAATATTCCCGTTAATATTGAACTCGTTATACTCCTCAATTCCTACGTTTAAACAATGTTATACGTGTGCGCCTTATGTAACTATCTTCATACCTTGACCAATGTGTACATGGATCTTGATATATCTAAAGATATTGGTCATCTAAACCGAATGGTTTCTTTTAACTTAAAATTTTTACTTAAGGTTTTCTAATGTCCTTAAATTGTGTCCCATAACTGAAATCATGCAATGCCGAAAGGTGGAATACCTGCATCCCGGGATACTTTATCTAGGCAAGGTATACACATAAATTTGATTCAACCATTGGATCTATTGGCCTGGAACTCATGAGATAGGTGTTCGCTTATAGGTACGCGTGTCTACCATAAATTGTGGTTGACGTAACACTTTAAGAAGTCAATGCATTTCCCTTTTATTTTGAACCGAATGTTTTCATCTCATCATTGTGTTGAATCATTTCCGTCATTGATCTCTTTTCCTGACTTAAGCCATTCAAGATTTGAGAACCTAACACAATTAACTCCGTTATCCCGAACTTTAACCTTAATCCTAGCAAGCATGATTTTCTTTTTCTGTTAATGTTACATTGATGTAATTTGAAGTTTCTAAATTTCTAGCCGATATTCTTTCATTTGCTAAGTCGAGCTTTATAAAAACTTCAAACAATTTTGCATCGTAGGCAATGCAAGAGTCCGCAAGTCAACCTATGACTAAGGACACTCGTATCCCTAAATGATTCGATCTCATCAAAACAGGGGTGATTCCCTACTTTGGTGATGACCTTCCATTCGCTATTACTGCTTCTTATGAAATTGTTAGACCAAAAGAACCAATGAGCCTGATCAGAAAAACCTCTAAGTCCCATAGACATTGCAACTGCTGAAGAAGATCACAACAGCTGAAGACATCAGCTGATTACAAGGTCTGAAGACAAAGTCTGAAGACAAGATCTGAAGACTTCTACTGAAGACAAAGTCTGAAAGTAAAGTACTGAAGACAAAGTCTGAAGCTATCAGCTGAAGACAAAGTCTGAAAGTAAAAGTCTAAAGAACAAAGAATGAAGACAAAGACTGAAGACCAAAGTGATCAGTAGTTGTCACAACAATGAAGTTATAACTTCAGTAGTTATGATGGTTTCCTTTCAGTACTTGTAATTTACTTTTCAGTAGTTATAGTTTTAGTAGTTTTAGTTCAGTAGTTTTATGTTTTTGTACTTAGCATTCTCTGAGATGTAATCAGTAGTTGAGAACATTCTCAGTAGTTTGCATAGTTTCGGTAGTTTGTATAATTCTGTTAGATGTCACTATCAAGTGACATCAGCAGACGTCACATTCCCTATATAAGGAATGTTGACCTAGTTGTAACGTGTGACATTCAGCCACCACGAAAGTATATGAATAAAATATTCCTTTTGCATAATTCTCTCTTATAACCATTTACTTTCATTGAATATCAATTGTGTTCTTGCAAATTGTCTAATTCATAGTTCAAATTCTGCTGCAATCTACTCTAATTAATCAAACTTAGATCACTGATGCTAACAAATGGTATCAGAGCTAGTTAATCATTGATCGATCTAACAATTGATCATTGAAACTGCTATTTCGATATCTAAGTTTGATTGAATTAGCATATTTTCAAGAATTGGTTATAGATCATCGAATTTCTGCTACTTTCGGTTATTTGCTTTGAGTTTTCTCTTGGTTCATATTGAGTTTGTTGTGTTTTGCACTAAATCAGTTAAAACTTAATTGAATTTGGTTGAATCTGAGAATGACTACTCCTTTTAATGACCCTCACAATACCGGTTCCTCAACCAAGCCTCCGATGCTGGTTAGGACTGAGTATAACATATGGCAACGAAGAATGCTTCATCACCTGTCTGTTAACAGTTCAGGTTGTTGGACATCTGTGGTACATGGTCCACACAAGCCTATGGTGAACAATCCGGAAACCAACCAAATGGTTCCGAAGAAGAAGAAACAATACTCAGATGAGGATCGAAAACTGTTTGAGATTGATGCTAAAGCACATGGTATTTTGGCCATGGCTCTGCCTAATGAAATCTATTCTGGGCTTATGCATCATGAAACTGCTCATGACCTCTGGAATGCATTGAAGGAACAATTTAGTGGAACAGATGAGGTCTTAGCAAACAACAGAGAAATCCTTGCTCAACAATATGAGACATTTCTTATAGGAAGGGTGAGTCACTGACTCAACAGTTTGAGCGTTTTTCCTGTTTGATCTCTGAGCTGAAAATGGTCAAACATGAATATACTAATAGCCAGATGAACAACAGATTCCTCAGATCACTGCCTGAGAGATGGGACACATATACCATTGTCCTACGCTCCAGTGCAAATCTGGATAGCCTATCTCTCACCCAACTCCATGGGAAACTGCTTACATTTGAAAGAGAGATAGAGCAGAAAATAAAACTGGCATCATCAGGAAAGCTCACTGATGACTTTGTACCAGGGAACACTGCCTTGGTTGGTCATGAGTCAGAATATGCTGCATCAGAAAGCAATTATGATAAGCATATAGATTTTTCTTCAAACATTTCTGATCATGCATTTATTAGTGTTGATAGTCAGTCAGGCTGTAATAGTGACAATTTGTGCTTCATTATGGATGATTTGAAAGGTATTGCTAATGATGACTTAGAAGAGATGGATATTCTAAGCCAATGGCCTTGATTAATATCAGATCTCAAAAGTTCTACAAGAGAACTGGTAGGAAATTTCCAGGACTCTCTGGCAAAACCAAAGTTGGTTTTGACAAGAGTAAGTTGAGGTGTCATAAATGCCACAGGCTTGGACACTTTGCAAGAGAGTGTAGATCATCTGGATCTAACTCCTCTACACCCTTGTGACTTTTCCAAGCAATAGTCCACAAAACAGAGGGCAACATCTTGCTAGTTCTGGTCATCACTCACAACCTATATCTCGTGCATATTTTGTCCCTCGGGGTCCAATGCCATATCCATATCCTTGCTATTACATGCCACAGCCAAATCAAGTTCAAGTTCCTATTGCACAACAACCTCAAGCCTTACCTGAGCCTCTACCATCTCAATCATCTCAATCATAACCTCATCACATCTTCTTCACCCCCGGTGTTGTTGACTGGAGCAGTTTACCAGATGATCTCTCTGGTAATGAGCAGTTATTTGCTGGTGATGGTCAACATGGTGGTGAACATCCTTTTGGGAATCTTGCTCTCATGGCCCTGGAATCTACTAAGAGTTCATGCTCCAATGCATCTTTGTTAAGTGCTCTAAAAGATTAACATGTTGTCTTTATTTGTCTTTTGATAATTTTGTAATAGTATAGGGACTATTTCTGTAATTTGTTAGTTCCTTTACTTTTGTTTTCAGTATAAATAGCTTAGATCTGCAGGTTTGTAGCAACGAATACACAAGTTATTCAATCTGCTTTTTCATACCTGTAATTGTCTTAGCTTGATATGAATGAAAACTGAATTTTATTGATATCTTGTTTTGATTTGATTACTTTGTGTGAAATTCATTGAATTGTGTTACAAATCATCACAGATTTATTCATTTGATCCTATCAAATGGTATCAGAGCTGTTGGTAAGCTGTTAGTGATTGATTTTTGTTTTAAGTTCATCGAAGTTGAAAACCTAAAAAATCTCACTGAATCTGTGATTGAGATACAATTCAATTCAAAAGTGAAGAAATTGGAAATCACAAGTGTTTGAAATTCATCTCATGCACCTAAACAGTGCACATGCGTCTCAATAGGAGCATGATGAAATTTTCAGGATTATACAAGTGTTGGACGTTTTCCATGGTCTAAACAGTGTAATACATCTATGAAAATTACAAGTGTTGGACGTTTGATTCATTCCCATGCGTCTAAACAGTTGTAATACATCTGAAAATTTCAAGTATTGGGCGTTTGTGATAATCCCATGCGTCTAAATAGTGTGTTAGACGTTTGTCATGTCTCATACGTCTAAATAGTTTCAAAATTTCAAGTGTTAGACGTTTTACAAAGTCCATGCGACTGAACAGTGCAAAAGCGCCTAAACAGTGCTTATGCTTCTGAACAGTTCTCATGCGTCTGACTTAAAACGCACAACAGTGCTCATACGTCTAACAAAATAAGTGAATTCTAGGTTTTCATACGCCCAAACAGGGATCATACGTCCGAACAGGGCTCATAGCCTAAAATTTCACTTATATATATTGAACACTTATGCGTATTTTTATTCACACTTCAAAATCTCAGAACCAAAACCCTCGAACTGCGACTGTCGAGCATCAAATATCCGTATTTCATCCGAAATCAAATCAAATCTTTGAGTATACATTGCATTTGGATATATAAACGTAACTTTGTGATTCAAATACATAAATGTTGGATTAAATCAGTGATTTGAAAGAGACGGTTGAATGTTATTTGGCGTTCGAACATATATAATCTAGTTTAATCTGATAAAATGAGAATCATATCAATATTGATAATGGATTACTGATAAGAACACATTTGCGAGTCTGTTGATGTATTGTTTCATGTTAAAGTGAAATTTTTTTAAATGAAGAAATCAGTCGACTTTGTATAGTCGAAGAAGAAGAAGATGAACAGACAGTCATTCTTTGAACAAAAAAAATAAAAATTAAAATTAAATCAAAAATTGAAATGTTAAATAATAAATTCAAAATTAATAAAGATTAATGTTTTACAATTTGAAATATTAATTCAAAAGTAAAAATAAAAAGGTCAAATTAAAAAGTCAAAATCAAAAGTCATATGTAGAAATACATTTCATTAATCAATATTCAATGTTCTTATAATACTTTTGTTATGTTTTGCACATGGCAG
Source organism: Flaveria trinervia (assembly GCA_025506515.1). NCBI lineage: Eukaryota > Viridiplantae > Streptophyta > Magnoliopsida > Asterales > Asteraceae > Flaveria > Flaveria trinervia. Next base: position 33,516,217 of record CM046448.1, read on the forward strand.
ATTTAAAATTTGAGCCAAAGCATAATGTAGCTGCATTTTTAGATGATGAAATATAGAGAAGCTACTGGATATGAAGATATTATCAAATTTTTACTCAGAACAAAATATGTTTATGCTATGTGTGCAAGGCCCATGATTAATGGAAGAATGATTAAAAAATTCTTGAGAACTGCAAAAGTTGAAAGAGATGATCAAGGAAACAAAGTTTTAAGAGCCTTCAGAAAGAATGATTGAAGTTTCTCAAGAAGCAATTAGACAAGCTCTAAGACTGGGAGATAATGATCCTGAAGATTTATCTGAATATACATTAATGAATGTAGAGAAGTTTTTCTATAGATGGGTCATCCAGATCATTTCCCGAAGAAACAGTTTTTCAGAGCTCGTGTATTTAAACATTGGAAGCTTTTATGTTACATATTTCAACATTGCATGTCAAAAAGAAGTGTGGGTTGGGATTCATTCCCTATTGACATTGCATCTCCAATTGTAGTCTTATCCATTAACAGAAGATTTAATATGGCTAAGTAGATAATGAATGGATTTATTTTTAATCTGGAAAGAGGAGTAAGGCATAAGTATCTGATGTACCCAAGATTTCTTCAACTTCTCATTAATGATGCAAATCCAGATTTGTATGCTGCTGAAGTTATTGGTGATAGAATTCAGTTAGAGCACATGTCAGAGAGTGTGTACAAAAGACTGGAAATGATAACGGGTGCTCAAAACATTCCAGTTTTTTATTATATCAGAAATGTATCTATGGATGAAGTTGATATTACTCAGCCACACTTTAATTTAACTGAAGAAGAACAAATAGATCCAAATGATCTGATTGAAGATGTAGAAGTTGATGAAGAAAGTGATGAGGATATGTCTGAAACTTCATCAAGTGAAGAAAGTGATGATGATGATGATGAAAATGATAATGTCACTGAAGTAATTCAAGAAGGAAATGAAGAAGGGAATGTTGAAAATACTGAAAATGAGACACAGGCTATGATTGAAGAAAATGTTGAGGAAGCAGTAACAGAAAGGAATTCTCAAAATCAAACATCTGATTCTGATTTTATCAATGATATTTCATTCAATCCAATATTTGAAATCGATGAAAATGAAGGAGCAGAAGAAATTCTTGTTAGTATGTCACACAATTTGTCTATACAAACAGAGGAAATAGTTGAAGTTGATGTGATTGAAAAGTTGAAAGAAGAAAATGTAAACAAAGTAAAGGAGATTGAAAAGTTGAAAGTTGAAAATGAAAGAATGAAAGAGATAATCAATGCTTGTGAAAAAGAAATTAAAAAGCTCAAAGATGAAAATTTGAAGTTGTCTGAAGAAATTGTGTTAAAAGATGAAAAGATTGTTAGTTTTGCTCAAGATAAAGAAGATGTGATAAAGAACTTTGAAGTCATGATTAAAGATTATGATAGTCTTGAGGAGAAATTCAAGAAGCTATCTGAAGAAAATGAAAATCTTAAAGCTGAATTGATAAAGGAAAGAGAAGCTCAGAAAGCTATATCTCTAGTACATGTAATAGTACTGAGGTGCAATTAAAGAAAATCTTGAACAAAGAAAAGGCAAACGGAAAGTAAATGAATTAGAAGAAGTTAATCAGAATCTTCTTCTAAAATTCAAAGAACTGAAGAATTGGTTGAAGAGTAAAATGTTCAAGAACAGATTGATGCTCTAGATGATATGAAGAAGTATATAATGATGATTGGTATGATGAAGTTCTTGAGAATGAAGACATTAATGAAGCTGAATTGTGTCACATTTCTCTTCACAAGAACATATACAAGAACAAGATGAAGTACCACAGGATTTTGAAGAAAATATAACTACCTTGTGAACATGAAATACAATAAAGTGTATTTGGATGGACTGACTGTTTCTTAAATTAATGATGTAACGAGAAATGCATCTATGCAGAGTCAGTGCTTCAATAGATCCAAATGAGATAGTGGTTGAGCATGGTGAATTGATAAGAACAAAGGAGGTTATAAATGTAGAAGAACTGTCTAGTTCTGAGCTGCACCATCCTGATCTGATGATATGAGTATTCCTGCTCTTAGATCAGGGTTGCAAGCTAGAAATTATCCGTGGAGGAAGCTGAAGAGATTACAATCTGTATCTCTGAGAATCTTGTGAGAAGCTTTCAAGAAACTGAGAAACAAATGAAGAAAATGATAGTGATGGATACAGATAACCCTCAGTATCTTGAGATAACAAAAAGAACAAGAATGTTGAAGCCTCAGGAAATAAAACAAATGTCAAGACTTGATGATGCTCACACTTATAGAAAAGAATTGATGGAAATGTTTGCTGATCCTGAAAGACAAACCTATAAAGCATCAACTGATCAAAGGAATATTCTCGATAGTTCAAGAACAACAGGAGATTTAGTAAGAAATATATTGCAGAAAGGACAATCAGTTGCTGAATGTTGAATGCAATGATTGCTCCAGATTTTACAAACCAAGTAAAGATAATTACATGGAAGTATGACGAAGTGTTTGATGCCTTCTTGATAAAGAGAGTAAATGTTGTATGTGACATTTATCATTTTTAATCTAGTATCATAAAACTTCCGGTGCAAGACTTAAAAGAGCTAAATAGACTACCTCTGATCAATCCTTCTGATGCAAAACGTGGGAAGATGTTTGTAGAATTATTAAGACGTGGATTGGATAGATCAAGTAATTTCTTAACACAAGATGCGATCAAGAAGACAAGGAGTATTTTGTTACTTTGAAGAAAAACTAGAAACTTAAGGGAGTTCAATCAGAAGAAGAACATTCGTTGATAGAATTTTGTGATAAATACTTTGAAAAAGTTACAACTCCAGGACTTAAAGTGATTGACGGTAATCAAAACGCAAAGCCAATTCTCAGATGGTTTTACAACATTGAGACATTTGAGCTAAAGTTAGTCCGAAATCTAGAAAGATAGGATGAGGACATGATTACTTTATTTGGAGTTTTTGAGCTAAAATTGTTACATCCAAGTTATATCCCATTTTGTCAGTACAAAAATTTGAGAAGGTTTCTCCTGAAGTGGCTGAGCAAGACAAGAATATTTTATTTCTATTATCAATGTGATGAACGCCACCATGGAAAGGATTTCTTTGAGAAAAGCACTTGCGTATGCTAACATTGTTAAGAAAGATATTAAAGATATTGAATTCATGAGAATATCAAGAAAAGGGGTCTTAGAAGTGTACTCAAAGGACAGTAATAAACTATTGAGTTATATGCAAACATTGATATTTCATGTCTTTCAAAAGATACATTGGAAAGAATGGACAAGATGGAGATTAAAACTAATGAAGCTAAACCAGAACAAGGCATTCTTGCAAGTAAATTCAAGTCTGCTATTTCAAAAGCTTTGAAAGAGTTAGAAACGTACAAACAGAAGCCTATATTCAAAGTCAAAGAAGAATCAGCAGATATCTTTGAATGATGAAGTCAAGGATGAAGATAGAATTGAAGATAGAGTCAGCAGTCAAGCTTGAAGATTTTGAAGACTAAAGACCATGTAAATCTTAGGGGGAGTATTGTTAAGTGCTCTAAAAGATTAACATGTTGTCTTTATTTGTCTTTTGATATTTTGTAATAGTATAGGGACTATTTCTATAATTTGTTAGTTCCTTTACTTTTGTTTTCAATATAAATAGCTTAGATCTGCAGGTTTGTAGCAACGAATACACAAGTTATTCAATCTGCTTTTTCATACCTGTAATTGTCTTAGCTTGATATGAATGAAAATTGAATTTTATTGATATCTTGTTTTGATTTGATTACTTTGTGTGAAATTCATTGAATTGTGTTACAAATCATCACAGATTTATTCATTTGATCCTATTAATCTTCTTCACAGGTAACCAGGTATCTCTGAGGCTAAGGCCAGGCTATGTTCTAAAGCTTGCATAGCTGCATTTATCTCTATTAGAGAGGCAAATGTAGCTTTAATAAATCAAAATCTTGAGCTTGAGCAAACCCTTTCCAAAAGAAAAGCTGAGTATGAGTCTGTCCTTAAAGATAAAGATGATGAGATTTATAAGCTTAAATGCCAATTAAATGATGAAAAGGCTAAGCTAGAGGTCATTCTTGAGAACACAGAGAACTCAAAGAAAATCTTGCAGCTACCCAAGTTGAGTGTGACCGCTGGGTATCATCCTGCAAGGGATTTGAAATGCTGCTCAGCAAGCAATCTGCTTCGAATGTGAAGTTTGGAATAGGTTACAATCACATTGCACCACCTACAATTTTACTCCAAAATCAATAGTAAAACCTAAGGTGAAAGTAATTTCCAAACCACATCACATGTATATCATGCTCAAGTGATCTCCAAGATCAGAAGATGAAATCAGTGTTAATACCTCATCTAATCAATTGCCTGATGGGTTAACTACTGATAAGCACATGAAGCTGAGTACTTCAGATGTGTCCCTCAAAGTACCTCAAGTACTGAAGGGCAAGTCACACATCTGAAAAGCATTTCAAATCAGCTGAAATAAAAGGATAACAACTGCTGATGAATCTATCATACGATCTTTCAGGACGGATAGAACAGCTGAAGAACAAGTCTTTAGTTGTTACAGATCCTTCAGTACTAAACAAAAGTACTGAAAGGAGGAAAGTACTGAAGATCACACCTTCAGTAGTTTCCATATCAGCAGTTGATCAATTCAAGATGAAGAAAAAGCCATGTGAAATATGTGGTAATTCAATCATCTTTCTGATGAATGTTGGTACAAGAAGGGTTCCAAACTCAACAGGTTAAGCTCATTAAAATCCAGATGGATGAAATGAAAAATGAGTTTGAGACCAAGTTTGTACCACAGTCATCCCATTGTGATAAACCCAAGACTTCATCCAAATCCAAAAAGAAGGATAGGGTTTATCATAAAACAGCTGATAGTGCCTCTCATGATAAACATCAGACTAAGTCTGTGAATTTCAAGGAGGAAATGGTGGGCCACAGGAACTCATCAAAAACAAGTACTGATATGTCACAAGAGCTGAAAGCTTTAGCTACAAATCAAACACAACTTGTTATGATGGTTCAACATTTGTTGGGGAGAGTTAACCAACTAGATGCACCTGTGATCAAATCACTGAAAAGGCATTCCAAGCCCAAATCCAAGGAATCCATTTCAGCACCATCTCCATCTTCATCAGCTGTTAATCACGAGAAACAAGTTATGGTTAAATCTGTTGATGAAAATAGACCCAAAACCAAAAAGGTTGGGTCTCAAAACCTAACTAGTTCTTTATGATAAATGCAGGTTCTTCAGCATGCCAAGGAGCATCTGGTATGTAGATATTGGAGGATCTATGCATATGACTGGGAGCAGTTCTCTTCTTAATGACTACTCTCAGGAAAGAAGAATTTGTTTCATTTGGAAATGATGCTAAGGGTTACATCATTGGGAAAGGATATGTGTCTAATGGAGATATCAGATTTGATGATGTTAACCATATGGAGAATCTTAAGTATAATCTATTGAGTGTCATCAGATGTGTGATAAAGGGCATGTTGCACTTTTCACAAGCCAGAACTACAGGATTCTGTCTTCCCAAGTTCTGAGGCTGATTGACAAGGTATTGGATGAACATACTCTCCTGAAGGCCAACAGGATTGGAAGAGTATATGCCTTGGATTTGTCAAAGAAGATTGATTTGAAGGGTCATCCTTGCCTGTTCTCCAAAGCCTCTCCTCATGAATCTAAACTGTGGCACAGAAGGCTGGGTCATGTAAATCTCAAAAACATGAATCAGCTGATTCACAATAGTTTAGTGAGAGGTCTACCAATAAAGGAGTTCCATTGTGATGAAACCTGCACTGCTGTTTGAAAAGGAAAACAACACAAAGTCTCATTCCCTCCTATTAAAGAACCTAAGTCCACTACTGCTTACAGTTACTGCACATGGATCTATTTGGTCCTGTGAGAGTGATGAGCATGGCAAAGAAGAAATACTGTCTGGTAATTGTGGATGATTACTCCAAATTTGTATGGACTTTCTTCTTGCATTCAAAGGATGAGGTTGCTCAGACGATTATAAACTTTGTGTTGTATGTTGAGAAGCAGTATTCCCTATCAGTCAAGTGTATAAGGAGTGATAATGGAACTGAATTCAAAAACCATACACTTGATGTTTTATCTATCAAAGGGAATCAAGAGGCAGTTTAGCATTCCAAGGACTCCAGAACAAAATGGAGTAGTAGAGAGAAAGAACAGGACCCTAATTGAAGCTACAAGGTCCATGTAGGCTGACTCTGGTTTGCCATTGACCTTTTGGGCTGAAGGTGTCAACACAGCTTGCTATGTACAGAATAGAGTGTTAGTAAATCAAAGGTTGATGAAGACTCCATATGAAGTTATACATTATTTGGCTCCTCTAATTTCATTTTTCAAAGCCTTTGGGTGTCCTTGTTTCATTCTCAACACAAAGGATCAACTCCACAAATTTGATCCTAAGGTGGATGCAGGGTATTTTGTAGGTTATTCATCCACATGCAAGGCTTACAGAGTCTTCAACTAAAAAAAAGATAGTTGAAGAAACCTTGCATGTGAAATTTAATGAATCTCCTAAGGATAAAATTCCACAAAAAACTATGGAGTTGTTTGATCTGGACATACTGCAATATGTTCCTTATCAACCTCCAGCTGTTGCAGATCATGTGGATAAATCATCTTCTGCAGCAAGTCTTCCACCTGGTGGTACTGAAGATGATGATGATCAGTACTCATCTTTTCAAGTTTAGTGATCACTGCCTAAGTCTGCTAAACTTGATGTTCCTGTAGCTTCTGCAGCTCCATCCACAACAAATGCTGATGAGATTTCTGACTCCTCTACATCATTTGACTTGCCATCTCATACTTGGTTTCAAGAGTCTGGATCACCATCTATTGTTGCTGAACCAGCTACAAACACTTGCACTGATCTTATAGTGTACCAAGAGCTGAAGAATCACCCTATGTCTCAAATCATTGGTGATATCAATGCTAGTGTCTCAACCAGAAGTCAATTGTCCAACTTCTGCTTCTATGCTCTCTTCATCAGTCAGCTAAAGCCAAAGAACTATCATGTTGCTTTGAGAGACAATGGATGGGTTGAAGCCATGCAGCTTGAGCTACTTCAGTTCAAAAAGCAGCAAGTGTGGGAACTGGTTCCTCTACCCCAGGTAAGTGTGCAATAGGCACTAAATGTGTGTTAGGAATAAAACTGATGAAAATGGGCTTATTGTCAAGAACAAGGCTAGACTGGTGTACAAGGGTTTTCACAAGAAGAAGGTATTGATTATCATGAAACCTTTGACCTGTGGCCAGACTAGAGGCAATTAGATTGTTCTTAGCCTATGCTGCACTCCAAAATCTTAAAGTTTTTCAAATGGATGTCAAAAGTGCTTTTTTATATGGAAAAATAAAAGAAAGGTTTAGTGTGTCAACCATCAGGTTTTGAGGACAATAACATCCTAATGGGGTGTATAAACTTGATAAGGCTCTTTAGGGTTGAAGCAAGCTCCTAGAGCCTGGTATGAAACACTTTCAAATTTTCTTCTTAAAATAATTCACTAGAGAGGCTCCATAGATAAAACTTTGTTTATTAAGAAAGTGGATCAGCATAAGCTACTTGTTCAAATATATGTTGATGATATAATTTTTGCATCCTCTGATCCCCAGTTGTGTGATGATTTTACAAGTTTAATGAAACAAAAGTTTGAAATGAGTGCAATGGGAGAATTACAGTTCTTTCTAGGCATGCAAATCAAACAAAAGGCTGATGGAACCTTCATTCATCGGTCAAAATATACAAAAGATCTTTTGAATAAGTTTGATTTACAAAATTGTAAGCTCTGTTCTACTCCCATGTGCAACACCACACAACTGGATGTAGATCAGAAAGGTAAAGCTGTTGATGAAACACTTTACAGATGTATGATTAGGTCCTTGATGTATTAACAGCTTCTAGACTAGATATCATGTTTGCAACTTGTGTTTGTGCTAGATTTCAGGCTGCTCCTAAAGAGTCTCATTTGACTGCAGTCAAGAGGATCTTTAGATATCTGCAAGGTACACAATCTCTAGGTCTTTGGTATTCCACTGGACACTTGCAAATAGTTGCTTTTTCTGATAGTGACTATGTAGGGTGTAAGTTAACCAGAAAGTCAACTTTTGGTGGATGTCAATCCTAGGCAACTGTTTGATTTTTTGGCAGAGTAAGAAAAAACATCTGTTGCTACATCCTGCTGAAGCAGTACATTGCTGCTGCACGTTGTAAATCTCAGGTACTCTAGCTTCAAAACCAATTATTGGATTATGGCATTACAAAGACTAAGACTCCACTATTAATGGATAGTGCTTCAGCTCTGTGCATTGTCAAGAATCCAGTCCAGTATTCTAGGACCAAACATAGCGAGATCATACACCATTTTATTAAGGATTGTTTTGAAAAAGGTCTGATTGATCAAAGTTTAGGCCTAGTGCTGATGAGCTTGCAGATATATTTACTAAGCCTTGGATAGTTCAACTTTCCAAAACCTTGTGTTAAGGCTTGGTATGCTGCAGCTAGAATAAGTGACAATTACTAATGATCTCAGTAAAAAGTACTGATGATCATTAGTAACCATGTCACAAATAAGTATTGATTGTGTTAAAAGAAACTGATGCAGTTACAACTACTGATGTAGTTATAACTACCTTTCGAAATCGGCCTTCTGGAACAAGTTTGATAATGCCATCGATCTTATGGTGGATTCCCAATACCGAACAGCCTTTCTTCTGAATCCTACCATATACCCTGATTCCTTAAACCCATTCTGGACCAATGTCTCTATCACAACCGGTGAGAATGATAGCCAAATCACTCTCCAGTTGTTGGTGATCCAGAAACAGGTGTTCATCACCCCTGACATCATTCGCAAAACCCTAAATTTGCATGATGGCACCTATACTAAAGAATACCGAAAGGCACCACTGATATGTCTTTCATCAATAACGGGTATGCAGGCGACTTAAGTGCTACAACCATTCTTAAAAATCCCTTCCATGATGCCGAAAGACTTATCTTTCATATGGTGAATGTCTGCCTTGCTTCAAAGACATCTTCTTGGGATCAGATGTCTTCACGATGGCAATAGGTATTGTACTCTATCTTTGAACGCCAAAATCTAAATTTTTCTGAGATAGTGTTCATGGAACTAAAGGATCTGGCTCAGATACCTGTGGCAAACAGATGGCTACTATATCCCAGGTTTCTGATGGCCATAATTTTAAACCAATTAAAATCTGATGGCCTTGTTGGTCTTGGGGTCCCTGCTCCAGCTGTTTTAGCTGAGGTATACTCCAGACATAACTCTGACCCTACTCTTAAAGGGGCTGCTGGATGCTAAAACCCAAGCAGAGGGAACCACAGCCTCCACTTCCAGATCCAAAGTCCCCACCAAACCCAAATCCAAAAAGCCCAAAAAGGCTACTCAGGGAGATGAGTCCCCTAAGGATGCCCCTGTACCACCAATACAAAAAGCACATACTGGTTATAAACCCCCCAGTCATGTCAAAAACTCAACTTGCTGAAACCGCACAGGTATCCTCTCAACAGGATCCTGTTGCAACCACAATTGGGGATCCCACATTACTGGAACCTATCTATATGAGAGGGTTACCATTGAAGAGCACCTCTCACCCCGGGTGCAATCTGCTTCTGAACAATCTCCACATGCAACCGCCCCTCAAAGCCCAACACTGATAGTTGCTAAGTGCTGAGTCAGTTGCATTCCTCACCCCTCCCAGAAACCAATTAACATGGGCATACCTCAACCATTGAGGGGGAGGACCAAAACGCTTGATAACCCACAGCACAGGGGTTACAATGTTCATCTCTCCAAGTGTAGAAAAGGAGGTTAGAACATCTGGTAAGGCTGCCACTTCTACTGATTTAGCAAATGATCAGGATGAAGTGGTAACATCTATAAGACCTCACCAGAGACAACTGCCAATGAAGGACATAGTCCTGAGGCAGGAAGTCCCCAGTACCAAGAACAAGGGGCACATGCTTATACTGATCTACACTCAGAGCATGTACATCCTGATTCAATCAGGAGGTCAGGTGATTCAGCAAAGACTGATAATGACCTGGGCTTTTTCTATGATGTTTAGCTCATATAAATCCTAGAGAATGAGGTGAGCAGACTCAAAGAGCTGCTAGCCAAAATGTCTAGGATCAAAGTCCATCTACCCCAATAACCCCACAGATGGCACCTTCAATTGAAGGTTCACCAAACACTTCGCCTACACACTTAACTAAGCCACCAGCCACTGATTTTGGCACCACCTCTCAGGGACAGAACCCCTCTGAGCAGATGGTTGCTACCTTTCAACACTCCTTACCTCTCATCACTCCCATCATTACTGAGATTGTACATAAAGCCTGATGAAGGAGGATCTCTCAAATCTACAAACCTCATTGATGATGCTCTTCACAAATCTCTTTCTGCCTTTCAAGCCCCTGATCCCAATGCAACCAAAAAGGGGGAGGAATAAGGCAGTGAAAGAAAAGAAAAGGAAAAGAGTGATGATGATGAGAAAGAACCTAAAAAGAGAAGGAGGTAGAGAAAGAACTGATCTCAGAACAGCTGATCACATACAAACGAAAGAAAAGTGCTGAGTCAAAGCTGATGACGAAAAATCCTTAGAAGATCTTGTCAAAGATGCTAATGAAGCTCACAGCAGATCCATGGATAAAATATAGATCAGCTCTTTAGACAAGGTCATGACACAGCCACATTAGATACTGAGATCAGAAGGCTGGAAATAGAAGAGATTCAAGCAAGATGGGCTGGTTATAGTGTGTTGGAAAGGAAAGATTGGAGATAATGATCAGATTTATTGCAAAATATCTTGGAAAATCATTAATAGAGATAAAGTCTGGTCCAGAGACAGTATCTTGGAGATAACCAAGAAAATCTGCTCTGCTGGAGGCTACAATAAAGGATTGATCATCGAAGCACTGGATGAAGCAGGTGCTGGGAAGAGAACTGAAATGGCAAAGCTCTCCAAAGCCAAACTCACCACCAAATGCTAGATCAGTCTTCTCACACTCCCACTCAAAAACAACCCTCATCTCTAACATCTCCCAAATCTATCCCTAAACCAAAACACCCACAACTCAACCCACAAACCAATCCCTTTACCCCAAAAACCACCTCAAACCTTACCCAGTGATACACCCAGAAGGAGGAGAAGGGTTTGAGGTTAGAAGAAGATGAAGAAGAGGATGATGATGAAGATAGTCTGCCAATCTCTGCTGTTCTCAAACTTAAAACACCTAAGCACAGAAGTCAACAAGTGATACACCTGACTTGCAAATGCAAATGGTGAAGGTAAAGATTGAAGAAGCAGAACAGCAGAAGTAGCACGATGAGCAGTTTCTCAAGATGGTTGACAAGGATTTTCCTCAGTCCTCATCCATTCAAGAAATGAAGAAACAAGCTCTGAGGCTGTACACTCTTAGACATACTTTTCAACATCAAAGAGAAAGAGTGCGGATTTGGCCAGACCCAGGGTAAGTTCTAGAATTCATAAGAAGAATATACCAAGTAGATATCATGGCCAAGTGAAAAAGACCTTGAATGCTGCAATTATGTTGGCCATGGTAGTCTCACCCTGGGAAATCATTGAAGAATTCAAGAGAGCTCACAACTCCAAGATAACCCTCAATCTATTCTTGAGAACAAAATGATCAAGAAGGGGTTGTTATACAAAAGACTTGAAGATCTTCAGAAGAGTGAACTCCAGTTGTTGCTTGAAGGCTCTCACCCTAATGAATTTGCATACAGAGAGATCACAACTGTCGAGTTAAAGAATGGGAAGACAGTGAGATACCTGTCTGAGTATTATGGCCTAGAGTTTTCTTTGAGGGAGAAGCAGAAGAACTCACCAAGGAGGAACAAGTTGTTCTCCTTGAGGCCTATGCTAGTGAGTCTTACAGACTCATTAATGGGAATTAGGTTTCATGGTTGGGACAAGACTCTGTGTCCAGTTTCCCCAAGACAGAGTTCCCTTCCATCCTTAGCCAATCAAAAGATCAGAAACCTTTTCCCTGCCTGTGCTTAACTGATTACCTCTGAAGCTGATCAAGAGGGTGTTTCTGCCAAGAATAAGTGGGATCATCAATAAGTTTAACGGTTTTGGCTGCATTGGTTCAGGGGGAGTTTGTTGGACCAAAGAACCAATGAGCCTGATCAGAAAAACCTCTAAGTCCCACAGACATTGCAACTGCTGAAGAAGATCATAAGAGCTGAAGACATCAGCCGATTACAAGATCTAAGACAAAGTCTGAAGACAAGATCTGAAGACTTCTACTGAAGACAAAGTCTGAGAGTAAGTACTGAAGATAAAGTCTGAAGCTATCAGCGGAAGACAAAGTCTGAAAGTAAAAGTCTGAAGAACAAAGAATGAAGACAAAGACTGAAGACCAAAGTGATCAGTAGTTGTCAACAGCTGAAGTTATTAACTTCAGTAGTTGTGATGGTTTCCTTTCAGTACTTGTAATTTACTTTTCAGTAGTTATAGTTTCAGTAATTTTAGTTCAGTAGTTTTATGTTTTTATACTTAGCATTCTCTAAGATGTAATCAGTAGTTAAGAACATTCTCAGTAGTTTGCATAGTTTCAGTAGTTTGTATAATTCTGTTAGATGTCACTATCAAGTGACATCAGCAGACGTCACATTCCCTATATAAGGAATGTTGACCTAGTTGTAACGTGTGACATTCAGCCACCACGAAAGCATATGAATAAAATATTCCTTTTGCAAAATTCTCTCTTTATAACCGTTTACTTTTCATTGAATATCAATTGTGTTCTTGCGAATTGTCTAATTCATTGTTCAAATTCCGCTACAATCTACTCTAATTAATCAAACTTAGATCACTGATCCTAACAAATTTCATCGTCAAGACAGAAATGAACCTCATACTTTGCTGACTATTTCCTTCTTTTTGTTTTTATGAACTCGTATTTTACAAATAGAATTACTCCTTAAAAAAGAGTAAAATTCGTAACTTGATGATGGTTTTCAATTTCTGTATTGTGTGTTTTATGAAATCATCTCCTCTGAATCGGGGTGATTTCCTTGTTTTGAGGACAGATTTCAATCATTTTCCTTTGGGACTCGTATTCACGAATGAAATGACCCTACCAAAATAGGATTGAACCCCGTACTTTGGTACTAAAGGTCAGTCTTAATTGTTTTTTTGTTATTATGAAATTCAATCATCAAGATAGGCGTGAAATCCATACCTTGATGATAATATCACCCGTTTAAAAAATTATGAATGGTATTAATTTCCTCAAATGAAATGACCCCATCAAAGAAGAAGTGAATTTCGTTCTTTGTATTTTTTCCTCAAATGAAATGACCCCATCAAAGAAGAAGTGAATTTCGTTCTTTGATGAAACTTTTCATTTTGCTATAATTTGTTCCTATAAAACTATATTGTTGAGATAGGAGTGATTATCCTTACCTTAATGGTAAGTTACCTTATTTTATTCTTGTGGATCCTTAACAATGAGTTAGGATCAGGCTCTTGTTGGTAGGTAAGAGTCATATTTTGGGAAATACACCACCAAGCAAGGAGTGATAACCGCATCTTGGTGAGTATTCCCATTACTTGATCTCAAACTTACCAAGGTTTTAAGACTTCAATTGACAAGAAACATGTAATAACTTGAAGGGTGAACACCGTTATTTGATTTATCGACGATAGTGTTCCAGCTAGTCAAGCTAAAGCATGAATCTTGAACTCAAAAGGGATCGTTGTTACTTTAGGGTAACCCTAGTTCCAAGCCTGGAACATTTAAATTTTAAATAGATTTCTTCTCTCACGCTTTTATGTTTCAATTTGACGTTTGATCTAGCTTTATGGAACCTTTTTATCGACCTTCGTTCTGAGTTATCATCAAAACCTAATTGCACGATGATAACACTCCTAAAACAATCTTTCGTACAAGATAAAGTTATTATAAAGTTATGTCATGCCTTTCTGGTTATAGCAATGTACGGTTATGTTCATGGGTTGATGAACCGCGTGTGCAAGCCGTACTTGGAATACTATTTGTCATTGCCTTTATCGTCGATATTCTGAATTATTTAAATTCCAATCCGATCATGAATGACGTTTTTGTTTAACTCTTTACCCATAATTAAAAATGCAATTCCTATTATTTTAGATAACCTTGAACTCCTAATCTTGAAAAAACCTCTAAATCTCTATCTTGATTGCGACTCACAAGACTTGTTATTACATTCATTCCGATGTGGACAAAAAGGATCATGAATTCCCGCGATTGGTATTCATGGTTTGGCATAAAAGAAATGTTGATGTAGCTTGGTATATGTTCAAATTGCCTTGTATTTTGATGTCATTTGGTGCATTATTGACCGACTGGCTACTTTCATGCATTTCATATTGACTCATGTGAGATAACGAGTCGAGAAATTGACTCATACTTACCTCAAATAGTCGGTTATCATGGGTGTCGTTAAACATCGATCGTTAGTACTTATGATCGATTCACTTCTGTTATTAGCAATGCCTCTAATCATCTTTGAGAACCCAGCTCAAAATCTTGGCATATCGTATCATTCTTAACCTGACGGTTTAACCGAAGGAGCGATACGTATTCACAAGATATGCTTTAAGCTTGTGTCATTATATAGTGGTACTTGGGATTCTTAAATTCCGACGGTCAAACTTTCATACAGTTACAGTACACTTATCTTTCATCATAAGTCTCGTGTTCATTTAAGTTTCATTCTTAATTTCGGGATGAAATTCTTGAAAGTTGGGGAGACCGTAACATCCTGTATTTTTATGTTAATTAAAAGTTAACGTCGTTTAATCTTGTAAGGACTATTGTTGCCTAATATGAAACTCATGGATGCCTTATGTGCTTGCAATTAACTTTTAATTTGTAAATTTATAGTTTCATTAAATTAAACTTAATGTTTAATAATGAAAAGATACAAATAATGAAAAGAAGATTAATAAAAATTTGTAACGATAATAATAATAATAATAATAATAATACTAGTAACAATAATAATAAGTCTTAGTAATAATAATACTAATGTTTAAAATCTTAAAATAATTAACTTAGCGGGGGTTAGTTGTCATTTTTAAAACTTTAAATGAAAGTTTTTGCATAAAATAATAAAGGAAAGGAAGTACGGGGACTAGATTGTAAATCTTCAAACTTTTCTTCCCCTCCCCCGTATTTCCAGCGCCACCCTCCGGCGGCTCCGGCGACCCCTTAGTCGCCTAAAACCTTAGAAATTCAACGCCTAAATCATGTCAATCGTTTCGTGGAACCGTTTCGAACTTGATAGTGTGTGTTAATTTCAGTTTGGGTCGGTTATGGAGACGTTTGAGCTCGATAACCGATCACCATTAACCATTAAACTGTTCGCGCATTAAAGTACGGTAATAAACCAATAAAATGATACATAATCATTGAATTAATCAATTCTAAACTGTTATCAAGTGTAATTCTATCTGAAACACACAAAATTATCACAATCGAGCATCACCTTCATCGCAAGTCTGCAACTTAATCAACACCCATTTTCCAATCAAATTGAACCGAAATTGACAAGGGGCATTGCCTCAGGAGCGTTGTCTGAAGCTACCCACGAGGTTAATTCGATTACTTTCATCATTTTCACATCCATTGATTCAACATTCAACCGCGGCTTGTTCATCGTTGTTTCTTGACGGGTTAAGCTTCAATCGGGTAATTGAAACTACCTAAACATTCGTTTCATCATAGGGAATCAAAGTCCTATGGTTCCAAGCCCTACACTAGTCGATTTGGTCTTCAATTTTGATTCAAATCAAACTAGAGTTCTTAAGAAATTGGGGCTATTTTAAACTGGTGTTCTTAAGATTTGGGAACCAAGTAAAACTGCGGCTAAGGCCTTGGTTCACTGGTTCCCCACTTGTTTGTCAATCTAGAGGTCCCGGGTTCGAACCTGGGCACCCTCAACATATTTTTTTAGGTTTTTTCAGCCTTTAAAAATATAGAAAATTTCTGAAAATTATTAAAAATCAATTTTGTAAACTTAAATTATTTTGAAGTCACTTAATCAATTTGTGAAAATTTATGTTATTATAATACTTTTATATTTTTATAAAACAAAGGGTATATTTAGTTTAGTTTGATTAAAATTGACTTTAAAAAAATGACTTAAATCACGAAAAATTATTATTGATTCAAATATCTCTTTAAATTAATATGGTTAAATAGTTCTTAATTCTTTTGTTATAAAAAGTAATTCAAACTTTATGAACTTTCAAATTATTATAAGTTTTCCTTTTCATATTTTATTTTCTGTATAAAATATATATTTTTAAAGGAATATGAATGAATTTAATTACTTAACAACCCCAAATTTCTATCGAAACCCTAGTCGCATTAAAACGTTAATCTTATTATTTAGACTTAAACTTGTAAAATATATATATTTAGGTAACTTGTGAAGGACTACGTTGGAACGTTGCTTATTATATCTCTTATTAATCGTCATTCTATACTTATTGATCATGTGACTATTTCTATACCCCCTTTTATATTTTTACACTTTTGAGGTGAAACATGTTACATTATAAACTTTGCACTTGTAAACACATTTGATTCTTGTAAACTTATGGCAATTTACTTGTATATTGTGGTTAGTTGAACTTTGTGGCTACCATGTAATGTCGAATATATGTACAATCATTAACTATTGCTAGCCTAGCGACGTCATAGGTCTATGGGCCAGACAAGCCTGCTTGGTTGATCCAAGTACACTTAGCTAATCGTATATACTTGTAAACGTTTGAGACTTGTACAACTTTGTCGAGGTTTGATTATGCATTCTGTCTTATTTCCCTAGTTACTTTGTTCTCTAACTCACAACATAAATTGCCATATTTTATATACTTATGTATCGAAAACTATGGAAATCTCACCAATATTATGTTGACCTCTTATTTTTAACATGTTTCAGGAAATACTCAAGCTTGATCGCCACTTTTGAAGTTGTTCACACCTAGGAATGGACCTAGTTAAATAAATGAATAAGCTTGTTATGTTTTCTTCATTTGAGACTTATGTTTGTAATATTACCTTTGAAACTTATGAATAATATCTTGGATTTAATAATAGCGTTATGTGGCTGTGAACGATCTTAACTCTCACTACTAGACGTTTCCACCGTCAAGGTTGGGGTGTGACATCTGCTTTTATGGATCTGATGAACCGTGTGTGTCGGCCGATGTTGGATAATCAGTGATTGTGTTTATCGATGATATCCTGATTTATTCGAAGAGCGAGCTTGAGCATGCCGGTCACTTTCGGGAGGTTTGGAGACGTTGAGAAAGGAGAAGTTGTATGCCAAGTTCTCCAACTACGCGTTTTGGTTGCGTGAAGTTCAATTCTTGGGTCATGCGGTGAATCCTGATGGGATCATGGTGGACCCAGCAAAGGTGGAGGCGGTTATGCAATGGAAGTCACCAAATACGCCATCCGAGATTCATAGTTTCTTGGGTTTGGCGGGCTACTATAGAATATTTATCCAAGACTTTTCCAAGATCGCTTCTCCACTAACCAAGTTGACCCGAAAAGATGTAAAGTTTATATGGGGTCAAGCTTAAGAGAAGGTGTTCGATGAACTGAAGGCGAGGTGACTCAAGCTCCTATTCTGTCATTACCCGATGGAAGCGAAGATCTAGTGGTTTATTCTGATGCTTCCCACTCGGGGTTGGGATGTGTGTTAATGCAGAGAGGAAAGGTTATAGCCTATGCATCCCGACAGTTGAAGATTTATGAGGTCAATTACCCTACTCATGACTTGGAGCTAGCAGCCGTGATCTTTGCACTAAAGATTTGGAGGCACTATCTTTACGGAATAACGTGCACCATTTTCACCGACCACAAGAGCTTAAAGTACTTCTTTGAGCAGAAAGATCTGAATATGAGGCAGAGACGATGGTTGGAGCTTATAAAGGACTATGATTGTGAGATCCATTACCATCCGGGCAAAGACAACGTGGTGGCTGATGCCCTTAGCTGAAAGGAGAGGCCCGAGCCGATTCGGGTGAAAGCTTATCAATTGATCATGACCTCCGATGTAATGAAGCAAGTCAAGGAGTTTCAAGATGAGGCATTGAAAGAAGATCATCTTAACTCTGAAAGAATGAGAGGTCTGGTCGCAGAATTGGGTGAGAACACCCTTGATGTTAAAACCCGATTTGGACGGGTGTGGATTCCATATTTTGGGGATCTACGGATGACGATTTTGGATGAAGCTCACAAGACTCGATACTCCATTCATCCACGTGCCACGAAAATGTACCAAGATATGAAGAAGGATTATTGGTGGTCGGGTATGAAACGCGATGTGGTGGGGTATGTGAGTAAGTGCCTTGCTTGCTTACAGGTGAAGGCCGAACATCAAAATCCGTATGGGAAGATCCAACCTTTGGATATATCAGAATGGAAGTGGGAACACATCACCATGGATTTCATTACGAAGTTGCCACGTACTTCGAAAGGGTATGATGCTATATGGGTGATTGTGGACCGTCTGACGAATAGTGCTCACTTCCTACCGATCCGCGAGACATACTCATCTGAGAGGTTGGCCGACCTATTCATCAAGGAAATTGTAACTCGTCATGGTGTGCCGGTGTCTATTGTATCTGATCGTGACACCCGGTTTACATCCAAATTCTGGAAGAAATTCCATGACGCCATGGGGACGAGGTTACATATTAGCACGGCTTATCATCCCCAAACTGATGGTCAGTCAGAAAGGACCATTTAGACATTGGAAAACATGCTTCGGGCATCTGTGATTGATTTTGGGGGAAGTTGGGATGACCACTTACTGTTAGTTGAATTCTCATACCACAACAGATATCATGCCAGCATTGATATGCCACCATATGAGATGCTATATGGTAGGAGATGCAAAACACCCATTTGTTGGGGTGATATTGGTCAGAAGGAGTTGGGAAGCATCGAGGTAATCAAGGCTACGACTGAGAAGCTCGAAAAGATCAAAGCCTTCATGAAGGCAGCCAAAGATAGGCAGAAGTCGTATGCTGATAAACGATGCAGGCCGATTGAGTTCCAAGTGGGTGACCGGGTTATGTTTAAGGTCTCACCTTGAAAGGGTATCATTCATTTCCGAAAGTGGGGCAAGTTGAGCCCAAGGTATATAGGCCCTTTCCGAATCATCGCTCGAGTAGGAGAGGTGGCCTATAGATTGGAGTTACCGGATGAGTTAAGTGGAATTCACCGACATTCCATGTATCTCATCTGAGAAAGTGCTTAGCTGATAAAGACATGCTTGTTCCACTGGAGGATATCGAAGTAGACGAACGACTTAATTATGTGGGGCAACCAGTGGCAATCATCGATCGAAAAGAGAAAAGGCTGAGAAATAAAGTGGTTCCCCTAGTGCGTGTACAGTGGAAGCACAGGAAGGGATCCGAGTCAACGTGGGAAACTGAGGAAGAAATGAGGCGGCATTACCCACGTTTGTTCAAGGAATAACAGGTTTCGGGGACGAAACCTATTTAAGAGGGGTGGACTTGTAACACCCAGTTATTTATTTATTTTGAGGTCGACGAAGGAGAAAAAGAAATAAAGTCCTAAGTCGAGGAACCAAACTCGCCAACGAAAGAAAATCAGGCGAGTGGGAGTATATAAAGGGAGAGGGCAGCCCTTACCCTCTCCCCACACTCACATTTCAGCCAAAAGAAAGTGGAGAAGAGAGAAAGAAGAGAAAAAGGAGAAAAAGTTGGTTCGGGTGAGCAAAATCGTTGAGAAGCGAGTCAAATCGAAGCTCTTCTCGTTGTAGTCATTTGTGTGAGTTCTAGGACCCCTCCTTTAAACGTTCTTGAATGATTTGGGGCTGGAAAACATCTGAAAATCGGGTTTTGAGTGTGTGCATGTTTGACCCGTTTGTGTGTGTATGTGTGCGTATGATCCGTTTGAGCCTTGTTTGTGAGTTGTGTGTGCTTGAATGGTGTTGTGGTATGCATACCTAAGGTCTAGGATGGTTTATTTGGGCTTAGAATGGGTTTAGATGAGTTTGGAGGTCGAAAAGGGTAGTTCGCGTTTGGCTGGAACTGCATTCTGCATCAACTAGGGCTAGGTGACCGACTGGAGACCGAATGGAGGCCATACGGCCGAATAGGGTGCAATTGGGGTCCATTCGCATGATTGAGGTCCATTCGCATGATTGAGGTCCATTCGCATGATTGAAGGCCCGGTCGCATGGAGGTCATGCGATTGAAGGTCCAGTCGTATAAGTGCTTATCCGCATTAGTCCCATTCGCATGAGGTCCATCCATATTAGTCATTCGCACGATTGGGTGTTCATTCGCATGAATGTTCATCCGCATGGTTCATTCGCATGATGTTTAGTCGCATGGAGGCCATGCGACTGAAGGGTGTCATACGCCCGAATAGGGCTGTTGCACCCGAGGAGAAGTGTAGTTTAACCTCTGACTTTTGGGGGAAAGTGCAGATGTAAGTTTTGACGTAAAAGTTCCTGTAAGTTCATGTAGGGCGACGATCGAGGCCTTAGAGAGCATGTAGGGCATGATGATGATAATGTTGCATGTTTATGCATGATAAATGTTATGTATGTATGATGTTGCCCTATATGATATGATGACTGTATGTTATGTTCCTTATTTTGATGTATGTTTACCTTTCTTGTGGCTTTACGTATTATGATAATGAATGAAATGAAGTATAACGTAGTAAAGTGGAAGATAATGAAAAGTGGAACATGATGAATGCATGCATTAATGAACAATGAAAGTAATGAAAGTCTTGCAAGCATTGGATATCGAGACACGCCATTAAGAGGTGTTAGCCCAACAGTGTGTGGGTTCACTATCTCGGGCGTATGCACATCGGGGTCCTTCTCTATGATCGACCATTTATATAGAACCTCTACCGCTTACCTCTAGTACTGTGGCACCATGTTTAGCTGTCTATTTATAGACTTCAGCCCAATAGCTAAATAGTTCGGGGTGTAGCATATGGTATTGGTACGGAAGATATCCGATGCGCAAGAAAAGATATAAGATGAATGAACGAATGAAGAAGATAATATAACTATTATCTATGTGCACGTATGATGTATGATCGCATGAAAGAAAAGAACGGTTTCCAACGAAAGAAAAGTATGTTTTATTTTATAAAACTAGAACTCACTCAGCAACGCTGACTTTGATGTGTTTCCAGTTGGCAGGTAATGATTGCTGAGGATGGCACAAGGCGGCTACTCAGCTCTTTTGGGATGACATCCATTGTTTATAATATTTTGTGATATAATGCAACTGTGGTTTTGTAATTGAATTATGATGTATTATTTTGCAAAAGTTTTTATAATGAAACGAAATGTCATTTTTGAATGTTTCCGCTGCGATATTTGTGTAAAAGTAATTATATGTTTTATGTGCGATGAGGATCCAGCTGTAAGCGTATCGGGAATGGGGCCTTACAATTACGAATTCAGGCATATCACCCATTGTTGTTAACATCGTAGAACTATAATCATAGTATACTCGAAACACCCGAAACCAATTCATAACTCGAATACTTCTTCTAAGCATCCTTAAACCCAATTGAAAGAGGGCTTTGATCTTAATCACCTACAGAACCTTCATACTAACTTAATTTGATTTTCATCAACGTATGCATCTCGAACCTTAATCACAACAGGCGTGACACTCCAACCATGTGTTCATCCTCCTTTTCGATTCAATAAAGGTAATTGAATACATCTTCATAGTTGGTTTCGCTTAGGGAACAAAAGCCCTAATTTTGATTTCATTATCATTGATCGAATCGATGTTCAATTGAATTCAATTTGAATCTAGGGTTCATGTGAAATTGGTGAATTTGAGTAATTAATGTTTTAAACGTTTTAAAGAGAATTTCTTAACACATCTGGGCCTTAGCTCAACTGGTAATCCGTGTCAATACTAGGCTTGAGGTCCCGGGTTCGAATCGGGCCTCAGTCAACTTTTTGTTTAATTGTTTTTTTACATTTTGTTTCAGAAAATGATTATTATGAATCAAAATAAAATTATTTTGTTAACTTAAATATTTCTGAATTTATTATGCTAATTTTTTTAGATTTTAAAAACTTATAATTCTTAAATTTAGTCATTTTTAAAGATTAAAAAAGTTATAAAAATATCATTTAGTCATTTATGTTATAAAAATATTATTTAGTCATTTATGTTATAATATATTATAGTTCAATGATTTTTAAATAATTACTTATTAAATGATTATTAAATAATTAATGATTATTTAAATGATTATTTAAATAATTAATTGTTCGATGTTTTAATTAACTATGTTATATCATAAATAGTTAATAAAACTACTTCTTAAACTTTTAATTAACTTATAAAACAACATATTATATTTTATTCTTAAAGTTTTTGTATTATAAGATCTTTATAATAAATCATTTAAAAAGTTCAAAACTCTATAAAATTATTTTTAAATAATTTTAAAGTCATTTATAAAGTATTTGTAAGGATTCCTTAAGTCTGATGCAACCCAAAACATCCAAAGTGTCTCGGCAACATGCACTAACTACTGAAGTGAAGAATGCTTCGGAAGTTTTACACAATACATTAGAAAACATTCTAAGTGTAAAATCTTCCGAAGCCAAGACCAATATCTTCCGAAGCCAAACATGAAGTCTTCCGAAGCTTCAAGAGACAAAGTCTTCCGAAGCTTCACCCTATGAAGACAGATTTCTTCCGAAGACTTTTAGTACACATGCTTTATCTGATGTACTGTTCTATAAAGCACCTTTTCCGCTGCATCTCTGATAAGTCACCAACTTACAAGAGTTGGTGAAAAGGTCCATGCTTTTGGTAACTATACATTGAGGTCTTGAGTCTGAAACTTTCCACTTTATGTACTTTATCCTTTTTGTAATGTATAAGGATGTGAGCTATGGCATGTCATAGTCACAAGGTCAAAAGGCAGATATGCCTTTTGATTCTACAATTGATTTTGTTAGTGTCTAGTCAATTGTATCCAGCTGGCTTTCATAGTATAGCCGGCTGTAGGTTGTAGTATAAGTATTTCAAGTTTCTTGTATCTTTAATATACTTTGTAACACTTGCAAAAGAACTTGAGAAAGCAATATACTGCATCCTTGAAAACCATATTCTCCTGTTCTGTCTCTTGCTTTACTTGTGTTCTTGTATCACTTTTGGTTAACCCAGTTTACTGTTTGATTAGAGTTTAGATAATCTTCTCATTGTGTTGTTGTGTTGTAATTGTGTTCAAACCCTTAAACGATCCTGCAGTATTCAATTAATTCTCTTTATCAAAATTTAATTAATTAATTTATTAAATAAATTATTTCTTTTCACAATATATTTAAATCTTTGTTCAATAAAGTAAATTATTGAATTCTTATTTTTATTTAATTTATTCCAACTTTATTGAACCAAAACGTATTTGATTGCTTTATTTTATATTAATTGTTTTAGTTATTAATAACCACCAAATTTCAATTGAAATCCTAATTCATGTCAAATTGTTAATCTTATTATCGAACTTAATCTTGGAATCTATACGTTTAGGCAACTTGTAAGAGAATCGTTGGAGTCTCGTTTAATTTCTTATCATCACTTTATAAATATCAAATGCGTATTTCTATACCTTTTTTTCATATTTTCACACTTTGGGTGAAACATGTTACCTTATAACCGTTGCACTTGTAAACGTTTGATTTTTGTAAACTTATGGCAATTCACTTATATGTTATGGCTAGTTGATCTTTGTAATTACCATGTATTGACGATTATATGTACAATCATTAACTATTGCTAGCCAGGCGACGTCATAGATCTATGGCCTTGACAAACCTGATTGGTTGATCCAAGTACACTTAGCTAATCGTATATACTTGTAAACGTTTGAGACTTGTAAAACTATCAAGGTTGATTATGCATTATGTTTTACATCCCTAGTTACTTTGTTCACTAATCTATGTCATGATTGCCATCTTTTATATATTTATGTATTGAAAACTATGGAAATCTCACCAATATTATTGTTGACCCTTTATTTTTAAAATGTTTCAGGTTTGCTACTTGAAGATCTTCTTGTGCTCATATAGGACTTGGACCTATATTAATAGAATTTTTTTATGTTATTGGTTGTATCTTGATTGTTTTGTAATGATATATTTTCTTGTTATGTTTAATGAATAATGACATTTAATAATGTTTCAACTTAATTAGTTCCATGTGCTATGAACAATCGTTTCATATTCGTCCACCCGATGATTCCGCCGTCGATCGGGTGTGACATATGTGATGAAGATGAGCTTAAATAAAATATTGGATTGAGTCATGAGGGATATGAAACTATGTTGGGTTTACAATGATGATTAGCAATTATGTTTTGGTGTAACATAAAGTATGTTATTATGTTTTAACTATGTTTTAAGTATGTTTCATAATTATATATTTGTGTTTTAAGATTTACAAGTAGAAAATGTCACATATAATACCTTTTAGTATGTTTTATCAATATATTAGCGCCTCACGTACGTGAAGGTTTGGCCTCGTGCCTCGACTTGTGAGACCTAATTGTTTTTTAGCGTCTCATACTTTTTAAAGTTAGGAGTGTATTCATGACATCCTTTTGTTTGCCTCTCATTTCTTATTTATCCGTTGCACTTCTTGTTAGGGTTTCATGATACTTTTCAAAAATCATTTTGAACATAATAAAATATAAAAACCTTGAACCGTTGTCTCTAATTTCTATGAAAGACATCAAACCAAAAGTCTAGTTGTAAAGAATGAAAGAAACTAAAGAAATCGACTAGAATAAGAAATATATTTTAAACTATTAAGAAATCTTACCTTTGATCTTGCTAGACAATGTGGATGACCTCACTAATAAGACCCACAATAGATCACATGACAAAGGTGCTAGCCTGAACACGTGAATACTTCTGCATGAAAAAATAAACCAAACTGACTTCATTTTTGGTCATGGTCGAGCTCGAACTCTACTAGGGGAAGGTCGACCACATTAGGTGGTATGGTGGCTCAAGTTTTTCCTATCCATTTAAGTTCAACTCATAAAGTGTCAAATTCTAATAGATTTTTGTTAAACAATTTCAAATTCTAATAGATGACCCTGTCCAAACCTTTTTATATGTAATTAGAGAAGGTATTGTTTATGGATGCACATTCGGAAAAGATGTTGAAGAGAAGGATATTAATGAAATCAATAGTAGGGATCTTAAAAGATATAGTCTATTCGTTCTTATCATAGCAAGTAGATGTCATTGTTTTATATGGTAAGTTCATACATATGGTTTTCAGTAGCATTAGGTTTTATATATCACCAATACTTCATTATCAAACTATAAAATTAGAACTTATTTAAAGCGGTTATGGAAAAGTTTAAGGTGCTATTTGTTTTTCCTGTAACAAAATATCTGCAGTCTGCGGATCATGTTTGCAGTCTGCGTAGACATCTGCAGGATAAGATGTGAACTACACATTTGCAGTCTGCAAAAAGAAGACTATTTGTTTTTTAACATCCGTAAACTGTTAAAATATTATGTAATTAAAATAAACATATTTTTTAAACTTTAAAAAGTACTTCAATATTAAAATTTAAATAAAAGTCATCTGATATTGAAATAATATTTATAAAACCAAAAAATACATTTTATTTAAATCATACGCACGAGTCACAAATAATTATTAGGTTACTTCTTCGGTTTAATTCTCCTGATATTAGCCTATTTAGGGATTAATAGTTTAACACCTCAATTTATTATTGTTATTATTATTATTATTATTATACTATTATTATTATTATATTATTATTATTATTATTATTATTATTATTATTATCATTATTATTATCATCCAATACATACTGTCAGCCTGCAACAATGGCCGGAACCATGATCAAACCTGCCGGACAAACACTATCTCCGTCGTACGTTAATGCATCTCCACTGTCACCAGCCGATTACTTCCTCACGTTCGCGGTGAAGCGAACACCAACAACATAGAATTCTACAATCTCTGTCTCTCGCTTGCGAGGTATGAATTCTTGTTTCAATTGTCATTTCATGTGGTTTTGTAGTTTGATATACTATTTATCATCGTCCTCATCGTTTATGTTTAGTTTTCTTAGGTTTGAGATTGTGGTGAGAGGGTGACCGATGGCTTTTAAGGTTTTTTTTGGGGTAAGAGATTAAAAGAGGTGTGAAGAGAGTAAGCAATGTCTTTCTCAAGAAGAGATGGGGAAGACCTTTTTTAATAAAAGATCTTCATGTAATCAACTAGTCTGCTTTCTCAAAACGTTTTTTTCACATCTGTGTGTGCACAGATAAAGAGGTGGTGAAAAACTTTTTAAGAAAAACAAACACATCCTAAATCATGAAACCAAACCACTAATAACAACATCTATCTATTATATCTATCTATTATAATAAAAAAAGGTTTTAAGATGTCACTTGGCACAATTCTAGACCATCTAATTTTAATTTTCCCACTTTTATCTCCTATTAAACAATTACCTTAAATACTTATAATATTATTTATTTTCTTTTGAGATTAAAATTGTTTTTTATAAATTGTTTTTCAATAAATTAAGAAATAGATGTTTTTATAAATGGTTTTTTTATAAAACAAAAAAACTAAAATTAGGAGTTATAATAAGAAAATTTTAATATTGATATTTTTTTAAAACGGTTTGTTTTGTAATAACCGACGGTGCCGAGTGGAAGGGTTGTCGCTCAGCGGATAAAAGTTACTGTAGGGATAACATTGTTTTATTACTTATATTATTACTCATATGCAATTTTAATCATATCGTTTTATAATTATTACATTTTCATTACTAATTACTTAATATTCTAGTTATTCAACCCGTGTAATACACGAGGTTCTAACTTATAAAATTTAAGAGTAAGAATCCAGTTTTAAACAAGATTAAAAAATAGTAAATTTGGTTAAATACCTTCAAAACCAAACAGTGATGCATTCTAAACCCGTGGAACCAAACAATAGGAATCGGTCGCGAGTTAAGCTAGCAAATCAAACGGCATCACCGTGTCTCTCAAGGTATCATCACCAACCTATGGAAGAAGAAACCCTAATGGATGCTGATGAACCCAATAACAACACAACTTCCGACTCCGATTCCGATTCCGATTCCGACAACGAGGCCCAAACCGCTCTTCAATTACAAACCCTAGCAACCGAACTCTCCACCAATCCAGCTAACTACGACGCTCATGTTCAAGTAAATCACTGAGATATTTCATGCATTTCTGTTGTTACATCTGCTGAATTTGAGTGTAAGTAATGCCATTTGTTTTCATCTAGTATATAACTGCTTTGAGGAAGCAAGGGGATATCGATAAGCTGCGCCTAGCGAGGGAGGCTATGAGCGAGTTGTTCCCGTTGACTCCTGCAATGTGGCAGCAGTGGGCCAATGATGAAATTTCGCTCATTTCGTCTTCTGGGTAAGAATAACACATTCATCACTGTTTGAATCATTAGAGGATATGAAGCTTATTGGTGTATATTAATCATTTGGGTGTTATTAAGATTAGTTTGGAGGCTAGACTAAAGTGTCAAGTTTCAATTATTTTGTTTTTTGGCCTTCATGTCAATAACTTAGGTTGTTACCATGAATTAGGTAAAGGATTGAAACATTATTGAAAAAGGAAAATATATGATATTCTACCGTTTGAAGTAACGTGGCGCCTCTTTAAGGGGAAGGGAAGGCTTGTGATGTGGTATTGAATCTGAACTTTTGAATGCTTGGTTAAAGTGATGAGGTTTTTGTATCGCTATAGGTTTATACCAAGGGTCAATTTGGGCTTTACAGCTTAACTATATTCATGAATGACTAAAAGAAGGATGCAATGGTGTTATGTTTTGTAAATTCTTTTGGATTCTTTTTTTTATCCTTTTCAAACTAGTTTGTGATAGAAGACACAATAAATTGTTTTACTTAATGCAGTTATGCGGATGCAGTTTCTGCAATCGAGAAGCTCTATGAGCGTGGGGTGTCTGATTATTTGGTAAGCTTGTTTTTGTTCTAGAAAGACCAGTATCTCTCTCTCTCTCTCTCTTATGTATTAACTAAACATGAAGTATATTTTGTGTTAGAATTTTGTGAATTATACTTTGTGATTTTTTGATATAGCTATCACTTATAATATAACTGAAAGTGGAGTTTATTTTCTTACAGTAACATTTTGTGCATGGTGCCATGGTACACTATTTTATATGAATGACTAAATGTAGGATGGCAATGAATAAGCTTGATTGGTCATGTATGATTGGTTTAGGTGATGTAAGTGAAACTAGGGCTAAATGAGGACAGTTGGATCTGTAAGGGTTATCTGAGTGATAACATAACCTCTTAAACCTATTCAACTATTTCAACAAGACTGCATGATAAATGTAAAGATGTTTTACAGATTATAATTTCATTTCACCTTTTTTCGCTCTTCTATATGGGAGTGTATTTGACCTGGCGATAAACTCTTGTTGCACACTATATTGATTCAAACGTAATCTCGTGCATAGTATCACATCATTTTTATCTCCAATCAATCATTAGCTTGGTTCTCCTTATATTTGGTATTGTAGTTAGTTTATCCTGGTATGGTTTTCTCTCTCCTTACATGGCTAGAGACCACTTCTGTTGTGATGTCATGTTTTTTTGGTTCATAAAAGTTGCATTTTGTCAACATGAAGAAATTTATAGGAGTTTGGAAAATATACTTTGTTCTCGCCATTGTAGCTATTATTGATATCAGGTAGGATTTTACTGTAGTTGTCTTTGATCATGTAAAGATACATATTGCAAGAACATGTGAAATATGAAGATTCATATGATCTTCCCTATGAATTTAGAATACATAAAGGCATAAAGCATCCATGTTGGTAAGTTTATCGAGTTCACAGGTCTTTAATTTCTGCCATTAGTTGGGATTGATGCCTTTTGTTGCATTGACATGATAGACATAGATTGTTTTATCTAAGCATGCCTATGCTTAACTTTATGGTAAACTGGTCATGTATTTGCCTTTTTGGAGCAGGTTTTTTTTCAGATAGAATTGGAATTACTATAGTTTTTTGACTATGCAATGGTACAAAATGACATCAAGTCAAACTTTTATTGGTGAATAAAATGAAATGGCTACAGGCTTACTCTTTTGACCCATACTGATTTGCATCTATAGTAGTTAGTTTCATTCATCAATAGTAAATTTTGTTTCTCTATGCAGTCCGTCTCTCTGTGGTGTGACTATCTGAATTTCATTCAAAAATATGATTCTTCTGTTCGTGAATTCACATCCACTGGAATTTCAAAGGCAAGGGATCTCTTCGAGCATGCACTTATTGCATCTGGTTTACATGTTGCTGAAGGCAGTGAATTATGGGAGGCATACAGAAGTTTTGAGTTAGCTATTCTTAATAGCATGGATGAGACAGACCTGGAGGTATGAATTGCCTGGAAATTTATATGAATGCATTCTATTCTTGCTCTTCACTATAATTGATTCTTCTTCTAACTATAATTATACATATCTGGGATTATTATCATATTCTTTTGTACTAGATATACTGCTATGGTTTCTCTGTTTATCTTTCGTTTCTATATCTCAGGTTACTTCTATTTTGGTTTACAGTCAAGGGAAAAGCAGGTTCAAAGAATTCGAAATATATTCCATCGCCACTTATCTATTCCTCATGGGGACATGAGGTCAACTCTTTTGACCTACAAGGCTTGGGAGTCTGAACATGGGAATACTCTTGATGTTAATAGTAGCAGTACAGATGGAATTTCACCTCATGTAGCTTCTGCTTATCAGAAGGCTTTAGACATGTTGGGTGTGCGTGCTGATTTCGAAGAAAAAATAGTACAAAGTGATACGCCTGATACAGCGCGGCTTCAAAGTTTTATGGTGAGCTTGTATGACCTAGCATACCTGGTTCATTTATTTTGTAAAGATATAATGTGGAGGTGGCCATCTCAGCCCATTTGTTTATGAAATTGGTTGATTTTTTAACTGGATTCAATGGGTAAATTCATAATAATTAGCTTAGAAGGAACAGGGCAAACAGAACAAAAAGCACACAAAGTATAATGCTTTTAACTTTTTATAAAGGGTTAGAATATTATTGAGTAAAGTATTTTTCATAATTATTTGACACACTAATTATTTATTATAGAACTTTTGGACTACGGGTCCAAAGTTGCAGAAATTGTATGTTAATAATAAGAACTCCTAAATCATTTTATGTAAAAAGTTAGATGATTATTGAATCAATTAAATATATATAATCGTATTTGACACACTAATTATGCATAGAGTTTTTGGGCCAAACGATGTATCAGGTCAAACCTAATCTGGTTCAACCCTTGTAAGAAAATACCGTTTAACAATAACTCTTTTTAACATTTTACCACTTATCTACCTTCTCAAGCATGCCAATTTTGCTACCTCTAATATTATGCTACTAGTAGGGCACTGGCATACAATTGTAGATTAATGACACATGTTGTGTTTCTGTAGGCGTATTTGAAATTTGAACAGTCCTCTGGAGATCCTGCTCGAGTAAAAAGCTTGTATGAACGAGCCATAACTGAATTTCCTATATCCGGTGATCTTTGGATTGATTACACCAACTACCTCAACAAAACCCTAAAGGTTTTAGTTAATTATTTTCTTTTTCTTTTTGTGCCTTGATTTTAACCTTCTAAACATTATTATCTTTTGAATACCAGGCAGACAAAACTTTGAGGACTATTTTTAACAGGGCTACAAGGAATTGCCCCTGGGTTGGAGAACTATGGGTTCGCTTCATGCTATACCTTGAACGAAGTCATGGTTCTGAGAAAGATCTTTCTGATGTATGTTTCTTTTGTTGTTCCTTTTTTTGAAAATTTAGTGCCAACTATTCAAAAAATGTTTTTATATATATCTTCAATAAATTACTAATAGCAATTATGATTTATGATGAAAGTAGTTGCATTGTAGTATGATATTATTTGAAGGAAGTAATATGGATACAGTGATGCAATGTGTATGTTAATTGTTATAAGTTATCGTTGTTGCCCTATTGATACCTAATTTTTCACCCAATTCAGGTTTTTGAAAGATCTCTGCAATGCACGTTTTCTACCATAGATGAGGTATAACCACACTTCTTTATTTATTTAAATACTTGTATCAACACTTATAATATTTCCTTATTTCAAGAATTTTAGTAACTTTATCCACATATGATTACGTTCTGTGTCCAATGAAGCACTTCTATGGTTAACTACTAAACGTATCTTAATTCAGTATGTAGATATATTTCTCACCAGAGTTGATGGCCTGAGGAGGAGAATCTTGTTTGCTAGAGAATTGGATGATGGCTTAGATTTTTCCTTGATAAGAGATACCTTTCAGGTTTGTTCTCATATTTGATAATTATACTTTCTTCACTTTTGGGTTCAAAGCTACACTTCTAATAAAATAGATAAGAATTATAGCATCTTTCTTTAATACACAATATTACCATTAGGCATCTTGCTTAATTTGGATTAACTTATTTGGTTTTGTTTATCCAGCGTTTAGACTTATCACGGGTTGCCATTGTTTGGTTATCCAATGCTGTTTGAACTTTCCTCATTTGTAGAGAACCTTGTAAGGAAGTAGTTTCATATGCTTGGATGTTATGATGAAAATATCAAGTTTATAACTTTATCAAGTAATCTTCGTGAATTGCTGAAGAAACACAATTTTGACATCCACTTTTGCCATTACACAATGATGGTTTATGTTAGTATCACGAGTATTGAAAATAAAGTTAGATACAAATAGATAAGTGGAGGTGTTTGATGTTCTTCATGGCTTTTTAGGGGTGTTTGAAGTCATTAAAATGGGTGTTTCTGTGGTTAGTCTAACACTAAACTAGAAACCATGTGCGTAGTACTTTTTTCCATTTCTCTACACAATATCTGGATTCTTTGCTAGCTATATTATTTCATTTAAATATATGTCATTTTAAGTTTATTATTGGCCTAAATAATTGTACCTGCAATGTTAATAGGATTGAACAGTATGCCTATTATTTTACCTATATATAAACTGCTAATATTATTTGAGTTGACCATGTTTAAACAACATTTAAATATGCAATTAGTGTCTGCATGCTTTCTTGTGTGATCTTTATACGAATGTGTCCTTAGCCATCTTGTTTTATGTTATGTTTTGAGCACATAGAACCAACATGTTTGAGTTTTTGTTTGTTTTGAGTCTTATGTGTGTTATGTGTGTTATGTGTGTAGATCAGTTTGTTTATCTTACATACACATGCACACTTATATATACTGTTTAGTTATTTATATGTAGTTATATACAGTGTTGCAATAATCGGCCTAGGCGGCCGCCTAATCGGCTATTAATCGCTAGGCGGCCGCCTAATCGGCTATTAATCGCTAGGCGGCCGACCACCTAGGAGATTTTACCTAATCGGCCAATTAATCGCTAGGCGGTAAAAGGTGGTAAAATTCGGCCCTAGGCGGCCTTAGGCGGACCTAGGCGGCCGATTTAGAAAATTGCATATTCCGGCGACTTTTCCGGTGAGATTCCGACGACTTCCAGCCGGATTCCGGCCAGATTCCGGCGAACTCTTGAAATTTCGGCGAAAATTTTGTAAATTCCGACCAGATTTGTTTATATGTATATAAAACTAAACATTTTTATAAAGATTACATATAAAAATGTGTATTTATATATGTAAAATTGGAAATTATATATAAAATTTCCAAAACCGATTAATCCCTAGTCCTTACCCCACCGCCCGACTAGCGCCTAGCGATTTTTAGAACACTGGTTATATAATTGCTTACATATATATCTGTAATTATAATCATGCATATAATCATATATTTTGTTGAATTTTTAATATATTTTATAGAATAATATCTATATAACTGATAAGCTGGTTTAGGCTTGCAAGCTTAATTGAGATGCTTTATGAAGCTTGAGGTCATTCATTATATTAGCTCCAAGTCAGGGCTGAGCTTGGCTTGAGCTGTTTAGGCTCGCCTTAATGAAGCTTTTAGCAACTCAGCTTTAAAGAACAAGCTTTTTAATGTTGGCTTAGAGCTTGTGTCTCCTGGTTCTCTTTTCATAATATTTCTATAAACAATAAAATGATAAATCTAAATTCTAAACTCAGTAGTATCTTTAGTTGTCTTACCCTTTCATCACTCTAGTAATTGCATTGCCCGTTTTGGGCTTTGGATAGCAGATTCTGTACAACTTATTCATCTACCTATTCAATGTTCATTGATCAATTTACAACTATTATCTTGTTAACCTGTGATGGTTTATGATCTATTCCAGAGGGCATGTGATTATTTGTCACCACAGTTAAAGAACACATCCAGTTTATTGCAAATATATAGCTACTGGGCCCGTCTGGAGTCTAATATTGGGAAAGATATAACTGCAGCTCGTGGAGTATGGGAAAGCTTGCTTAAGAACAGGTTCAAAGTTTTTATCTTTTAATTTAAGAACTCGTGTCTTGTTATACTATTCCATGCTAAATATGTTTAATGTTTCTGGAAAAATGTTATTTATAGTGGGACTATGTTAGAAGCTTGGCAAGGCTATATATCAATGGAAACTGAGATGGGGCACATAAATGAAGCTAGATCTATATACAAGCGATGCTACAGTAAAAGGCTTTCTGGTACAGGCTCTGAGGTATATATTCTATTGTACTATATAACATTGCTTTTGTTTGTTTTATTGACTTGATATTTTCAGCAATGCTAGTCAGTCGCAAGCGCATTCAAGGTGCATAGCTGTTGCCTAGGCACAAAGTGAAAAAAGGTTCACTGTCAAGACAAAAGCGTAATAATTGGAACAATTTAGAATTGTATAATATGCATAAAAGTTAAAAGACATGTAAGCAAAGGCCATTCTAATTGCTTATGACCACCTTTGGTTCCATAAAGGTGCATAGAACTTTACTCGTTGCATAAAATGATATATAGCTGCGACATAAATATAAGCACAGTGGTCACTTTAACCTGTTTTGCCTACTGAAGATAAGGAACAGTCTAGAACCATAACCCTAAAAAGGAATAAAACTTGACAAAATTAAAAAAAACAATCTTGCACCTAGATTTCATCTGTTCAGAGTCGCGCGCCTCCATTGCGCCTAGAACAAGGTCTTCGCTTTGTGTGGAGGCCACTATGCTCCGCTTGAGCGTATTGGGCTGTTCTACTTTAAAGTTGTTATGTTGTCGCCTCTGATCAGTTAACAAAATCAAGGTCCAGTAACTTCAATTGTCCACTAATATCCAAATGCATATTTTGTGGGAAGTTCACATGAGAACAGTTTTATCACTTTGATTCACAAGCACACTATATTATGAATGTGTAGCACAAGCAGGCTTATAAGACTAAAAGGGGAAGTGGACAGCAACTCTAGTGTTTCATATGAACACATGCAGATTAAGGAGTTATTTCAGTTTTGCTCCCTAAAGTTTGACAAAAGTAACCATTTTCCTCCAAAAATTTTAAAACTTCAATTTCAGTTCACAGGTTTCATCATTTGTTTCAATTTCAGTCCAAAGATTTCATTTTTGGATTCAAATTGAAACAACTTATGAAACTTTTGGATTGATTTGAAACAACTTATGAAACTTTTGGAGGTAAATTGATGTTTTTAATCTTTTGGAGGAAAATAGTTATTTTCATCAAAACTCAGGTTGCAAAATCGAATTTAACTCTAGATAAAGTTAACATTATTAATGTCAAGTGCAAGCAATGGGGTAATAGCTATAGTACTGAGGTGCTTGTTGTGGGTTAAGCGATGATTCAGCAATTTATTAGGAAAAAAAACTCATCTACACAAATTTGTTATGTGCAAAGAGATCCCATAGAGGTATGGTGACTGTTTAACAAATTTGATTACATAGATTTTGATTACTAACTCATTCGTTTTTGAAACTTTTTAGCTTTATTGAATAATAATTTGTATACAAGAGCCAGGATCACTTTACATTTCCTTAAAATTTACGATACATCTTTCTTTCATAACAAGAGTTTTCATTCAGGACATATGCAACTCATGGATATGTTTTGAGAGGGAATTTGGTACACTGGAAGATTTTGATCATGCTTTACAGAAGGTACTTTTTTATTATAGCCGACCATAAAATTATATGCCAGTTAGAAATATAAATAGTTGGATACAACTCTCACTCTCTCTCTCCCCTTCTCCCCTCCTTTCATCCCTACAAGTGTTAATTAAAGTGCTAGTGATGTTTCAGATATATGGACCAACATAATTCATTGTCAATGTTTGGTTCTCTAGTAATTGAAATGACTTGGCTAGAGGCATATAAGTTATGACAACCCTTTTAACTTTTCTTGATTTATGTAAACGTCCTCTTCTGACGTAAATACTCATCACAATGGTGACACTACTTATACCATTAGTTTTCGTTATGTGATTTACACGAACCAAATCCAAAGATTTGTCATTTCACTTACATTAATAAGAGTTAGTTGCTATTTTGGCTAATCTATGCCTCTTTGTTATCACTTATCAGAGGTATATAAACAATCTGGTAGTGGGCAGAATTATTAGTGCTGTTAGCTTATTTGATAAGAGATTAGTAACACCATTGGTTTCCGTTATGTGATTTTGCATGAACCAAATCCAAAGATTTGTCAATTGATTTGACAAGAATATGAGTTGACTGCTATCTTGGCTAATATACACCTCTTTGTTATCATAGGTATAAAAATGATCTAGTACTCTGGTAGTGAACACAATTATTAGTGCTGTTAGTTTGGTGGTCTAGGCAATGCCTCGATAGAGTTAATAATGTTTTCTGAAATCTTGCTTTCGCATTTTGATATGTATGATTATGGCATCTGATCGTAAGATAAAATTGTTAGCTTGCTGATTTTTTATAATTTTGTTGTGACGGGTAGGTAACCATTATGGACCTTCAGTGTGTCTGATGAGATAATTTTATCATTCCAGGTGAGTCCTCGGCTTCAGGAGCTACAGTTATTTAGGTTACAACAAGAGAGCAAAATTATTGCTTCATCAACAGATCATAAGGAGGACTCTGCTAAGAATAATAAAGGTGAAAAGAGAAAGTCATCCTCAGATGCACCTAATGAAGAGTCACCAGCCAAGCGCCAAAAGGTTAAAGATCGAAATAAGGGTCCAGTTAAACCAAATAAAGTGGAAAATACTGTTCCATCAACTGGCCCTAATTCTCATGGAGAAGATGACAAGAAAGCAAAAGACCCCACACCTGAGAAATTCAAGCAATATACTGACCAATGCACTGCCTTTGTATCAAATCTTAATCCCAAGGCAAGTTTTCTTATACTTTTATGAACATTCTGAGCTTCATAAATAGTTTGCTTTTTAGGGTTATCGTGATAATTGTGACATTTTCAGGCGAATTCTGAGGACCTACGTGCTTTCTTTAGTGATGTCGGTGGTGTTGGGGCTATTCGAATACTGATGGACAAGTTCACAAAAAAATCAAGGGTCTCTCTCTCTCTCTCATGATCCATATTCTGTAAATACTTCTTAATATGCTTAAGTAAAACACATTAAAGTTATCACCCCATTTGTCATTATTTCTTTTGCCAATTGCCATTTTAGATGTCTTTATTTTTTTTCAATTGCCATTTTAGCTTATTTCTTGGATATCAGTGGAACATTCTTCTGAAAGATTATCTATCTTTGTAGCTAAATGAGTCTTAACTTGAGGAAGATTATAAGCTACTTATGAAAATGTTACAGTTTCGGCTGCAACTCATGTTTTCCATCATGTTTATCACAAAATCTTGTGAAAATATAAATAGAAAAATAATTAGGACTTGATTGATATGCAGATAATCTCAAACTCTGTGAAGCTGTTATTCTGTTTGTCTGAACTTTTTTCTTCATAAAATAATTATTATTGCGGTAATTATTATTATTATTATTACTATTAATATGTAACACTTTGACACGTGCTTTATAAAGGGATTAGCATACGTGGACTTTTGTGATGATATACACCTTGAGGCAGCTGTGGCTAAGAATAAGCAAATGCTTCTTGGAAAGAAGTTGAGCATTGCTCGTTCTGATCCTAAAGGCAGACGAAAAGGATCGGCTGCTTCTGGACATAAAGCTTCAACAACAGAACGACAAGGTAAGGACATAAAACTTCAACAATACTAATTACTTGATTAAAAACTAAACCTCCTTGTAAAACACACAATTGCTCGACTCCGGTGGACAATTTCGTATCATTACTATATTGTGCCATACATGGTTTTATGTCATTTGCGATAACTCGATAACCATTATACCAAACGTACACGATTAGTTTTCTTTATTTTCTAGCTCTATAAAAAGTAAGTTTCTAGAACGTTCTATACACTTGTAGGGATCGGCATAGTCCACTTTTATGTTTGGTTTTGAGCTTTTGTTTCATGGCTGGTTTAATTCATGTTTTTATCTAATTAATTAAGAAATATATAAATATATTTGCAGGAGAAAAAGGAAAAGTTGAGCTAAAGGGGAGAAATACTTTTGCTGTTCCTAGAGCCTTAGGTGGTCTAAACCGACATCATCATCATCTTCTACTGCAGATGCAGGAGATGAGAAGCCTAAATCTAATGAGGAGTTAAGGAAGTTGCTTCTAAACAAGACATGAGACCTCTCAAACATATTGTCTACTTTACCAAAATCTAATGAGGAGTTAAGGAAGTTGCTTCTAACTATGCTATGTAAGAGGAACTTTTGGCATGTTGCAAGTGAGTTTCTATAACTTTTACTTCAAATTTTACCTGTCATGGTAAACATCATCATGAAATTAATTTGAAATGCAAAATCCGTAGGTGTTTAGATTTTTTATCAAATGTTTTTATTATATGAGGTGTTAGCACCTAATGCTAAATCTATTTATGTTGATGGCATTAGTATGGGAAATTGTGAGTAGGTTGTGATTGGTTGGATAGCTTTGAAGTTAGTGACTGACTCATATATCGTATCAAAAAGATTCTTTCATAAGGATTTTATCTAGATATACCACTTCTGTCTCTATTTTTATAGAGGGCGGTAATAAAACTACATTTTTATACTTTTACCTTTCTTAAGTGTGTTGGAGTTATCACGTTTGACTCCTTTCTACTTTACTGGATTCAATTGTCACATCATTCAATTCATTGAAGTCTGTTTTCTTTTATTTATTATCTATAAAATGTATTTTAAGTATCTTTTATATTTTTAAAATATTATAAAGTTGTTTTTTTAATAAAATGTGAACTCATAAAACTCTAATACCAATAGTTGTCTAATGCAAACACTAATAATTTTTACTAACCGTTTATTCTCCATCCTTTTGTTTTTATTTTGTTTACTTTAGTTTTCTTTCCTTTCCTTTTTTTCACTACTTTTATTGTATAAATATATCTTAAATGTCAATTACTAATTTTATTCTTTATTTATAAAATGTAAATCATATTTATGGATTTCTAATTTATAATATATATTTTTGTTTGTTCAATTTAGTCATTTACTCTCCCAATAATACCAATAAAACTTAAAGAATTTAAAATACATTCTTGCATTTATCTATATGTTAAACTTTGTTATTTTACTATTTTTATATAATAATTAGCCAAAATCAAACATCACAGTGCGTCATCCCCGTAATCTACGTCTTGGAGTCTCTGGTTAACTTGACTACCACACTAGCTATATTATGTGCGGATCAGAAGTAAACCTCGAAATCATACTTCTATAAAACTTACTATTTTTTGGGTTTCAAGAATAAAAAAATTGAATCCTTATAGATACGCTGCTAATGCAATTAATAACTGTTATATATGTATGGATATACTGATAGACATGTATTTTTGGGCATATATCAAATGAAAACTCTTGAATTTGCAAGAACTCCGAAAACTAATAAAAACAATTTCTTTATTTTAAGCATAGTACCAACATTATTACTAAAATATAATATCATTAGTTAGTTTACATGTATTTATATATTTTAAAAACTTACATGTGTAAATGGTAAAGATTTACACATATGTAAATGGTAAGCTTACACATATGTAAAGTTTTAATATACAAATACATATAAATTAACACATTTAAGTTCTAAACATAGTAAATGAGTTTTGAATATTGTTTCTATTATTCTTCAAGAGAAACCATGAGTCTATTATATGAATACATGGAAGTTTCTAGAAGCATATAACTAACTCGACTTAACTCAACTAACTCAATTATGCACATGTCAAAATATATTGAACTAACTCCTTAATAAGGATATGAATAATATACCCTTTAAGCTAAACAGGGGGGAGTCACTTGCAACTTGGATTGTAGAATATCAATTGAGAGGATGAAAATCCTTTGGTCAGCATAAAACATCTATGTCAAAATCATATCTCGAATAAATTGCAAGTCAAACTCAAAATGTTTTGTATGTGATGAAACACATGATTTACAACCAAATAGGTAGCACCAATATTCTCACACCACAAAGTCGGCAGATGCAATTGTGGAATATATAATTCCCGTAGCAAAGACATAATCAAACGAAGCTAAATGGCAACATGCGTAAGGGTACGATACTCGACCTTAGTACTAGAACGAGCAATAGTATGTTGCTTCTTGGAACTCCAACTAATGAGGTGGGACCAAGAAATACACAAAACCCATAATAGAACGATGATCATCTGGGCACCCGACCAATCTGCATCAGAATACCCATGAAGATCAAAACTATAAGTCCGTCAGATAATCAAACCATGGGAGGTAGATTCACGAAGATATCGTGATATACGCTCAACTGCAACCCAGTGACGATCAGTAGGTGTCTATAAAAACTGAGATACCTTTCTGAGACACCTTGCTGACATGATACGTAAAGAACCAATGGTACTATGATAAAATGTAAGGTCCTTCAATGGAACTCTTGATTAACGAGAACGTTGGCGGCCAAAAGCAATTGGAGTGGATAACGGGTGACACTGAGCTAAACCAGGTTGCTGTAACAAATCAAGTAAGTAACACTGCTGACATAGATGTAGGCTATCTTTAGTAAACGAAGCCTCTACGCCCAATAAATAGGATAGAGTAACCAAATCCTTGAGTTCAAACTAGCAATGAAATGAGTAATCAAAGTAGACACAAACTTTGAAGAACTGCTAGTAATAATAATGTCATCCACATATACCAAAGTATAACAAAAAATTCCATCATATTGATAGACAAACAAAGAAGTACTAGAAATACATTGAGAAAACCCACTAGCCAGAAGAGTCGGGGAAAGTTTAGAAAACCAAGCTCAAGGGGCCTGCTTAGGGCCATAAAGAGCCTTCCGGAGAAGACAAACATGATGAGGCCGAGTAGTGTCAAAAAATCCAGGTGCCTGAGACATATAAATAGTCTTTGATAAGTCACCATAAAGAAAGACATTGTTGACATCAACTTGGCAAATAATCTATCCATGGGAAAAGGCAACAGATAAAACAATACTAATAGTAGTTTGTTTAACCATAGGGCTAAAAGTCTTAGTATAATCAACATTCATAGTTTGATGAAAGCCTTTAGCAATGGGCTTTATAACGACTAACCAGACCATCAAGATTATAATTAATCCTGTAAACTCACTTACAACCAACAATGATGGAAGAAGTAGGAGAACAACAAGATCCCACATACGGTTAGAATGCAGTGCATCAATTTCAGTACACATACCATCCTACCAAATAAAGTAATGTTGAGCCTGAGAGAAAGTGGAAGGCTCAGTAGTAGGAGCATGATCTGGGAACTGTCTAGGCTGGTGAGTATGATCACGAGAACAAGTAACCATTAGATAAGGACATGGAGGAGAAGAAGAGGAATAAAAGATGAAGATGAAAAAGGAGATGGGGAATATGAAGGAACAGAATTAGGAGAATAGGGTAGGATGGTGGCGGAATAAAGAAGTCAGATAAAGGAGAGGAAGCAAAGTAGGAACTAGAAGAAGAAGATATGGCCAAGAATGTCAAATTCTATCTCATGAAAGACAACATGAGGAGAGGTAATAGTGTGAGCAGTAATAGGATCATAGTAGAGATGTTGGATCGGGTTGGTCTAAACTAACAAATACTTCTTCTTTGATCAATTACAACAAATGCAAAATCTAAGTTAACTACTTACTATCACTACACAAATACTTTGAGGAAGAATAAACACACAATAAATTCATTTAAAGTATTCACTTGATTAATCGTTAGACTACAAATGATAAAATCGACACATACAATCAAGTAGCTTAAAAGCTTGCCTTTCCTATAAAAGTGTGAGGATTTTATAGATTGAAATCTATACAATAAGAATAAACTATTCTATGTTCGGAGTCTATAGCGAAACAGATAATCCGTGTATCAGAGTTGGCAGCTTCAGTATTATGTTGTCTTCAAAAGGTGAAACACAGTAGCCGACGGCACAAACATTCTTGTTTTGAGTAGCAGTTGTTCAAAAGATGTTAGAGTTCTCTGATGATGAGCAGCAGTCGATCAAAAACTCATTAGTGGACTACTAGTCGGAAGTTGCTTCAACATATGCTGATCGACATTCATTCAACATATGTTGTTCGGTAATGGATTCAGCCCTTAACTTGACTCGACAGTTGGCGTTTAGTGCTGAAATCCTGAGTTTTCAGTAGTTTTATCCTTCATAGCTCAACAAAAGATAACCTCTATAAAGAGGTGATAACCAACAAAAATACAAGGAATAGACTTAGGTGAAAGTTTATCCGCTCTAGTATCAACAAGAAACGGATAGCACAAGCACCTAGAGGTACGAAGAATAGGATAGTCAGGACAAATACCAAATAAGACATCATAAGGTGTAGAATGATGAAGAACTGACGTGGGCAACTTGTTAATAAGAAAAGCAATAGTGGTTTAGGCATCATACCAAAAAATTTTTGGTAGATGAGCGTGGAACAACAAAGCACGAGCGACCTTAGACAAATGGTGACTGTTACGTTCAACCACCACACTTTGTTAGGGTATATGAGGGCAAAATTCCAATATACAATACCAACCTCAGCAAGATACTAAGCCATATCACCATGAACCAACTTAGGTGCACCATCGCACTGAAGACGTTTGATGGTGCAAAAGAATAGATTTTTGACCAAAGGTTGAAAATGAAAAAAGCAATCAACAACATGAGAACAACACATCAACGGATAAATCCACGTAAACCGACTTAAATTTTGATAAGGTAACGATACCCTAAACGCGATATAACTAGGGAAGGACCCCATATATCACAATGAATCACATACAATGAAACACTGGAATGCGATACAATAGAATGAAATGGCAATCAACTTGATTTGGAAATATAACATGAGTTATATGGTTTATTTAAAGAAGAACATGACAATGGTAAAGATGTAAGCCTAGACAATACAACATTATAAGGATGACCCAAACGAGAATGCCAAAGCTCTTGAGAGGTGGAAAAATAGCACTGAGAGAATACAACTGACAAGGACTCACCCGCATGTGGTGGACGAGCTGCCCAATGTTAGTATTTTATAGACAAACCAAAATTGGGAGAATAAAACATATATAGAATGATCTGATAATATGTTCCTGGCAAGGATAGGAACCATAAGATCATAACGAAATAAAAGACACATTGAGACGACCGAATATAAGAAAAACCAATATGAGAGATAGAAAGAGATGTACCATCACCAACCACAACATGCTCAGAACAAGTATATAGAACTGTAGCAAATATAATAGTAGGATCGGATGTCATGTGAGTAGTAGCCCCAGAGTCAGGAATCCAAGACTCAATAGCTTGACATGTGTTTGAAAGATCCGCGTGAAACCACATTATGGTGAGCCATTAGTGGAGGTCCACAGCTGAAATGACTAGGCCCAAAACTAGATCCGGTACCAAATCTAAATAGAGGCGGGTAAGGCCTATAACAGTGG
Organism: Flaveria trinervia; assembly: GCA_025506515.1. Taxonomy (NCBI): domain Eukaryota; kingdom Viridiplantae; phylum Streptophyta; class Magnoliopsida; order Asterales; family Asteraceae; genus Flaveria; species Flaveria trinervia. The sequence continues at coordinate 33,559,378 of CM046448.1, forward strand.
AAGAGCCTGGTCCATAACTAGATAGAGATTTAGAAAAACAAAGGAAAGGGCCGAAAATGCCTACACCAGGCCAACAAAAGTAATTAGCCTAAAAAATTATATCGTTTGCCCCAAATCAACGCCCTAGGTGACCAAGATCACCACTATCAGATTGAACACCAATGATATGTGTAGCAAATCGACTAAACCATGACACACCACCACGACCATGACTACCACCATCAAGACCACCACCGCCTTGTAATGATTTCCACGCCAAGATGATCCAACAAATCGACCACCAGCAACATGATTTTGTGAGGAGTCGGGAGATGAATACCAAAAGTAGCAATCTGATGCCTTGTGACCAGTTTTAGCACAAATTTGGCATGTAATCGGTTTTGAGGAGTCAATATGAGGTGGATTAGATTAGAAGCATTCATCAGAGCAAGCAGAGGCTAAACATTAGATTGTCATTGCTTCAATCGAACTTCGTCAGTAAGTAGTTTAAACCGCAACTGATAAAACATAAGTGTCTTCTCTTGATTCTTAATGTTCATGACAAAATTCTCATAATCAACATTTAATCCTTGAATGATTTGTAACACTAGTAAATCATTAGATACCGGAATGCCAATTGCATTCAAAGAATCTACCATTTCTTTTGCTTTGTTTAGAAACACAATAACTAAATTTGGTATTTTTTTCAGAAGATGAACTTGAGTTCGGAGCTGTGATTGCTTAGCAAAAACAGTTTGAACAAAGTAATCCTTGATCGCTTTCCATAAGGTTGACGTCGAGGAGGAATTTCGAGGTAGATTGATTAACGAGTATAGAGTTGATGTGTTTTAAGGCTTGCTCATGACCATCGCTTTTATCCCATGCTTTTCTATCCATCGAATCAATAGAAGGAGCAACTTCATTAGATTACATGATCTTCAACGAACGCAAGGTTTTCAATACAGTATCGATTTGGTGTTTCCAATTGAGATAATTGTTATCATCAAGATTTATTGATAGAAAATTTGCAATGTTAGGTCAGGAGTTGAATGAACTTCCAGTGGTATTCACTGTTTGCAGGATCGATATATGTCACTAACACTTGGTTTTCTCTCAAACTCACTTACACTCAGACGGTTATAATAAAGCAGAATCTATCAAAGAGTTGATTATAATATACTAAGTAACTTAAGAACACAAGAAAATAATTTTCAAGGTACTTGTATATATTACTTTACAACTCAAAGTTTATAACTCTTACAAGCATAATACAAGAGTTACAATAAGAAACTATATATACTATCACCTACAACCGGTTATACTTTGATACCAGCTGGAATCCTATAACTAAAGCAGATACTACAAGGATATAGTTAATGTCTTAGATAATGTCTTATCTAAGATATGGTAGTCATGACATGTCCATGACTTATCTTTTGTCACCAATTAAAGTTGGTAACTTTACTAACAAATAAAGGTGGGCAGTGGAATAAAGTATGAACAACTATATGACCTTTTGAGAAAATGCCATGCTGTATCTCAGAGGTCTGTAGCAGAGTGTCAGATGAACCATACTTATATCCATTGGTCCATGGCAGCATCTTTCGAAGGTTAATTGGCTTCAGAAGAAAAAGTTCTTCCGTAGCCTTTTATACTTCGGAAGAGGTTGCTTCTTTCGTAGCTTGAGGACTTCTACTTCGGAAGTCTTTGTCTTTGAATTCTTCTAAGTGTTGAACTTTGGAAGAGAAGACTTTGTCTTTGAAAGTTGGGGATTTCCTTCAGAAGTTGATCTTGCACTTTATCTTCGGAAGAACTCCATTTCCTTCTGAATTCCATACTCAGATTCGAAAGTCATTTATAAGTTGCACCAAAATAATCTAAGTGTTTGTTTTGGTTGCACCAGCCTTTCTAGATCCAACAAACTCTCCCTAGGCTGATGCTACCAAGACCTCACTTCTACTTCTTAAAACTTTCTACACCAAGGATAGAAGATATTTGTTTGTTTCTTTGTTTTGTCCTGAAGTTTTGCTGAGAAGTTTGTGCAAGTCATCAGTGGATAGGAGATCCAATCTATCACTCTTAATGACATGCACCCTTTGTTGTGCCTCCATGAAGAGAGTTAGTTGACAGAAATTATAGTCATACTCTCATCTAACAATAGGTTCAAGTTCAGGATCTACAACCGTTTGGAGAAAGGCTTTGCATTTGGTTGTTGATCCTTTCTCTCATTCTCCTCTTTCAATTTTAACTCCACTTCAATCTTTGTCCTAGCAGTCAGCTTGACAAGATAAATGTTGCTTAGGTGATTTCTGATATGAGCAGCAATCTCAGAGTTTGAGGAGTTGGAAAATGGCTTCTCTACTAACTCATCAATGTCAAATCTGCTTAAGTGTAGCAGAGATGAGGTATTAAGCCTATTCAGCTCGCCATTCCCTCTCTCAACAACAAAACTGTGAGAAGAGTCTTCAAACCTCCACTGGACGATCTTCTTTCTTGGCATAAGGGTTTGCCTGGTATTTGTCCCCTTTCTTAGTATCCAGTAGAGTCACCAGCTTCCTTCTTAGCTTCTTCTCTTCATCATTTATTGAATCTGAGTTGAGGCCAAGGAGTTTTATAGCCTGGTCTAGTGTTCCTCTTGAAAGATCAAGAAATTGATCTCTTGTGAGGGAACATGAGGATCCATCAACATAGTGAGCTTGATAGAATCCTCCTCAAAGAGATATCGCTCAAGGTTGTGCATTGATGAGCTTCATCTTGATCTCTTTAAACTCCTCTAAGGAGATATGTTTAGAAGGCTGATGGGATGATTTGGATGGTTGTTGGGTAGGTAGTGGTGTTTGGGTTCTGGGTATTGTTTTAGGTTGGAGGATTATTAGTTGAGGTGGTTGTTGTGATGAGGTAGGTATGATGGTTGGTGATTATTTAGGGTGTAAGGTTCGGAAGTGGGTTCAGTTTTGATAGGGAAAGGAAATAGGAAAGGCTCAGGTTGAGTTGAGGTTGAGTTGGGGTTGTAAGTTGGGGTGTTGGTTGGTGGTTTGATGGTCATCCCCTGTCCCTTCTGTACATCTCCTTCCTTCTCCCTAAGCGAATGCCAACCTTAATGTCACTAACATGTCGCTGTAGTGTCTTTAAAAACATTGGACCACTTGCCTACTAGAGAAGCCATGAGCCTGGAGATAATCCTTCATCCAGGCCTTCTCACCTATCTTCTTGCAGCAATGACCCCTGCTTCTTCTTCTTTTCTCTTCTTTTCCCTAAGCTTTTCTCTTCTTTTCCCTAAGCTTTTCTCTTCTTTTCCCTTAGCTTTTCTATGGAGCTTTCTTCCTCTCTTTCTCCAATTGATCTTGCTTTTTTTTGAAGAGCCATAGGATCGTGTCATTGTCATGTGGAGATAGTTCTTCAAGAGAGAAACCCCTAGAGGTTAGAAAAGTTATCCTTTCCATCCTAAGCTGCAGATCAGCTTACCTTTTCTTCCACTCTCTTTTCTCCTCTAAGGCTAACCTTGTTGCTTCTTCTCTTTGTTCAATCAACAACATGGTTGCTTTTTCTAGCTCAATTAACTCCTCCAATGGTAGTAGGAACACATCTTCACTAACAACTCCAAGCTTGATGAGATTGTCAATGATCCCCACCCTTCTCTTGTTGTTGACCGCCTCCTGGTTGGCTGCAGCTGCTTCGCTACTAGCAGGTAGCAACTTCCCAGTTGGAAGTATACCTTTCCTTTTAAGTTTCTCAATCCTCTTCTCCTCCTGAAGATCTTCCATAGTCATCTTCTTCTTTCCTTTGACATCCTCGGAAGTGCTAGACTTTGGTGGTTCTTGATGAAGGGTTCAGGTTGAGAGATGATAAATAAGGGTTCGGTTGAAAAAGTCCTCACTATACACCTCAGATGCCAGCTCTAGAATTGCATCTGTGATAATTAGATCCTCGGATAAGGAGAATAAACTTTCCGCAGCTTCCATCTCAGCTTCGGAAGATTGAACATGTTCTTCCGAGGCTTTGAATTCAGTTTCGAAAGTCTAAGGGAATGCACTATATGTCCCAACTGTTTCAGTTGCTGGGCCATAAGTGCTCATTTCCCTTTCAAAATCAATCTCAGGTTCTATATGGGCCTTAGGTTGACCAACTTCTTCCACAGTTGTAGAAGGTGCACTTAGCCTTTTCAGCTCTTCAGCTCCAAAGTATATCATAGCCACATCAGGGCTAGGCTGATCTAAAAAAATCTTATTAGGAACTTGGAGAAAATCCTGTGGATATCCCTAAGCATCCTTGGATACATTGCGAGACAATTTGACAGGCTTAGGAAAGACTATTGTTTTGGGAGCCGGGTATCTAGTAGATAAGGAAGTTGAAGCTGGCTCTATGGTTTCACAATTGTTTGTCTCTAAACACTCTCCCATTTTTTGGTAACATTATCTTGAGCTAGATGAGCTAGAGGAAGAGGTCAGTGAGACTTGAATAGGTACATGCTTGATAGATCTCTCAATCTGTTTCTCAGCTAGTTGAGCCTTGAGATTTTCAATCTAAGTTGCTGAGTGGTGAATCTGTCCTCCAAAGTCTTAACCTTTGATTCAAGGTTTGAGACTTAAAAAGTAGGTCTTGAATGGTGAGTTGCATGCTTCTCTCATCTTCTTTTGAAGAATCATGGGGAGATGAGGTAACATACCTAGTATGTTCATCCTCACCACCAGATGTGGTTTCTTGGCACCCTGGTTTCCCTTGTCTGAGGATGTCTCTTTCAAAGTCATCTAAACACACGGTTGCCGTAGATTCAGTCTTAGAGATGGTACCACTGGCCTGAGGATCCAATGAGGCTCCTTTAGTTGTGGAAGCTGAATCTACATGAGTCCCCTCCACATCCGTGGGACTCACCTCAGTTGGTTTTAACTGATGTGTGCTAGAGACAAGAGGTCCCTCTAGGCTATGTTGATCTGTTTGAGGGTGGTGTGGATCAACTTCATTTCCATGAAGAGACGTAATCTCCTCATCAGTCCTGATTAAAAGGTTAGTAAAGGATAAGGAAGTTATGCCTGATGACCCGAGATGTTGGTCAATGTCTATTGGCATTGAGCCTTTGATGGGCCTGTCTCTTTTTGGCTTCTCAAGAGAGTGTTATGACTCATCCTAAGAGCTTTCAGTTTGGGTTTCGGGCTCAAGGATTGGAGTGAGGAAACTCAAACCTATATTGAGGTCAAATGAAAAGGATGGTGAGACCTCTGACTGATTGGGAGCTCATGTTTCCACTCTAGTATTTTGATTTGAATAGGAGGGACTTGTTCAATCAGAGTAGGCTAAACAAGGGTTCGTTTGGTGTGTCTCTGATATGTTTGTTTAATGGGGTGAGCAGGAAGATTAGGTAAAGTAAGGGTAGTTGCTGGTGTGTGTTCATCACCTCTGGGATGAACAAGGATGTCACCAGGAGCCATTGGCTCAATCATAACTGGAAGAAGCTCAATGTATCTTCCAATGAAATTGGTGGACACCATTTTCTAGATTTTGAAGATGGTCGGTCTCATTTGAGGACATGCAGAGTAGCTGCATAGATAAGTTGACTCTGGTCTAACGCACAGTTGATAATATGTTGAATGAACCTGGAATACATGAAGAATGTGTCCCTCTGGAGGTTCCCCATAAGGTTGGTCAACACAAATCTTGAATAGTTGAAGCTTTTCACCAATCCATGAACTCGACATCTTAGTTCATATGGGATTTGATCCCATCCCCCAGACTTATTTGACAAGCAATGGAGAACATCATAGTACAGGAACTTCCAGTTGTAAGAGAAGTTAAACTTGTACACTATAGACCTGCTCACATCTCCACCATATCCCATTTGGAGATATGTGTCATCTAGGTCTGATTTGGGGAACTCTGTAGGAGCGCCTTCATCATGGAGCTCCAGATGCTCCCTGATGTGTTGTTTTGTGATGATCAACTCCTGGCCAGAAATGCTCGACCTAATAACCCTAACTCTGTTTAGGATTACGATATGACTGTTACCCCAAAATTCTTCCATGTTATTCAAATAAACTGTGGGGTTCACAGTCAAAGTAGTGAAGCAAGTAGATTGGGTAAGAAAGAAGATGATTTATGAGAAGTCGGCATCCTTGGACGAGTCAAGGAATGCGACCTGGTTATATTGAGGGTGAAGCGCCATTGTGAGGAAAGAACATATGAAACAAGTTTGAACAGGTTGAATTTAGAGTGAATAAAGCTTTGGATGGTAAAAAAGATTAAAATGAAGAGCTGAGATTATTTAAATGGGTGAAATGGCGATTTTGGGAGTGGATAAGGTGAAAAGGTGGTTTGGGTTAAGATGTGATATAGGCGGTAAAATTAAAAACCATTTAAAAGATTCCGCCATCATTAGTAAAATCTTTGCTTTTTACAGTATGGGGCTCAAAGATTTCCATTACAGTATAAGATCCTTTTCAAGCATAAGGGATTTTCAAAGTTAATCTTCTTCTGAAGCCAATTTTACTTCCGAAGGTAAATTTCTTACTTCCGAGAGTAAAACGTTCTTAACGAATGGAGAGTTGTATATGCTTCGGAAGTAGATCATCTGCAAGCAATCGCTTCTTCCGAGACTAAAAACTCTTCTAAGAAGAAGATTTCCTTTGGAGGAATTTAGCTTTGGAAGATATGAAATAAATCTTCCGAAGGTTAATTTCTCTTCGGAAAAACCCATACCTAAAAAGTTTAGGATATTGTAACAGGGCTTAGATTGTAATGATAAAAAACATTACACATTTCAAAAAGGTTTTTCAAAGGAGATAGACTAATCAGTGTTTATCATCCCAATAACTATAATGAGATATTTAAATCTTTGTTCATCAAAAGCTTTAGTGAACAAATTAGCATATTATTCATTTGAATGAACTTTGATTAGTTTGATCAGGTTCTTCTCATGAATATCTCTAATGAAATGGTACCTGATATCAATGTGCTTTATCTTAGAATCTTCACAGGATTTTCAGTAATTGAAATAGCACTATTGTTGTCAATGTGGATAAAAGTACTCATAAAGTTAAATCCATAGTCTAGCATCTGGTTCTGAATCCACAGCAGCTAAGCACAACAACTTGCAGCAGCAATGTATTCAACTTTAATAGTAGATGTAGAGACACAAGATTGCTTCTTGCATTGCCATGAAATGATCTTCCCACCAAAAAATTAACATCCTCCTAATGTGGATTTCTTGTTGATGTTGCAGCCACCATGGTCACTGTTTGAGTAACCATAGAGATTGAAGTTGCTATTCCTAGGACACCAAAGATCTAATTTAGGTGCTCCTTTGAGGTATCTAAGGATTCTCTTGGCAACAACTAGGTGAGATACCTTTGGAGCGGCCTGATATCTTGCACAAATGCATGTAGCAAACATGATGTCGAGTCTACTCGCTATGAGATACATTAGAGACCCAATGATTTCCTTATATTGACGCTGATCAGTATCCTCTCTCTCAGAGTTAGGATAAAGATCATGGTTTTTGGGTATGGATGTCTTGCTGGCTTACAATCTTTGATAAAAATCTTTCTAAGATATCAGAGACATACTTAGATTGATTGATAAAAAACCCTTCCTTCATCTGCTTCACCTGAATTCCAAGGAAAAAAATCCATTTTTCCATGGAACTCATTTCAATCTTCTTATTCATAAGGATCTCAAAGTCTTTACACATTTGGCCATTTGAAGAACCAAATATGATGTCATCAACATAGACCTGAATGAGTAATATGTCTTTCCCAAACTTCTTTATGAAAAAGTCTTATCAATGGTACCTCTAGTGTAACCATTCTTCAGAAAAAATTGAGACAATGTCACATACCACAGCCTAGGTGCCTCGTGCAACCCATAAAGAGCTTTATCCAGCTTGCACACATAGTTGGGGTGATGTGGGTCTTCAAACCGAAGATACTAAGCCTGGAATCAGTCGCTCTCTGTGTCAATTTCTCTTTAGCAAGAAGCCATGTGAAAGCTATCAGATAATGACTTTATAGAGGTCCCTCGCTGACGCCTTCATTTATTTTTTTGAAGAATCGCGAACATAAGAATTTCTGCTTGACCATGTTCCCAGAAACAAGAAACTTTCAAGAAACGAAATCCTAGAGGTTGGCACACATAGACCTCTCTATCTATATTTCTATGTAGAAAGGCACACTTGACATCAAGCTGATAGACAGTAAAATTCTTGGATGCAACATAAGCAAGGAAAATCCTAACTGCCTCAAGTCTTGCAACAGGTGCAAAAATATCAGTATAATCGATTCCTTCCTCTTGGGTGTATCCTTGAATAACTAGTCTAGCTTATTCTTGACGATCAAGCCTCTATCATCTCTCTTGTTCTTGAAAACTCATTTGGTGCCTATAGAGACTTTTCCTATGATGTTCTCAGCTGGATGAGTGTTATGAATTCTTAGTCTAGGAATCACTTCTAGTTGCAAAGATAAATCCAGGTTGGACATATTTGCTCAGGAGCATGAACACTTGGATCAACTTTTGTTTCAATGTCATTCAATGAGGACTGATTGAATGAAAGAGAAACATCATCATCAATGATTGGCTGAGAATCAGCATTAACAGTTACCTGCTCCTTCAGAATACTACTTCTATCAGATGGGTGTTGAGCAGTGTCACCGGATGTGTTTTGAGGCTCATTAGATGGAGAATTGGTTGAAGCTTCACTATCTCTTGAAATAGTTATGCTATTTGATCTTAAGATAGTTGGAGCTGGATCTTCAATCACTCTTAGAGAACTTGAACAGGGTCTGGGTAACTCAAACAGTTGATTAGAACTATTTTGAGTACCTGTTCTAGCTGAAACAGTCTCACAAGATGGATTAGAATAGTTGGGAAAAATTCTAAGTCAAAAATGTAATCAGGGCCATTCCCCCTAACACAAGGAGTGTGCTCATTGACAATAATGTTGGATGATTCCTCAAATTGTTGATTTTTGATGTTATAAACTCTATAAGCAATAGAGTTGGAGGAATATCCAACAAAGATGGCATCATCCAACTTTTCAGCAAATTTTGCCAAATTGTCTTTTGTGTTAAGTATGGTACACCTGCTGCCAAGGACCTTAGAAAGCCAATGAAAGGTGGCCTCTTGTTCCATAGCTCATAAGGGGTTTTTCCATGTGGCTTAACAACAAGAACTATGTTTTGCACATATCATGCAGTGCTGACTACCTCTGCCCAGAAGGTAAGAGGCAGATTTGAATCAGCCAACATAGTCCAAGCAACCTTATAAGTATCCTGTTCCTCCTCTCAGCAATATCGTTTTGTGGAGGAGTTCAGGAGCACTGTATTGTTTGTCAATCCCTTTGGAGTTACAGAATGTGTCAAGAGCTTGATTCTTAAACTCAGTCCCTTGATCACTTCTAATTATTTTACCTTGTGATCATTTGATTTTCTATTTTAAGAATAAAGATTTTAACGTTTCAATAGTTTCATCCTTAGTTCTTAAAAAAATACCCATGTAAAACTTGTAAAATCATCAACTATCACAAGGCAATATGATTTCCTTCCAATGCTTATTATACTTGTTGGACCAAACAGATCCACGTGCAATAAGTGTAATGGGGTGGTGATAGAGTTAACAACTTTGGATTTATGAGATGTCCTGTGTTGCTTCCCTTTCAGGCATGCAACACAGTTATCTTTGTAGAAAAATTCCTTTTTAGGCAAACAATGTTGTTGGATCAAGAAGAAGGCTGGTGCAACCAAAACCAAATCACTTAGACAAATTTTGGTGCTGCGTATAAAGGCTTCCAAAGCCAAGTGTGGAACTTTCAAAGGAAGTAGAGTTTTTCCGAAGACAAAACAAAAGTTCCACTTCCGAAGACAAAGATTTACTTCCGAAGATAAAGTATTCACTTCCGAAGATGAAGTCTCAAAGGAAGAAATCAGAAGACTACTTCGAAGTATGAAGAAGAAGAAGTTCTCAGCCTCGGAAAAAGCAGCCTCTTCCGAAGTATAAGTGGCTTCGGAAGTACTTGTTCTTCCGAAGCCATTTAACCTTCGAAAGACAATGCTATGAACCAGTGGACATAAGTATGGCCTCTGACATTCCGCTGCAGACCTCTGATACTGCATGACTGTTGGACCAAAAGAACCAATGAGCCAAGATCAGAAAACCTCTAAGTCCCACATGTATCACAACAACTGCTGAAAGCTTCATCAGCAGTTTGACAAGTGCTGAAGACTTCAACAGCTGAAGATCAAGTGCTGAAGACTTCAACAGCTGAAGAACTAAAGTGCTGAAGTACAACAGCTGAAGAACCAAGTACTGAAGCTGAACAGCTGAAGACACAAGTACTGAAGTTGAACAGCTGAAGAACACAAGTGCTGAAGCTGAAAGACCAAGGTACTGAAGTACAACAGCTGAAGAGTTTACAAGTGCTGAAGATCAACAACTGATGTACAAAGTCTGAAGACAAAGACTGAAGACATCAGCTGATGATATCTACTGAAGTCATCAGCTGATGACATCTGAAGTTCAAGTCTGAAGACCAACTACTGAAGTTTCAGTAGTTTGTCACAACAGCTGAAGAGTACTTCTTCAGTAGTTTTTATATTTTTACTTTCAGTAGTTTTGTAAATCGACTGAAGGCTTGTTCTTCAGTCGTTGTATTTTCAGTAGTTTTATGTTTTTCAGTAGTTATAACACTGATAACACTTAGCATTTTTGTAAGGAGATGTCAGCTGTTTTGACATCTTCAGTAGTTGTGTTTCAGTTGTAATAAATCTGTTAGTTGTCACTATCAAGGACATCAGCAGACGTCACATCTCTTATATAAGAGGTGTCGACCTAATTGTAAGTGTGACATCTTTGTACCACGAAAGCGAATATTGAATGAAATATATTTGCAGAATTCTCTCTCTATACCGTCTTTTGTTCTTCATTGAATGCGTTTGTTCTTTTGAATCGACTAATTCATTGTTTGAATTCCGCTGATATACTCTTTAATCAATCAAACATAGATCACTGATCTTAACAAGTGGTATCAGAGCAGGTTAATCATTGATCGATCTAACAATGATCATTGAAACTGCTAATTGATATCTGTTTGATTGAATTAGCGTATTTGCAAGAACTGGTTATAGATTATTGAATTTCTGTCGCTTTCGTTCATTTATTTTGAGATCTTCTGGTTCAATTGGTTGTTGTGTTTGTTCTAAATTGTTTAGCTTAATCGAATTGATTGAATCTGAGATGACGACTCCTTCTAATGATCCTCACAATACCGGTTCCTCAACCAAGCCTCCGATGCTGGTTAGGACCGAGTATAACATATGGCAACGAAGAATGCTTCATCACCTGTCTGTTAACAGTTCAGGTTGTTGGACATCTGTGGTACATGGACCACATAAGCCTATGGTGAACAATCCGGAAACCAATCAAATGGTTCCGAAGAAGAAGGAACAATACTCTGATGAATATCGAAAACTATTTGAGATTGATGCTAAAGCCCATGGAATTCTGGCCATGGCACTGCCTAATGAAATCTATTCTGGGCTTATGCATCATGAAACTGCTCATGATCTCTGGAATGCCCTGAAGGAACAATTCAGTGGCACAGATGAGGTCTAGCCAATAATAGAGAATCCTTGGCTTGATATCTGGCTGAAAGGTGAAACAGGAATACACCAATAGCCAATGAACAACAGATTCCTCAGATCACTGCCTGAGAGATGGGACACATACACTATTGTCCTACGCTCCAGTGCAAATCTGATAGCCTATCTCTCACCCAACTTCATGGGAAACTGCTTACATTTGAAAGAGAGATAGAGCAGAAAGGAAACTGTCATCTTCAGGAAAGCTCACTGATGACTTTGTACCAGGCAATACTGCCTTGGTTGGTCATGAGTCAGAATACTTCATCTGAAATCAATTATGATTAGCATATAGATTTCTCTTCAAACAGTTCTGATCATGCATTTGTTGGTATTGAGAGTCATTCTGGCAGTAATAGTGACAATTTATGCTTTATGGATGATCTGAAAGGAATTGCTGATGATGATCTAGAAGAGATGGATATTCTGAGCCAAATGCATTGATTAATATCAGATCTCAGAAGTTCTATAAGAGAACTGGCAGGAAATTTCCTGGACTCTCTGGCAAAACCAAAGTTGGTTTTTGACAAGAGTAAGTTGAGGTGTCACAAATGCCAAAGGCTAGGACACTTTGCAAGAGAGTGTAGATCAACTGGATCTAACTCTTCTGCACCCTTTGTGACTTTTCCTAGTACTAGTCCACAAACAGAGGGCAACATCCTGCTGGTTCTGGTCATCATTCACATCCTAGATCTCCTGCATACTTTGTTCCACAGGGTCAAATGTCATATCCTTATCCCTGCTATTATATGCCTCAACCAAATCCTGTTCAAGCTCCAATTGCACAACAACCACAAGCATTGCCTGAACCACACCTTCCCAATCTCATCAACAAACTCAACCTCACAACACAGCTTCTTCACCCCAGGAGTTGTTGACTGGAGCAGTTTACCAGATGACTTGTCTGGTCATGAACAACTGTCTCAGTGCTGGTCAACATGGTGGTGAAAGTCCTTTTGGAAATCTAGCTCTTATGGCTTGGATTCTGCTGATACTTCATCCACTAATGCTCTACATCAAAGGTATCACAGGTATCTTCTGAGGCAAAAGCCAATTATGTTCTGAACCATGCATAGCAGCATTTGCATCTATAGAGAAGCAAATGTAGCTTTAATCAACAAGAACATTGAGCTAGAACAAATAATTTCCAAAAGCAAAGCTGAGTTTGAGTCTGTGCTTAATGATAAAAATGATGAGATTTACAACTAAAATGCCAAATAACTGATGATAAGGCTAGGGAAGAGATACTTCTTGAGAAGTATAAGATCTCAAAGAAACCCTTGCAGTTACCCAGGTAGAGTGTGATAGATGGGTACAATCATGCAAAGGTTTTGAAATGCTTCTTAGTAAGCAATCTGCTTCCAATGTGAAGTTTGGCATTGGTTACAATCACACTGCTCCACCTACAGATTTTACTCCAAGAGCAGAGGTAGAATCTGATGGTGAGAGTAATAACCAATCCATCTCATCATGTGATCTACTTTCTGATACAGCACAATCAGAAGTAGAAGTCAGCATCAAGCCCTCTCAGAACCTATCAGCTGATGTTGATGGTTCAAATGCTGACACTCACATGATCAATGAGTTGATCAACTCAGGAGTTAATTCTGAAAGTCCTGAAAGGACTAGAGAGCAGGATTTAACACCTGAATTTCAAACTCCAACTACTGTTAGTACTGAAAAGAAGAAAACTGTCAGTAGAAAGAGTTTGAAGGCTACTAAAGAGGAAGTCAAGAAAGCAAACAATGCTTCCAAAGCATTGAAGAGCAAGTCTCCAGTTGCTTCACCCCTCTTTAGTTGATGATCAACCTAAGATGAAGAAGAAACCATGTGAAGTATGTGGTTTGTTCAATCATCTTACAGATGATTGCTGGTACAAAAGAGGTTCCAAACTCAAAAAAAAGAGAAATTAAAGAGGAAATGGTAAAAATGAAAACTGAGTTTGAGACCACATTTGTATCAGCAACATCAAATCCTGTAACCCTTAAGTCCTCAAAAATCCAAAAAGGAAGGGGTTAAACAGGTGACAGCTGAGAGTGCTCAGAAGAAGAAGGTGCAACATAAGAACTTATCAACTCCACTGGCAATGTGTCTGATGAGCTGAAAGCTTTATCACAAAATCAGACACAGCTGGTTATGATGGTTCAACATCTGTTGGTAGAGTTAACCAATAGATGCTCCTATGTTGAAACCACAGAAAAGGAGATCCAGCCAAGGATTCCTCTTCTTCACCATCTTCTTCCTCTCAGGCTGTTTTTACAATAAACCTGTTAGTTTACCATCTGTGATGAGACCAGGCCCAAAACCAAAAAGGTTTGGGTCTCTAAACTAACTGATTGTTTATTATTGCAGGGTTCTCCAACATGCCAAAGTAGCATCTGGTATGTAGACAGTGGGGGATCTATGCACATGACTAGGAACAGTTCTCTTCTTCATGACTACTCTCAAGGAAAGAGGGCTTGTTTCTGTTCTTTTGGCAATGATGCTAGGGGTTACATCATTGTAAATGGCTTTGTCTCCAATGGAGAAATCAATTTGATGATGTTAATCATGTGGAAAATCTCAAGTACAATCTCTTGAGTGTCAGTCAAATGTGTGATAAAGGCCATGTTGCTCTTTTCACCAGTCAGAACTGTAGGATTCTGTCATCCAAAGTTCTGCATTTGATTGATAAGGTGTTGGATGATCACACTCTCCTGAGAGCCAACAGGACAGGAAGAGTGTATGCCTTAGATCTTTCCAAGAAAATAGATCTCAGAGGCAATCCTTGCCTATTTTCCAAAGCCTCTTCTCAAGAATCTAAACTGTGGCACAGAAGGCTGGGTCATGTTAATTTCAAAAACATGAATCAGCTTATCCACAATAGTTTAGTCAGAGGCTTACCAATAAAGGAGTTCCACTGTGATGAAACCTGCACTGCTTGTTTAAAAGGAAACAACACAAAGTCTCATTCCCTCCTATTGAAGAGCCTAAGTCCACTGCTTGCTTGCAACTACTGCATATGGATCTATTTGGTCATGTGAGAGTAATGAGCATGGCAAAGAAGAAATACTGTCTGGTAATTGTGGATGATTACTCCAGATTTGTATGACTTTCTTTCTACATTCAAAGGATGAGGTTGCTCAGAAGATTATTCACTTTGTGTTGTATATTGAGAAGCAGTATTCCCTTCCAGTCAAGTGTATTAGGAGTGACAATGGAACTGAATTCAAAAATCATACACTTGATGACTTCTATCTTTCAAAGGAATCAAAAGGCAGTTTAGCATCCCAAGGACTCCAGAACAAAATGGAGTAGTGGAGAGAAAGAACAGGACCCTCATTGAAGCTGCAAGGTCCATGCTGGCTGACTCTGGTTTGCCACTGACCTTTTGGGCTGAAGCTATTAACACAGCTTGCTATGTGCAAAATAGAGTTTTAGTAAATCAGAGGTTGATGAAGACTCCATATGAAGTTCTCCATCACTTGGCTCCTCTAATTTCATTTTTCAGAGCATTGGGTGTCCCTGTTTTATTCTCAACACAAAGGATCAACTCCATAAATTTGATCCTAAGGTGGATGCAGGGTATTTTGTTGGTTATTCATCTACTTGCAAGGCATACAGAGTCTTCAACTGCCGAACAAAGATAGTTGAAGAACTTTGCATGTGAAGTTTAATGAATCTCCTTTGACAAGATTCCACAAAACCCTATGGAGTTGTTTGATTTGGACATACTGCAATATGTTCCTTATCAACCTCCAGCTGTTGCAGATCCTGTGGATAATCATCTTCTGCAGCATGTCTTCCACCTGGTGGTATTGATGATGATGATGATAATATCAATACTCACCTATTCAAGTTTATTGACCAACTGCCTGTGTCTGCTAAATTTGATGTTCCTGTAGCTTCAGCAGTTCCATCCACAACAAATGCTGATGAGATCTCTGTTTCCTCTACATCTTTTGAGTTACCATCTAATTCTTGGTTTCAAGAGTCTACATCAACATCTGCTGCTGCTGAAGGTTCTACAAACACTTGCACAGATCTCATTGTTTATCAGAACTGAAGAATCACCCCATGTCTCAGATTATTGGTGATATCAATGCTGGTGTTTTCAACAAGAAGTCAATTGTCTAACTTCTGCTTCTATGCTCTCTTCATCAGTCAGCTAGAGCCAAAGAACTACCATGTTGCTTTGAGAGACAATGGATGGGTTGAAGCTATGCAGCTTGAGCTACTTCAGTTCAAGAAACAACAAGTGTGGGAACTGGTTCCTCTTCCCCCAGTAAGTGTGCAATAGGCACTAAATGGGGTGTTTAGAATAAAACTGATGAAAATGGGCTATTGTTAAGAACAAGCTAGACTGGTTGTACAGGGTTTTCACAAAGAAGGTATTGACTATGATGAAACCTTTGCCCCTGTAGCCAGACTAGAGGCAATCAGATTGTTCTTAGCCTATGCTGCATTCCACAATCTTAAAGTTTTCCAAATGGATGTCAAAGTGCATTTTTATATGGTAAAATAAAGGAAGAAGTTTATGTGTGTCAACCACCAGGCTTTGAGGATAATAAACTCCTGAATGGGTGTACAAACTTGATAGGCTCTTTATGGGTTGAAACAAGCTCCTAGAGCCTGGTATGAGACACTCTCTACTTTTCTTCTTAAGAATAATTTCACTTAAGGCTCCATTGATAAAACTTTGTTTATTAGAAGGTGGATCAGCATAAGCTACTTGTTCAGATTTATGTTGATGATATTATTTTTGCATCCTCTGAGTTGTGTGATGATTTTACAACATTAATGAAAAGAGGTTTGAAATGAGTGCAATGGGAGAATTACAGTTCTTTCTAGGCTTGCAAATCAAACAAAAGGCTGATGGAACCTTTATTCATCAGTCAAAATATACAAAAGATCTTTTGAATAAGTTTGATTTACAAAACTGTAAGCCCTGTTCTACTCCCATGTGCAACACCACACAACTGGATGCTGATCAGAAAGGTAAAGCTGTTGATGAAACGCTTTACAGATGTATGATTGGGTCCTTGATGTATTTAACAGCTTCTAGACCAGATATTATGTTGCTACATGTGTTTGTGCTAGATTTCAGGCTGCTCCTAAGAGTCTCATTTGATTGCAGTCAAGAGAATCTTTAGATATTTGCAAGGTACACAATCTCTGGGTTTATGGTATTCCACTGGACACTCTTGCAAATTAGTTGCTTTTTCAGATAGTGACTATGCAGGGTGCAAGTTAACTAGAAAGTCAACTTCTGGTGGTTGTCAATTCCTAGGCAACTGTTTGATTTCTTGGCAGAGTAAGAAACAAACATCTGTTGCTACATCAACTGCTGAGGCCGAGTACATTGCTGCTGCAAGTTGTACTTCTCAGGTACTCTGCTTCAGAACCAACTTCTGGATTATGGCATTACAGAGACTAAGACTCCATTATTAATGATAGTGCTTCAGCTCTGTGTATTGTCAAAATCCAGTCCAGCACTCTAGGACCAAACATATAAGATCAGACATCATTTTATTCGGGATTGCTTTGAAAAAGGTCTGATTGATCCTAAGTTTGTGCCTAGTGCTGATGAGCTTGCAGATATTTTTACTAAGCCTTTGGATAGTTCTACTTTCCAAAACCTTGTGTTAAGGCTTGGTATGCTGCAGCTAGAATAGTGACAACTACTGATGATTTCAGTAGTAATTACTGGTGATCATTGGTACCCATGTCACATATAAGTACTGATGAGTCCTTTCACCTTCAGTAGTTTTATAACTACTGATGGCTAAATGCCTCACAAGTACTGAAGTACTTTATCTGTTCCAAACTACTGATGTAGTTACAACTACTGATGTAGTTACAACTACTGAAATCAGTACAAACAGATAAGTACTGACGTCCTATGAAACACCTGAAAAGCAGATGCAAAGTCTGATGAGTAAGTGTTGAGGACAGTATGAAACAGCTGAAAGGCTATGAATTGACGAAACTACTGAAGAACTTTCTCTTCAGTTGTTTCACAATTGCTGTTCATTCTAAACAACGAAGCAAAACCCGTCTTCAGTAGTTTTCTAACTACTGATGACTAATACCAAGTCTTCAGCTGTTTACAACAACTGATGACAAAACACTTGTCTTCAGTAGTTTCACAACTACTGATGACAAACACCAAGTCCTCAGTTGTTTCATCATCTGAAGTCAAAACCACGGCTTTCAGTAGTTTTCTAACTACTGATGCCTAACACCACGACTTCAGCTGTTTCAACGTCTGATAGGGTAATACCATGTCAACAGTCGGTTTAAAACTACTGATGACTAACACCACACCCTTCAGTCCTTTTCTCATCCCTACCCTATAAATATCTGTCCTCTTCTCTGATGTTTCATTAGCCGTTACTTTCTGAACTTCTCTCTCTCAAACATGGCGACCATGACTGAAACAACGACACAACTGCGTTGCTTACCTTACAAAGTCGGCTTTCTGGAACAAATATGATAATGCCATTGACTTAATGGTGGATTCCCCATATCGCACAGCCTTTCTCATGAATCCAACCATTTACCCTGAATCCCTCAGTCAATTCTGGTCAAATGCTTCTGTTCATACCGATGAGTCTACCGTCAGATCTCTGTTCGGTCCCTTATCAACCAAAACCAGTGGTCGTTACAGCCGACATTATTCGTCGGGCATTACATCTACACGATTCCACCACCGTTGACTGCATACCCAAAGGGCATAACTGATATGTCCTTTATCAATCATGGGTATGAAGGGATCTTCGAGCTACAACCGTTCTAAAGAAACATTTCCATGACATTGAGAAACTTATTTTTCACATGGTAAATGTCTGCTTAGCCTCCAAGACATCTTCTTGGGATCAAATGTCATCCTGGCAACAGGTATTGTATTCTATTCTAGAACACCAACCGTTAAATTTTTTTGAAATTGTGTTCCTAGAAATAAAGAACTTGGCTCAGAAACCTTGTGCAACCGATGGCCATTATATCCCAGGTTCTAACCGCCATTATTTTGGATGAACTAAAATCTGATGGCCTTGTTGGCCTTGGAGTCCCTGCACCAGCTGTTTTGGCTGAGGTATACTCCAGGCACAACTCCGACCTACACTCAAGAAGCTGCCCGAATGCTAAAGCCCAAGCACAGGGAACCCACAACTTCCTCCATCAGAACCAAGTCCCCACCAAACCCACCAAAAAGAAACCCAAAATGGCTACTCAGGGAAATGAGTCCCCTGAGGATGCCCCTGCAACACAAACGCAGGATATATCCACTGGTTATAACCCCCTAGTGGATATCAGGACTCTTCCAGCCATAGCCGCTCAGGATTCCTCTCAACAGGAGCCTGAAGCAACCACACAAGGGGTACCCACACATCTGGGATCTTCCTCACTTGAGGGGATTGCCATTGAAGAGCACCTTCCTCCCCAGGTGCACACTGCTTCTATCCCTTCACCCCATGCAACCACCCCCCAAAGTCCAACCATACTTATTGCAAACGTGCTGACTCAGTTGCATGCCTCTCCTCCTCCCTAACAACCACCAACAAAGGGGAAACCACAGACATTGAGGAAGAGGATCAACATGTTTCTGACAACCCACAGCACCAGGGTTTACAAGTTCTATCTCCTAGTGTGGATAGGGAGATTAGAATATCTAGTGAGGCTGCCACCTCTTCTGCATCAGCACATGATCAGAATGAGTGCTGGTAACATTGCTAAGACCTCACTAGAGGCAACAGCTGATGATGACATAGTCCTGAGGCTGGAAGTCCCCAGTACCAAGACAAAGGGGCACATGCTACAACTGCTCTACACCCAGTGCATTACACTCCTGCTCCAAGCAGAGGTCAGGTGATTCAGCTTCTGCTGATGATGACCTGGGCTTTTTCTACGATGTTCTTGCCCAGAACACAATCCTTGAGAGAAGTCAGTAGGCTGCAAAACCTACTTGATCAACTCTCTCAAGGAGAAAGACCATCTGCCTCCACAACCCACAGATGGCACCTTCAGTTGAAGGTTCCCCAAACACTGAGCCACTCCCAACACTCAGCCACCTGCCTCTGCTTCGGCACTATTTCTCAGGACAGAACCCTCCTGAGCAAATAGTTGCTGTCTTCAATTCCCTCCCTCTCATCACACCCATATCACTGACATTGTGACTAAAGCCATTGATGAGAGGCTTTCCTCAACTTTAAAACCATTGATTGATGCTGCTGTTGCAAAAGACCACTTTCTGCGGTACAAACCCCTACCACCAATGCATCCAAAAAGGGGGAGAGTACTGCAGTGAAAGAAAAGAAGAGGAAAAGAAAGAGGATGAGAAGGCCCAAGAGCAAGCCCAAGAGTGGAAAAAGAAAAGCAACAACTGATCACCTATAAACAAAAGAAAAGTGCTGATGATCAACCTACTGCTGAAGAAAATCCTTGGAAGAGCTGGTAAAAGATGCTGATGATACACACAGCCGATCCATGGATAAAATCATTGAGCAACTCTTCAGGCAAGGTTTTGATACAGCCACATTAGATAGTGAAATCAGGAAGTTGGAAGTGGAGGAGATTCAAACCCGATGGCTGGGTATGATGCACCTGAAAAGGAGAGATTGGAGATCATGATCCGTTTTATTGCCAAATACTTAGGAAGATCTTTGATGGAGATTCGCGCGTGGACCAGAGACAGTATCTGGCTATAGCCACCAGAATCTGTCGTCTGAGCAATTCCACAAGGGGATTATCATTGAAGCCCTTGATGAGGCTGGGGCTGGAAAAGGTTTGAAATGGCAAAACTTACAAAGCTAAACTCAAAACCAAAATGCTGGAACAACCTTCCCTTCCACCCACTCAAACCAGCCTACCCCTCAAATCTCCAAACCAATCTCAAAGCCCAATCCAAACAACACAATCACAACCCACAAAACCGACTCCCTCACCATCTAACCAACAGCCGATGATGCACCCAAGAAGAAGAAGAGAAGGGTGTTGAGGCTAGAAGAAGAAGAAGAAGAGGATGATGTGGAAGAAGATAGGATTCCTCTGTCTGCAGTCCTAACACTGGCGAAACCAAACCTATGCCCATCACTCCCACCTCACAGATGGATGTTGTGAGAGTAAAAATTGAAGAAGGGAGCAGCAAAGCTTCATGATGATGAAATGCTGAAAAGCATTGACAAAACCTATGCTGCCTCCTCATCAATTATCAGCATGAAGAAGAAGCTCTGAGATTGTACACTCTCGCCAACACATTTCAATATCAGAAGGAAAGATGAGAGTATGGCCTGATCCGAGTTGGCTCACAGGATTGTAAAGAAACATTCCTTCGAGATACAAGGGTCAAGTCAAGAGGATCGTAGATGAAGAGATCAGTGGCCCTTGTAGTATCACCCTGGGAGATTGTCGAAGATTTCAAGAAAGCCTACGAGACTAAACAACCACCCCAAGATGCTAGAGAACAAATTATTAAAAAGGGGTTAGTCTACAAGAGGCTTGAGAACTTCAAACAGAATGAGCTCAGTCTGTTACTCGAAGGGAATCATCCTGATGAGTTTGCATATAGACAAATTACAACAGTTGAGCTCAAAACGGCAACAGGCCAAGTACATCTCAGAGCTGTATGGGCGAGAAGGATTGTTTGATGGTGAAGCCGAGAACCTGACCATGGAAGAACAAATCATGTTTCTCAGGGCCTACACCAGAGAATCCTACAGGCTCATACCGGGAAGTAGTTCTCATGAATGGGATAACAACTCTGTGTCCAGTTCCCCAAACAGAGTTCCCATTCATATCTTGCCAAACAATATCTGAGATTTCTTCCCAGGCCGGAGCTTATATGGGTCATCTTCTCTACTGATCAAGAAGGAAAAGACCAACCTTTTGCCAACATAAGTGATATAAATAATTAGAGGTTTTTGGCTGCATTGGTTCAGGGGGAGTTTGTTGGACCAAAAGAACCAATGAGCCAAGATCAGAAAACCTCTAAGTCCCACATGGTATCACAACAACTGCTGAAAGCTTCATCAGCAGTTTGACAAGTGCTGAAGACTTCAACAGCTGAAGATCAAGTGCTGAAGACTTCAACAACTGAAGAAGTAAAGTGCTAAAGTACAACAGCTGAAGAACACAAGTACTGAAGCTGAACAGCTGAAGAACACAAGTACTGAAGCTGAACAGCTGAAGAACACAATGCTGAAGCTGAAAGACAAAGGTACTGAAGTACAACAACTGAAGAGTTTACAAGTGCTGAAGATCAACAACTGATGTACAAAGTCTGAAGAGAAAGACTGAAGACATCAGCTGATGATATCTACTGAAGTCATCAGCTGATGAAACATCTGAAGTTCAAGTCTGAAGACCAACTACTGAAGTTTCAGTAGTTTGTCACAACAGCTGAGAGTATCTTTAGTAGTTGTGATATCAGTAGTTTTATATTTTTACTTTCAGTAGTTTTGTTAAACGACTGAAGAGCTTGTTCTTCAGTCGTTGTAGTTTCAGTAGTTTTATGTTTCAGTAGTTATAACAACTGATAACACTTAGCATTTTTGTAAGGAGATGTCAGCTGTTTTGACATCTTCAGTAGTTGTGTTTCAGTTGTAATAAATCTGTTAGTATCACTATCAAGTGACATCAGCAGACGTCACATCTCTTATATAAGAGGTGTCGACCTAATTGTAAGTGTGACATTCTGTTACCACGAAAGCGAATATTGAATGAAATATATTTGCAGAATTCTCTCTCTATAACCGTCTTTGTTCTTCATTGAATATCGTTTAGTTCTTGTGAATCGACTAATTCATTGTTTGAATTCCTGCTATACTCTTTAATCAATCAAACATAGATCACTGATCTTAACAATGACGTTTTCTCAAAGAACCATGTAGTTGACCATACTTTATTCCACTATTCACCTTTTTATGTTAGTAGAAGTTACCAACCTTAGTTGGTGACAAAAGGTAAGTCAAGGACATGTCCTGACTACCATATCTTAGATAAAGTCTTATCCGAGATACCTATAAACTATAGCTTTGTAGTATTTGCTTTAGTTAGAGGATTCAAGCTGGTATCAAAGTATATCTGGCTGTAGGTAGTATTATATATAGTTTCTCATTGTAACTCATAAGAACATGCTTGTAAGAGTCTTGTAATATTTGAGTTGAGAAGCACTATATGCAAGTACCTTGAAAATTATTTTTTGTGTTCTGGTATTACTTATTATATTGTTATTAACTCTTAAAGATTCTGCTTTCATCGAGAGTGTTGTTTAAGTGAGTTTGAGAGAAAACCAAGTGTTTAGTGACAAAAAACCGATCCTGCAATTGGTATATAAGAGCTTTTTAGGCTCTTGATTGTGTGATCTAACCATCCAAATCAACCTGTTTTTCACTTCTCCTTACAACTCTCACAATAAAATGGCTCTTAACAAATCCGAAGTAAAGATGGGAACCATGACCAAAGCTCCCATCATTACTCCTGAAAACTTCAGGTCTTGGAGTAGAAGAATGGAAGGCTTCATCAGATACCAAGACAGCAAAATATGGAACTCCATGGTCAACGGCCCGTACAAACCCAAGGTGGCTTCACCTGGTGGAAACGGTGCCGTGATAGAAAAAGCTGTTGAAGATTATTCTGACGAGGACCGAAAGAAGATGGACATCGACAACAATGCTGTGACCATTCTTATGACTGCAATACCCAACTCCATCATGATGGGGTTTGAGCATTGTAAGTCTGCTAAAGAATTGTTTGATGCACTTGCTCAGATGTATTAAAGCTCCAACGACTCAAAGAAAGACTCACTGAAGCAACAGTTCGAGAACTTCACTTATATTGCTGGAGAGACCCTCAGCCAACAGTATTTCAGGTACATGGATCTATTTCTTCACTTCAGTCGGTAAAGATCACCCCGCACTCAAAATCTCACAAGGAAGTTCATGAGTGCTCTTCCAAATGAGTGGGCATTCTACTGTGTCTCTATCAAGATGACATAGAACTTGAACACTCTTACCATGACTGAACTCTACGGCATCCTTGATGGATACCGATTGGAGATGGAGAGTAAGAAGGGCCACCAAACAAGCAGACCTCTGAGTCTTCCTGCTAGCAACGCTTTAATGGTTGCTGAAGGATCAGTACCTCCACCACCTTAGCAATACCTAACATACAACCAACAACCATCCTGCTCTTCTGGACCTTACATACTTTTCCTGAGACTCCAAGGTCTCAACAGGCTCACACAACTCCTTTCAGGACAGCTGTGCCTTTGTCTCAGGAAGTGGGCACTCTGGTGATTTACAATATTGTTTGATGATCTAGAGTGTTTTAGTCCAGACGATGTGGAGTATGTGGACATCGTCTAACGGATGGCTCTTTTAACCTACAAAGGAAAGAAGTTCTTTAAGAGAAATGGAAGGCAATTCCCTCAAGACCCAACTACCAGCAGTTGGGTTTGACAAGACAAAGCTTAATGTTTATAATGTAACCAACTGGTCACTTTGCTAGGGAATGCAAGGCTCCCAAGACCAATCGGGAACTCCCATGCCTCCACACATCTCTCAACCTAAAGCCACTGGAAAGTCAACTGAACAGCTACAATGGCTCAAGAAGTTGACTAGAGCTTCATGGTACAGGATGTGACTCTTGGTCAAGCTCTCATGGCCGGAACAGATGATAACCAGGTATTGAACATCTCTGTACTCCGCCGGTATAGCTAAGGTTAAATTATCAGGATTACAATTGAAAATTTGGTTGATATTGAGTTTGAATATCCTAAAATCTAATTTTAAAAGGGCTGAATCTGACTATCAAAGAAAATTGAGGAGTTAGAGAAAACTGTGTCCCTATTAAAACATGAACATACAACTATAAGACTCAAATAAAGGATCTGATATCCAAATTGTTGAGGCTCAAGCACAGCTTGTCACTGCTGAGGCTCAAGCAGGAAGCATGCTATTTCTGAGCAGAACTTCCAAGCTATTCTTGCGTCATCCTCCCATTCCAAACTCTGTTATCAGAACAAAGGAGGGTTGGGAACCAATGAAATTGCTCCACCACATTCTTATGAGTCAATAAGACAACGTAGATGTGGTACTAAAGAGCAAGAGGTTCCAACTGCTAATCCTTCCTCACTAGAGTTGAAGGATGAAGCAACAATGGTGGCCACCACAGGGAAGGAACAAGTAATGTTACCCACCTCCCAGTGAAGATCAAACCTAACCACAAAGCCAGAAGAAGCAGAGCTAAAAGTGCTAGAAAAACTGCCAAGAAAGTGGCTGAGTCTAAGTTGAAGATTGACCCAAAACAGAAATATGTCTTTATCTCAGCTGGATTCCAGGGGATAGGTACTCTAATTCAGGAAAGGATTGTAATACCAGCACTCTGTCCAACCAAAGGATCAGAGTTGAAGGGAAAGGTTGTGACCAAACGAGAGAAAAGACTAAGAAACAACAACCTACAAGCTCCCAAAAGACTAACATTACATGCATCATGTGTGGTCTGCAAAACCACATGGCTAAAGATTGTTACTACAATCCTGCTAGCACCATTATGCAAATAATGTTAGAAAAGAGGAGAAAGGGAGGGTTTCTCATTTGGATCTTATCAGATGGTCCAAGTGATGAAAAAGGGAAAGCTAGTTTCTGAAGCCAGGATGTCTTTGGAAGAACTACTTCTTCCGAAGGGAAAATGGCTTCGGAAACAAAAGCTACTAGAGCTCAAAAGAACAAGAAAGCTCCCTTGAACACATCCCAGAAGAAGACTGCTTTGGAAGAAAAGATGGTGAAGGTTCTTCAGCAAAGAAAGAAGCTTCGGAAGAATGTCAAGCTGCAAAAGCTTCAACAACCTCATCCTCTATGATCAACAAAGGATTGATTGGAAGATCAAGGAAGATGCTGCCAGCCCAAAACTCTCTTCAAAGACATCCATTGAACCCCCATGCTTAACTTTTGATTCAATTATGTCACTATCATGGAAGAGCCAAGACCAACAAGGCTGGGTTTCCGATCAAAACTAATAATCTCATCTTATGTGCAGGGACATCCATATGACAAGAACAACAATGTGTGTGTGGACAGTGGATGCTCCAGGCACATGACAGGGAATAGATCTCTCCTTCAACAGTTTCACCACTATGATGGAGGTCCTATCCAATTTGGTGGTGAGGTTGGAGGATATATTTATGGCAGAGGGAGTATATCCAATGGTAAATTAAAAGTTGACAAAGTTAACTTTGTCAAACAGCTTGAACACAATCTGTTTAGTGTTTCTCAGTTCTGTGATCAAAAGCACCAGATGCTTTTCACAGAGCATGAGTGCATTATCCTCAAACCAGGGATGACAATTCCTCCTGAATTGGTGCTTCTTAGATCTCCCAGGAAAGGGGATATATACAATCTGGATATGAACAATGCTTCCCTAATGGGTGAAGTATCATGCTTTCTTTCCAAAGCTGATAGTGATGAGTCAACACTTGGCATAAACGTATGTGTCATGTAAATTTTAAGACAATGATAAGTTGGCTAAAAATAACTTGGTACATGGTTTGCCTAAAAGAATTTTTCTGCAAAGACAATTGTGTTGCATGCCTGAAAGGAAGCAACACAGGACCTCTCATAAATCCAAAAGTGTTAACTCCATCACTACTCCATTAGACTTATTGCATATGATCTCTTTGGTCCCACAACTAAATGAAGCATTGAAAGAAAATCATACTGCCTTGTGATAGTTGATGATTTTACAAGATTTACATGGGTATTCTTTTAAGAACTAAAGATGAAACGCTGAAACATAAAATCTTTTATTCTTAAAATAGAAAATCAATTGATCACAAGTTAGATTATTAGAAGTGATCAAGGGACTGAGTTAAGAACTTCGTTCTTGACTCATTCTGTAACTCAAAAGTGATTGACAGACAATATAGTGCTCTCAGAACTCCTTAACAAAATGGTGTTGCTAAGAGGAGGACCAGGACCTTATTAAGGCTGCTCGAACTATGTTAGCTGATTCCAAACTACCTCTAACATTCTGGGCAGAGGTAGCAGAACATAGTTCTTGTAGTTAAGCCACATGGAAAAACTCCTTATGAGTTATGGAACAAGAGGCCACCGTTCATTGGCTTTCTGAGGTCCTTTGACAGCAGGTATACCATACTTAACACAAAGGACAACTTAGCAAAATTTGCTGAAAATACGGATGATGCTATCTTTGTTGGATACTCTTCTAGCTCCAAAGCTTACAAAGTATATAACATTAAGAATCAACAATTTGAGGAGTCATCCAATATAGTTGTTAATGAGCACACTCCTTGTGTTAGGGGGAATGGCCCTGATCATATCTTTGATTTAGAATTGTTTCCAAACTATTCTAAACCTTCTTGTGAGAATGTTTCTGTTGGAACATGTGCTCAAAATGATGCAGATGTTGTTGCTGATGGTCAACTGTTTGAGCTCCCCAGACCTCTTCCAAGTTCTCCAAGAGCTGCAACAAATCAACATTCCACTATTCACAGATTAGACAACATATCCATATCCAGGAATAGTAAAGCTTCAATCAGTGACTCACCTGTTGATCCTCAAAACTCATTAGGTGATCCTACACAACACCTAGCTGATGGATGTAGCATCTTGAAGGAACAAGCAACTATTGATGCTACTTTACAGCCAACCATTGATGATGTTTCTCATTCATTCAATCAGTCCTCATTGAATGACTTTGAAACAACAGCTGGACAAAGTGTTCCAGTTTCTGAGCAGAATATGTCCAACCTGGATCTATCTCTGCAATTGGAAGTGATTTCTCGTCTTAGGATTCATAAAACTCATCCAACTGAGAACATCATAGGGGATGTCTCTAAAGGAATGAGAACAAGAGGGCAGACTCATCATGGGAATGCCTGCCTGTATTCATGCTTCTTATCCCAGATGGAACCCAAGAAGGTGGAAGATGCCTTGAAGGATATTAGCTGGGTTGAATCAATGCAAGAGGAGCTGCTTCAATTCAAAAGACAGAAGGTTTGGAACCTATGTCCGCTACCATCTGGTCAAGTACCAATAGGCACTAAGTGGGTGTTCAGGAACAAAAGGGATGACAGAGGCTTGATCATCAAGAACAAGGCAAGACTAGTAGTTCAAGGATACACTCAAGAGGAAGGAATTGATTATACTGATGTCTTTGTACCTGTTGCAAGACTTGACGCAGTTAGGATCTTCCTTGCTTATGCTGCTTCCAAGAACTTTACTGTCTACCAGCTTGATGTCAAGTGTGCCTTCCTATATGGGGATATAGATAGGGAATTGTATGTGTGCCAACCTCCAGGATTTGAAGACCCAGGACATCCTCACTATGTGTGCAAATTGGATAAAGCTCTATATGGGCTGCACCAAGCACCTAGGCTGTGGTATGAAACTTTGTCTCAGTTTCTCTTGAAGAATGGCTACACCAGAGGAACCATTGACAAGACATTATTCATCAAGAAGTTTGGTAAGGACATTTTGCTTGTTCAAGTCTATGTTGATGACATCATATTTGATTCTTCAAATGACCAAATGTGTAAGGACTTTGAAAACATTATGAAGAAGAAGTTTGAGATGAGTTCTATGGAAAAAATGAACTTTTTCCTTAGAATTCAGGTGAAGCAATTGAAGAAAGGCTTCTTCATCAATCAATCCAAGTATGTCAATGACATCTTAGAAAGATTTGAGATGAAGGATTGCAAGCCAGCCAAGAAACCCATACCCATAACCATAATCTTTGTCCTGACCTTGAGGGGGAGGATACTGATCAACATTAGTATAGGGCGATTATTGGTTCTCTGATGTATCTTACAGCCAGTAGACCTGATATTATGTTTGCAACTTGCATCTGTGCAAGATATCAGGCTGCTCCAAAGGTGTCTCACGTAGCTGCTGCAAAGAGTCCTCGGATACCTCAAAGGAGCACCTAAATTAGGTCTCTGGTATCTAAGAAATAGTGATTTTAATCTCTATGGATACTCTGACAGTGACTATGGTGGCTGTAACATTGACAAGAAATCAACATCAGGAGGATGTCAATTTCTTGGTGGAAGGATCATCTTATGGAATGCAAGAAACAATCTTGTGTCTCTACATCAACTGCTGAAGCTGAATACATTGCTGCTGCTAGCTGTTGTGCTCAGTTGCTGTGGATTAGAACCATATGTTAGACTATTGATTCAACTTTATGAGCACTCCTATCCATATTGACAACAACAGTGCTAGCTCCATTACTGAAAATCCGGTGAAGCACTCGAAGACAAAGCACATTGATATTAGGTACCATTTCATTAGAGATATTCATGAGAAAAATCTAATTAAACTAATTAAAGTTGATTCAAATGAACAATATGCTGATCTGTTCACTAAAGCTTTTGATGAACAAAGATTTAAGTATCTTATAACAACTATTGGGATGATAAACATTGATTAACTTACCTTTTTTGAAAACCTTTTAATATGTAATTGCTTATGTCAATACAACTTAAGCCCTGTTATAAAAGATCTCTCTGAAATTTTCTAAGTATAAATTTCTTCCGAAGTTATCTTCATATCTTCCAAAGCAAAATTTATCAAAGGATAATTCTCTTCTCGGAAGAGTTTTTAGTCTCGAAGAAGCATTGATTTCATATCAGTCTACTTCCGAAGCTTACAAAATCTCTCCTTTCGGAAAGCAATCTCTACTCTCGGAGTTACTTTTTACCTTCGGAAGTAGGAATTGCCTTCGGAAGACAAATTACCTTTGGAAATGTTTTATATTCGGAAGAGGTATTTTACTGTATAACGGAAATCTCTTGGGCCCCACACTATAAAAAGCAAAGATTTTGTTAATGATGTCAGATTATTTAACTGAATTAAACCTTAATGCCTCTGTCACTTCATCCACTAAACTGTCATTTCACCTTATTCTAACACTTTACAACCATTCCACCCTCTTTTAAATAATCCCGACTGTTCACTCTCATCTTCTTACCACAAATTTTACAGCCCTAAAAGTTTCCCTGCTTCCAAATTCACCCAAACACAAACTGCTTTACCTTCACTTTTTACAATGGCCCTAAATCCTCAACACAACAAAGTCGCACTTCTTGATTCTTAAAGAGATGCGGACTTCTCTGAAATCATCTCCTTCCTCACCCAATTATCCTACTAC
Source organism: Flaveria trinervia (assembly GCA_025506515.1). Lineage (NCBI taxonomy): Eukaryota > Viridiplantae > Streptophyta > Magnoliopsida > Asterales > Asteraceae > Flaveria > Flaveria trinervia. The sequence goes on from CM046448.1 coordinate 33,589,125, forward strand.
ACAGCCTTGACTGTTAATCCCACAGTTTACCTCAACCATATCACTGAATTTTGGGGAAATAGTAGGTCGAAACCATAAATGGGGTTCGTGTAATATGATCCCGCATTTGTGGCCAAGAGTTGGTCATCTCCGAACAACTCATCAGGGAGCATCTGGAGCTTCATGATGAAGGTGCCCCTACTGAGTTCCCCAAGGCAGATTTAGACAGCACATACATCCTCATGGGATATGGTGGAGATGTGAGCAGGTCGACTGTCTACAAATACAACTTCTCCTACAACTGGAAGTTCCTCCTGCACATTGTCCTTCACTGCTTGTCAAACAAATCTGGAGGATGGGATCAAATCCCATGTGAACTAGGGTGCCTAGTTCATGGATTGATAAGAGGCCTGAGCTTCAACTACTCGAGATTTGTGCTGCTCAATCTCATTAGAAATCTTCAGAGGAAAACATTCTTAATGTATCCCAGATTTCTTCAGCACATTATTAACTGTGAGTTGGACCAGAGTCGGCTTGTCTATGCAACCACTCTGTCTGTCCCTTACATGAGGCCAACCATCTTCAAGACATTAAAGAGGGTATCCACCAACTTCACTGGCAGGTACACTTCTTTACCTACTAGTATGACTGAGCACATCGCTCCTGGTGACATCCCTGTTCACCCCACAGTGATGAACTCACACCAGCAACTGCAACCACAATGCCAACACTGCCTTCCCCTCCCATCACCATTACCTACATAAGACGCCCCAAACGAACCCTTGTTTAATCTACTTTGATTGAACAAGCTCTTCCTGTTCAACCTAAAAAAGCTAGAGTGGAACATTGGGCTCTCACTCAGTCTAAGGTCTCACCTTCCTTCACCATTGACCTCAATATGGGTCTTGAGTCTCCTCAGTCTCAAACCCATGAGCCCATTACCCAATCTGAAAGCCCTCAAAGTGAGTCTTTACACTCCTCTGAGCAGCCAACAAGGGACAACCCCACAAGAGGCTCAATGTCTGTAGACATTAACCAAGGTCCCGGTCAGTAGGTTTAACCTCCTTATCTTTCATTGGCCTTCTCTTCAAAACTGATGAAGAGATAAAATCTCTCCATGGCAATGATGTTGATCTACAACACCCTCTTCAAGATCAACAGAGCCTAGAGAGATCCCTTATCTCTAGCCCCCATCAGCAACCCATAACTGAGGTGAGTCCCACTAATGTGGAGGGGACTCATGCAGATTCAGCTGCCACTACAGAAGGTGCCTCAATGGACCTTATGGACAGTGGTAACATCTCTGAGACTGAATCTACGACAACCATGCCTTTTGATGACTCTGCAAGAGACATTACTAAGCAAGGGAAACCAGGGTGCCAAGAAACCATATTTGATGGTGAGGCTGAACATACTAGGTATGTTACCTCATCTCCCCATGATTCTTCAAAAGAAGATGGGGAAGCATGCAACTCTTCATTAAAGACCTACTATCTAAAGTCTCAAACCTTGAATCCAAGGTTATGACTTTAGAAGAAAGGTCCACTACTCAGCAACTTGAGATTGACAATCTCAAGGCTCAACTAGCTGAGAAACAGATTGAGAAATCTGTTAGGCATGTACCTGTTCAGGTCTCCTTGACCTCTTCCTCCAGCTCATCTACCTCTCAAGATGATGCTACCAAAAAGGGGGAGAGTGTTCAGAGACAAACATATAAAGACCCACAGAGTCAATCTTCAACTTCTAAATATTCGGCTACTATCACAACTTCTTCCGAGCCATCTGAAGTCACTCTAACAATTGATTCAAGGATGCTCAGAGATCTCTACAGCTTCTTTTCTCAGTTCTTGTTGAGATCTGCTCGTGATTAGCCAAGTCTTGATACTGCCATGATTTACTTTGGAGCTCAAGAGCTTCAGAGGCCTACTGCACCTTCTACCATTGTGGAAGAAATTGGTCAACCTAAGGTCCACATGGACCCTGAGATTCAATTCGAAGGGGAAATAGGGACTGATGGCCCAACAACTGAAATAGTTGGGACATAATCTGCATTCCCTCTTACTTTCGAAGGTGAAGTTAAAGCCTCGGAAGAACAAGCTGAATCTTCTGAAGTTAAAATGGAAGCTGCGGAAGGACTGTTCAAAATATCCGAAGAACTGATCATCACAGATGCAATCCTTGAAATGACATCTGAGGTGAATAGTGAGGACTTTCTCGATCAACCTCCTATCCAGACACCATCTCTACCTCTCGCACAATCAGTATCCACTGTCCAAGAATCACCAAAGTCAAGCTCCTCAAAAGATACCAAAGGAAAAAGGAAGATGATTGCGGAAGAGCTTCAGGAAGAGGAGAAGATTGAAAAGCTGAAAAGATAAAGGACACCTCCAACTGGGAAGCTGTTGGTTGCTAGTACAAAAGCAGCTGCAGCCAACCAGGAGGCTGTCAACAACAAAAGGAGAGAAGAGATCATTGACCGACTCATCCAGCTTGGAGCTGCTAATGAAGAAACACTCCTGCTACCATTAGAGGAGTTGGTGAAACTGGAAAAGGCAACCAAGCTGTAGCAGGAAGCAGCAAGGTTGGCCTCAGAGGAAGAGAAGGAAAATGAACAGAGGGAAGCTGACATGCAGCTCAGGAGGGAAAGGATAGATTTCCTAACCTCCAGAGGCTTCTCTCTTCAAGAACTTTCTCCACACAATGATGAAACGATCCTTTTGCTCTTCAACAAGAGCAGGATCAAATGGAGAAAGAAAGAAAAAGAGCTGCAAGAGAAAAGTTGAAGGAAAAGAAGTAGAAAGAGGAAGAAGTAAGGGCATCTGCAACCAGGAAGATAGGTGACAAAGCCTGGATGAAAGACTATCTCCGGGCTCACGGCTTCTCTAGAAGACAGGTGGGTCCCATGTCTGAAAGGACAATCCAACGAATTGTCAGTGAGATCAAAGCTGACATTCGTTCGGGAAAAAGAAGAGAGATGTACAGAAGGGTACATGGGATAACCTTCACACCTACCACTCAACCCCAACCTGAACCAATTCCCTCTCCATTCACCATCAGAACTGAACCATACACTCTTGAACCCACACCTTTACCTTTATCTACCTCTTCACCTCAACCACCAAAACTACTCATCCTTCAATCGAAAACTCTAACCCAAACCACCTCACCACATCCTACCCCACAACCTTCTCAACCATCCCCTCAGCCTTCTAAACATCTCTCTCTGGAAGAGTTTAAAGCATCAAGAATAGGTTCATCAATTGCACAACCTTGAGCGACATCTCCTGTGAGGAAGACTCCATCAAGCTAACTTATATGGATGGATCTTCATGTTCCCTCACAAGAGATCAATTTCTTGATCTACCCAGAGGAACACTAGACCAGGTTGTAGTACTTCTAGGAATCAACTCAGAATCATTAAATGATGAAGAGAAGAAACTAAGAAAGAAGCTGGTGACTCTACTGGATACAAAGAAAGAGGACAAGATTCCTAGTTAGTCTCTTGTACCTAGAAAGAATATACTTCAGCGGAGGTTCGATGAAGCTACTCACAATTTGTTGTGGAAAAAGAGAATGGTGAAGTTAATAGACTGAATGCCACCTCTCTGTTACACTCCAGCAAGTTTGATATTGCTGAGTTAGCAGAGAAACCATTCTCTAACCCCTCCAACTCTGAAACTACTGCTCACATCAAGAATCATCTCAACAGTCTTCATCTGGCTAAGTTAGCAGTAAAAGCCAAGATTGAGGAAGAGTTAAGATTAAGAAGAAAAGAAGGCAATGATAGATCTCCCACTAAAGGCACAACCTTTCTACAGATGGTGGAAGGTCCTAAATTGGAACCTATAGTTCGATGGAAATATGATTATAGCTCCCATCAACTAACTCTTTTCAGAGGGCCACAATAAAGGGTACATATCATTCAGGGAGACAGACTGGAGATCCTGTCAACCAGAGATTTGTACAAACTTCTCGACACCACTTCAGGGAAGAACAAGAGACTGATAAGTAATTACTCCCTCTGGTGCTGAAAGTTTTAAGGAGCAGAAACAAGTGAGGTTTTGGTAGCATCAGCCTAGGGGGAGTTTGTTGGATCAAGAAGAAGGCTGGTGCAACCAAAACCAAATCAGTTAGACAAATTTTGGTGCTGCGTACAAAGGCTTCCAAAGCCAAGTGTGGAACTTCCGAAGGAAGTAGAGTTCTTTCGAAGACAAAACAAAAGTTCCACTTCCGAAGACAAAGGTTTACTTCCGAAGATAAAGTATTCACTTCCGAAGATAAAGTCTCAAAGGAAGAAATCAGAAGACTACTTCCGAAGTATGAAGAAAGAAGAATTTCTCAAGCCTCGGAAGAAGCAGCCTCTTCCGAAGTATAAGTAAGTGGCTTCGGAAGTACTTGTTCTTCCGAAGCCATTTAACGTTCGGAAGACACTGCTATGAACAAGTGGACATAAGTATGGCCTCTGACACTTCGCTGCAGTCCTTTGATACTACATGGCGTTTTCTCAAAGAGCCATTTAGTTGACCATACTTTATTCCACTATTCACCTTTTTATGTTAGTACAAGTTACCAACTTTAGTTGGTGACAAAAGATAAGTCAGGGACATGTCCTGACTACCATATCTTAGATAAAGTCTTATCTGAGATACCTTAAACTATAGCTTTGTAGTATTTGCTTTAGTTAGAGGATTCCAGCTGGTATCAAAGTAAATCCGACTGTAGGTAGTATTATATATAGTTTCTCATTGTAACTCATAAGAATATGCTTGTAAGAGTCTTTTAATATTTGAGTTGAGAAGCAATATATGCAAGTACCTTGAAAATTACTTTTTGTGTTCTGGTATTACTTATTATATTGTTATAAACTCTTAAAGATTCTACTTTCATCGAGAGTGTTTTTTAAATGAGTTTGAGAGAAAACCAAGTGTTTAGTGACAAAACCGATCCTGCAATGTACCAAGTTATTTTTAACTAGTTTATTCATAGTTTTAAAATTGACATGACACACTCGTTTATGCAATAGTGTTAACTCATCACCATCAGCTTTGGAAAGAAAGCATGATACTTCTCCTAGTGGGGAAGCATAGTTCATATCTAGCTTGTACATATCTCTTTTCCTGGGAGATCTAAGAAGCACTCATTCTGGAGGAATGGTCATCCTAGGTTTAAGGATAATGCACTCATGTTCTATGAAAAGCATTTGCTGCTTTTGATCATAGAATTGAGAAACACTTAAAAGATTATGTTCAAGTTGTTTGAGAAAGTGTACTTTGTCAACCTTTAACTTGCCGTTGGATACACTCCCTCTACCAGAAATGTATCCTCCAGCCTCACCTCAAACCAAACAGGACCTCCATCAAAGTGTTGAAATTGTTGAAGGAGACATATGTTTCCATTTATGTGCCTGGAGCATCCACTATCTACAATCCACACGTTATTGTTCTTGTCATATGGATGTTCTTGCACATAAGGTGAAAAAGTTAGTTTTTATTAGAAACCCAAGCCTATTGGTCTTGGGTTCTTCCAATGAGGATTTTATTGGACCAAAATTTATGCATGGGGGTTCGGTAAGTGTTTGTGAAATGGAGGCTAGGGCTGTAGCATCTTCTTTGATCTTCCATTCCATCCCTTGGTTGATCATAGAGGATGAGCTTGTTGAAGCTTAAGCAACATGGCATTCTTCCGAAGCTTCTTTCTTCTCGGAAGAAGCATTCACTACCTTCTCTTCCGAAGCAGTCTTCTTCTGGGATGGTTTCAAGGGAACTCTCTTGGTTTTTTGAGTCTTCACAGGTTTAGCATCTGAAGCCATTTAATCTTTGGAAGAAGATTTTCTTCCGAAAGCAACCTTGCTTTGGAAACAGACTTTCCATTCTTTATCTCTTGGACCATTTGATAGGGTCCAAATGAGAAAGCTTCTAACTCCTTCTTTCTTAACATTATTTGCATAATGTGTGCTAGCAGGAGTGTAATAACAATCTTTGGTCATGTGGTTCTGCACGCCACACATTATGCATTCAATGTTAGTCTTCTGGGAATGTGAAGGCTGTTGTTTCTTGTTCTTCTTGTCTTCAACAACACTTTCCATTTCCTTTCTGATCCTTTTGTTGGATAGGTGTGTTGATACTACACACTTTTCTAGGTTCAAAAGTTCCTACCACCTAAAATCCATTGAGATGAACACACCCTTTTGCTTAGGGTCATCCTTCAGCTTTGATTCAACCACTTTGTTGGCAGTTTTTCTGGCTGCCTTAGCCCGTTTCTTCTAGCTTTGGTGATAAGAGATTGGTCATCACCGGTAAGAGGGGTAGGGTCTACCTAGATCTTCCCTGTGATGGTCTCCACACTTGCATCACTCTTTGACTCATAAGAAGGTGGGTCAACAGATGGGACCTCTTGCTCTTCAGTACCACACTTTGGTTGTCTAATAGACTCATAAGAGTGTGGTGGAGCAATTTCATTGGTCCCCAACCCACTTTTGTTTTGATAACAAAGTTTTGAGTGATAAGATGATGCAAGGATGGCTTGGAAGTTTTGCTCTGAGATAGCATGCTTCCTTGCTTGAGCCTCAACTGTGACAAGCTGGGCTTGAACCTCAAACAATTTGGATATTAAATCCTTTATTTGAGTCTTGTAATTTGTGTGACCATGTTTTAAAAGAGTCACAGGTTTCTCTAACTCTTAAATTTTTCTTTGATAGTCAGATTCAGCTTTTTTAAAATCAAATTTTAAAACATTTAAAGACTAAATATTAGATTTAATCTCCATATTATAGTCCTGATATAATTTGACCTTAGCAATACAAGCTGGAGTACAGAGATGTTCATATACCTTGTTGTCATCTGCTCCAGCCATGAGTGCTTGAGTAGGAGTCACGTCCTGTACCATGAAGCTCCAGTCAACTTCTTGAGCTACAGCTGATGTTTCAGTTGACTTTCCAGGGGCTTTAGGTGTAGAGACATGTGAGGAGGCATGAGAGGTTCACGGATTTGACTTGGGAGCCTTGCGTTCCCTAGAAAAATGACCAATTTGGTTACAGTTGTTACACTTTGCCTTGGTTTTGTCAAACCCAAACTTGGTGCTATATCCACGTACTCCACATCATCTGGACTGAAGCACTTTAGATCATCAAAGCAGAATTGATGATCACTGGAGTACCCATTTCCTGAGACAAAGGCACAACTATCCTGGAAAGAACCTTGCTGAGCTTGTTGAGACCTTGTATCTCAGGAAATGTGATATAGGCTCTTGAAGAGCAGGATGGCTGCTGAGAGTAAGTCAAGTACTGTTGAGGTTGATTGAGTCCTGAGCCTTCAGCAACCAGTGTTGATAGAAGGAAGGCTTGAGGGTTTGCTCATCGGATGGCCCTTCTTGTTTTCCATCTCTACACGGTATCCATCAAGAATGCCATATAGTTTAGTCATGGTGACGGAGTTCAGATTCTCTAACCTCTTGATGGAGACAGTAGAACGTCCACTCATTTAGGAGTGCACTCATGAATTTCCTTGAGAGGTCTCTCAAGTCGATGGCAACTCCCACAGACTGAAGGGAAGCGATAAGATCCATATACCTGAAGTATTTCTGGCTGAGGGTCTCTCTAGCAATGTAGGTAAAGTTCTCAAATTGCTATTTGAGTGAATCTTTCTTCGAATCATTAGAGTTAGAATACATCTGAGACAATGATCAAACAACTCTTTAGCTGACTTGCAATGCTCAAACCCCACCATGATGGAGTTGGGTATAACAGTCATAAGAGCAGTCATAGCGTTGTCTATGTCCATCTTCTTCCGGTCTTCATTAGAGTAGTCTTTAACAGCCATTTCGATCATGACACCACTTTCTCCTGATGCAACAACCTTTGGCTTGTAAGGACCATTGACAATAGATAACCACATTTTACCGTTAAGGTACCTAATGAAACCTTCTATGCGTCTACTCCATTGTCTAAATTTTTCAGGGGTGATGATAGGTACTTTAGTCAACGTCCCCATCTCAACTTCAAATTTTTGAATAAGGGCTATTTTAGAGTGTGATGAAAAGAGGAGTGAAAAACAAGTTGATTTGGATGGTAAGATCACACAATCAAGAGCCTAAAATACCCTGATACCAATTGGAGGATCGATATATGTCACCAACACTTGGTTTTCTCTCAAACTCACTTACACTCACATGGTTATGATGAAGCATAATCTGTCAAAGAGTTGATTATAATATACTACGTAACTTAAGAACACAAGGAAACAATTTTCAAGGTACTTGTATATATTACTTTTCAACTCAAATTTTACAGGACTCTTACAAGCATGATATAAGAGTTACAATCAGAAACTATATATACTATCACCTACAACCGGTTATACTTTGATACGAGCTGAAATCCTATAACTAAAACAAATACTACACGACTATAGTTAATGTATCTTAGATAATGTCTTATCTAAGTTATGGTAGTCATGAAATGTCGATGACTTACTTTTGTCACCAACTAAAGTTGGCAAATGTATTAACAAATAAAGGTGGACAGTGATATAAAGTATGGTCAATTGCATGACCTTTTGAGAAAATGTCAGGCAGTATCTGAGAGGTCTGCAGCAGAGTATTAGATGAACCATACTTATGTCCACTGGTCCATGGAAGCATCTTCCGAAGGTTAATTGGCTTCAGAAGAACAAGTTCTTTCGAATCCTTTTATACTTTTGAAGAGGTTGCTTCTTCCATAGCTTGAGGACTTCTACTTTGGAAGTCTTTGTCTTTAAATTCTTCTAAGTGTTGAACTTGAAAGAAAAGACTTTGTCTTCAGAAGTTGGAGATTTCCTTCGAAAGTTGATCTTGCACTTTATCTTCGAAAGAACTCCATTTCCTTTGGAAGTTCTATACTCAGCTTTGGAAGTCTTTTATAAGTTGCACCAAAATAATCTAAGTGTTTGGTTTTAATTGTACCAGTCTTTCTAGATCCAACACTATTTCAATCGAGTAGGAGAGAATCTAGAAGATGACATGATGAAAAAGTCTAAAGGAAAGCAATGCCGGAGAGGTTGCCGGAATTTGCGATTGGAGCAGGAGGAGCAACTGGAGAAGTTGTAGGAGCGCTCTGATACCATAAAGCAGTAAGTGATTTTTTAATATTGTTTCTATTATTCATTAAGAGAAACCATGAGACTATTTATATGAATACATGGAAGTTTCTAGAAGCATGTAACTAACTTAACCTAACGCAACTAACTCAATTAATCACATGTCAAATATCTTAAACTAACTTCTCAATAAGCACATGACTAATAAGTTTATTTAACGATGTACTTTAGTAATAATAATAGGTATGTTGATAAAATATTGATTTTTATTGTTTTTCGTGAGTTGTCGGAGTTCTCACAAAAATAAAATCTCTTATTCAACTTTACCCATGTATGTGTTTATACTATCTTACAAAATAAAACTAGAATTACTATATGAATAAATCATACGATTATTAATAAATATATTCACGAATCGAACGAACAATACGAGAATAACAAACAGTTATAGTAATATAATAGAGGATTCGCATTCTAACCTCTCTCTCTATATATATATATGTATATATATATGTGTATATGTGTATATACATATATACATATATATATACACATATATACATATATACATATATATATACACATATATATATACATATATATACAAATTATATATACATATATATAATATATATATATATATATGTATGTATATATATATATGTATGTATATATATATACACATATATATACATATATATACATATATATATATATAATATAAATACATATATATATATAATATATATAAATTATATATACATATATAATATATATATATGTATATATATGTATATATAGATATATATGTATATATATGTATATATGTATATATATATATTATGTATATGTGTATATGTATATATATATATATATATATATATATATATATATATATATGAGTGTATTTATTTTATTATATACATACATATATATATATATATATATATATATATATAAATTATATATACATATATATATATGTATATATATATATACACATATATACATATATATACATACATATATATATATATAAATTATAAATACATATATATATATAAATTATATACATATATATGTATATATATATATATGTATATATGTATATGTATATATATATGATATATGTATATATGTATATATATATATGTATATCTATATATATACATATATATATACATATACATATATATATATATACACATATACATATATACATATACATATATATATATAATATATATATATTATATATATATATACACATATACATATATATATATATATATATATATATATATATATATATTATATATATATATATGAGTGTATTTATTTTATTATAGAGAATGGTTGTGAGTGATTATAAGTGAAAATTTTATAAATGCAGATGGATAATGAGATTTGAATGCTTTTAAAATACATAATTTTGTTTAAGAAAATTTTCTTTGAACAGTTGCTTTTATAGTTATAATATTGGAGAAACGTTCAAGCACAAAGTGTATAAAGTAAACATGACCATTAATTTTCTTAATCAATGGTTGAGATCAAACTAAAATAATTTTTGTAAAAGGGTATTTTAGACATAATTATTTTTATTGATTTTTTGAAGTTCTCCTATTTTTTAACATTCATAACTTGTATATATGATATTATTTTTTAATATAAATTATATTATAAAAACAAATGTTTTTTATCTTTAACACCTCAAATTTTTTATAAATCCAAGAAAATAAGTTTTTGCAAGAAATGAAAATTCAAGTGTAAAAGTTGCCAAAATTGAAAAGAACACAAACCCTAAAACTTGTTATGAAAGGAAAGAGGTGCCTCATCGCTCCTTTCCTGGTGCGAAAACTTTAAATAGCAAGAGAAAATGTTGAAGCTAGAGAGAGAAAATAGAAAATATAAGTAATCTTATGTTTAAGCTTTGCTAATGTCTAAATAAAAGAAAGAAAGGGGTGATTGTTTTATGATTAGCCATGTAGAATTAATTGCATGTTAAGTCACTAGATTGGAGATATAGTATCTTGCGATCAATGTTTTTAAAATCGAAATGGAAATTGAACTGGACGCCTTACCGGTCCGATGGTCGGACCGGTTCAATCGGTCGAACCGCATATAAGAATCGGATACAATTAAAAGTATTTTTTTATAAATATATGTAAAAATTAAAAAATATAAAAATGTATATAAAAAACCGGTTCAACCGGTCCGACCACCGGTTCAACTTGTCCGGTTCCCAGTTTGACTGCCCGTTCGACCGATTCGACCACTGGTTCAACACTAAAACGATTTTAAACACCGAACCGGATTCTATCAAAGACCGGTTCCCGCTTCAACCGGTCGGACCGACCAGTCCGATCCGGTTTTCAAAATCATGCTGCAATCATTATTGGTGAGTTTTGAGCTTATTTTATATGTTTTGACTTAGCCTCACTTATAAATCCAATTTAAGATTTATAAGCCTTCCAATGTTATACAAGAATCCTTATATACTAACTACTTCAAGGTTTATTTGTGGGACAAAATAACCATCTTCACTTATTACATCAACTTTGAGTATTAATTTTTAATTTATTTTAGTTTTGTATTGAACACTATTTGATTTGTTGTGATCTACTCACATAAAAAGAACACAAAAAGCACTAACATATATAAATAAATTTTAATGTGCAAAACAAATGAAATTCATATTTTTTACTAAAATTCCAAGAAAAAAACATTCCATTCTCTTTAATCATAATATGTTTTGCTATAGACTATAGCTTTCATTTAATTTATAAAAAATTCACATGTTGTGTTTTCCGTCGTATTGTACGACCACCCTATAGTGTGTATATATGTGCGTAATATTTATTATAAAATCTTTACAAGACAGGATAATTTTTTTATGAAAGATCATCTCAAAGAATAGACACGTGAGGTAAATAGTGGGACGACAAATATAGAATCATTAGATTTCAGTTCCTAAATAGGCTTGCTTTTCCTTGCACGCCACATTACATCCATTCCACTAAACTGGCACCTTTTTGTCACTTGCTTCCAAACTAGAATTAATTTTCTAAATTATTCACCATAAAAGACCTTCCAAAGATGCGCAAAGTGTAAAAACTACGACTCTTTTTAAAAAATAACGCAAGGGTCTCCCAATTTTTGCTTGTAATTTGAACTTCAATATATATATAGAGGATGGTTCAAATGAGAACCACCTTTTTTATGAGAACTCTAAGAACCAATCTTAATCACTTGTTTTTTATCACATGCAAATCACATGTCATTTTCCTCTTTTTTTTAAAACATTCATAACTTGTTTTCACGACATTATTTAAAAAAACTCACCATAAAATTCAGTATTTTTTTATCTTTCCAACGCCTACCATATTGATATACTATTCTAAAAAAATCGTACATCCGTTGTTTACATATGTGTAAATCTAGTTATACACATGTGTAGTACTGGATTTACACATGTGTAAATCCGATATTACACACGTGTAAAAATACACACGTGTAAAACGAATTTCGTTAAAAAAACAAGAATTTTTTTTATTTTCTACAAATCTTTTATATATTTTTTTATGAAAGAGGGAAAGTTAGGGAACATTTTTATGTTTTTATTTTTTTTATTTTTATGTTATTTTTTGATTTATAAATTTTTTGAATATGTTTTTGTTAATTACAATTTTACCATAAGAAATAATGGTTGAGATTGGTTTCTAGAGTTTTCATAAAAAAGCTAGTTCTCATTTGATCCCTCCCCTATATAATAAAAAAAAAAAAAATATATATATATATTATATATATATATATATATATATATATATATATATATATATATATATATGAATATTATCTTTTCAGAACTTATAAAAATCATTGAACTAATATGAGCCATTGATCTATATAAATGTTATATTGATTTATTTTTATAGAAAAGGGTAATAATGTAAATTTTCATTTAATCTAATTTTGAAACTACCTAACTTTCCTCTTCTTGATTAGGAAATTGATTTCCTTTCATCTTTTATTTCAATTTTTATTTCCATCTTCATCTTCATGCCTCCTATCAATAGGTGAAGAAAAAACTTGCAGGATCGGTAAGGGGTGGTTACTTACAACACAACAATACAAAGAGGAGAGTAACTTAACTTAATCAAACAGTAAACTGGATTAACCACAAGTAAAGACACTAAGAACACATGTAATTAAGAGACATAACACAAGAGCAAGAAATACAAGGAGATGGTTTTCAAGGTTGCAGTATATTGCTTTCTTAATATTCTATTACAAGTGTTACAAAACATAAAATAAAGTTACAAGAACATGAGATACTTATACTACATTTTATAGCCGGCCATACTTTGAATGCCAACCGGATACAATTGACTAGACACAACACAAAATCAATTTTAGAGTCAAAAAGGCAGATTGCCTTTTTGACTTTGTTACTATGACATGCCATAGCTCACACCCTTATTTATTATAAAAATGATAAAGTATATGAAGTAGAAAGTTTACAGACTCAAGACCTCAATATACAGTTACTAAAAGCATGGACCTTTTCACCAACTCATGTAAGTTGGTGACTTTTCAGAGTTGCAGCGGAAAGGAGGTCCAACTTTATGGGAAAGGAGGTCCAACTTTATGGAAAAGTACATCAGATAAAACATGTTGTTAAAAGTCTTTGGAAGAAATCTATTTCAAGAGTTGAGCTTCGAAAGACTTTGTCTCTAAAGCTTTGTAAGACTTTATCTTTGGCTTTGGAAGATATTGGTCTTGGATTCGGAAGATTTCACACTTAAAATATTTTTGTTGTTTGTGTGAAATTTTCGAAGCATTCTTCTTCAGTACTTGTGCAGTATGCATGCAGAAAGACTTTGGGTGTTTGGTTGCTTCAGTCTCTTCGTATAATCGTATAATCTTTACAAAACTTGACTCAATCAAACCACAATAATGTCTTCTTTATATATGATGAGAAGAAACAAAGTACCATTGTTTTATTCTCTGGAAGGTTAGAAATCAACCAAATTGGATTTATTTATTGAAATAATCATTCAAGTTTTGTTTTTAAGAATCTTCGATATCACAGTAGTGGGTTCCCAAATCTTTTTCATTTCATGCAAATAATTCATTAGTTTATTTTCTTTGTTCATTTAAATCGTTCTTAGTTAAAATTAAGTTTTTTTAGTGTTATTGTTTTTGAAGCTTCGATATTACAATAGTGATTACCTATTTCTTTTTCATTTCATGCACCAGTTTGTTAGTTGATTTTCTTTGTTCATTTAAGTTGTTAGTAGTTAAAATTTATTTTACTTTTTATATTTAGCAATAGTTTGAAAACACTAATGATTATCTCTTGGCCAAAGAAAGTTTGGCTTAGCTTTTTGAAAATTAGACTCCGCCAAACTTACTTATGAGTCGAGCAAGTTTGGAAGGTGATTTGGTTATAAGAATTAATAAGAAAAAAATGAGTTTTGGAAACCTGAGTTTGTAAGACTTCGATAACTTCGGTCACATTTGATTCCAATGGAAACATCAATTTTACGTATACGTAAATGAAACAACTCAAGACATGTAATTATTATACATATATGTATATATAAATATTCAATCAACACATATGTAAAACATCAAGTTTACACATTACGTTTATGTAAATAGACGATGTGTTTAAGGATTTGTATGTGTAAATAAATGTAAATTGTTAAATTTACACACATGTAAATAGTTATTAGTTCTAAAAATATATGCATATTATAAAATTTTACATATGAGTAGAATGAGAAAAAACACAAATTTGCACATATGTAAAAAATATAAAAGTTGCCTATTTGTATATAATATGAAATTTACACATGTAAAAAATGTAGAAGTTAGAGAATATAGAGGATTGATGAAAATGAAAATAAATAAATTAATCTCTTAATTGGAGAGAGAATATTTTTATTTTACTATTATACTATTTTTCTTTAATTAAACTCATTTAATTGCAATACATATTTTCAGTTTTAACAATCTTTAAGTACAACCATTGATCTAGATAATCAATGATTAATAATAGTTCTGTGAGTTCTTAAAGTAAAGTAAGTTTTTTGAAGAAACTAACCCTATATATATATATATATATACATATATATATATATATATGAAATGAATCAAATGAGAACTAATTTTTTTACGTAAACTCTAGGAACTAATTTCAACCACTAGTTTTTAATGACAAAATTATAATTAACAAAAACATATTTAAAAAAATTATAAATTGAAAAATAACATAAAAATAAAAACACAAAAATGTTCCCCTACTTTCCTCTTTCATAAGAAAATAAAAATTTCCGTTTTTTTCTGACGAAATTCGTTTTACATATGTCTAATATCAGATTTACACATGTGTAAATCAAATACTACTCATGTGTATAACTAGATTTATAATATGTAAACAACGGATGAACGATTTTTTTAGAAAAGTATATCAATATGGTAGGTGTTGGAAAAATAGAAAAATACTGAATGTTATGGTGAAAATTTTTTAAAAAAATAATGTCGTGAAAAAAATTTATAAACGTTTAAAAAAAAGAAAAAATAACATGTGATTTGCATGTGATAAAAAATAAGTGACTGAAATTGATTATTAGAAATCTCATAAAAAAGGTGGTTCACATTTGCGATAAAAACAACCACCCCTAAACCTTGGCACCCCATCTAGAGCTACAAACCATCTGAGCTTTCATCCTGAAACTATTCGATAAATTTATAACACAAGTAGGAAATCGATATGCACAATATAAGAGAGCAATTGAATGCTCAACGAGAAACAATATGTTGTTTAAGTTACAATCATCTAACATCCTTGATATATTACTCAAAGAGTTCGAAACAATTGTTCAAGTTATAATCATCTAACATCCAACATTACAAGGATGCTATTACACCCAACCTTCCCTCGAGTGTTGTAACAATCGTTATCTAATTTTTAAACATCTTCTTACGTGAAGTGATCACATGTATAACAATAACAGAAGACTTTAAATATACAATTTGAGAAACTTAATCTTTGCAAGTATAGTTTTTTATTTTTTATAACAGGCATGCAAGCTTAATTTCAGTACCAATGATTTAAACTCCTTTTTTAAAAAAAATCCCATACGTGAAGCCAATGTTGAAACTAGATTGGTTGTCGAACCAACCACACTACTTGACGTACTGGTTAACTTAGATTCAAAGTATGATAACAAAATAATTAGTTTAAACAATATCATTATCTATATGTAATAAAAAAATAATAACTAATTTGTCATGTGATACAAATTTTAAGTCTTCTCATATTATTTTTTTCGTCTCTCCCCCCTACTAAATAACGATAATAATAATTGTTTTACGGTGCTAACTACTTCTACTTCTATCTACCACTTTTAATTAAATCATTGTGATTGAACCCAAAATATTCTCTAAGAGTTATAAGCCTTTAGAATATGTTAATAATGATATGCTGTTAAAAAACTGTGAATAATGATATTTTAATACTAATGGTTTTATTTATAGTCTTTAAAATGAATAATAATAGATTTGTTGATAAATTAAAAGCCTGATCATTTGTTATTAAAACAGACTTCTAAAAACACAATTTAATAAAAATACAAAGTTGTTATAAAACAACAAACTGTATACAAAAATGACATTATTCTAAAAAAATAGTTTCTCCTTAGAACGTAGTTTTTAGAAGAACAATAAAAAAGAACCTTTTAAATGGAAGTTTTAAAAATGATATTATGTTTTATTATTTAAAGTAGTTAGTTATATGTAATTTTAATCGTATTTTATATTAAAATATTATTTTATAATTTTTCAATTCTTTATTACTAACTATTTAATGTTTTTTTATTAAAGACGTATACTATACAAAGTACTAACTTATTATTTAATAGAAGTTTAATTATATATTATTATTTGATAGAATTTTAATACTATATTATTTGAAAAAAAGCACATATTGTTTTGTCAGTTATAATTTTAAGCAAGTATTGTTTCCTTAAAGGAAGAATTAAATAAAATAATCAATAAACACTATTTAAATCTGCTAACCTATAAAAATAACTTTAATAAGCATTCTCATATGTTTATAAGAGGTTTCAAGTTCAATTACAGGAAAACAAACAAATTAACCTAGTAACTCCCACGGTATGATAACACTATAAGTAGAGTCTTAGAAGAGGTAACTTGAGGACAAACAATTTTTTATATTATAAAAGATAGAGACACTGTTCATATTAAGACCGTTCGCTCCAAAACTTCTTCTCATTAATTAATTGAATAATTTAAAATATAATGATCGAAATACCTCGTACTAGAATAGCCTGCAAGAATAATAGCATACATAGTGGTGAGAAACAATGGTAACATACAATGCGATAACATATATTGTTATGCTGTTTATATTTTTAAAAAAGGACCATATCTTTTTCTTATAAGAATACATTAAATAAAAATAATTACGAAACACTATTTAAATCAGGTAGCCTATCAAAGTAATTCAGATGAAACATTCTCATTTGTGTATTTGAGGTCTCAAGTTTAAATGTGATAAAACAAACAAATAAATGAAGTTACTAAATCTCACTCTACGATAAAGCTGTGAGTAGGGTCTTAAGAGATGGTTTTGGGAGCAATAGAATAAACAAATCTTTCCTATGCTTCAAATGATCAATAGAAAGGCCGCTCCAGTACCCAGCTCCAATTTTTTTCCCATTTGTTTAATTTATTCAAATATTCTAAACATACTAGGTACGTGGCCTACAAGGAAAATAGCATTGAATAGTATGATACAATGGTATATAACATACATTAATGTAATAGCATAGCATACACTAGTGTAACATATATACGATGAAATAACAAATAGCCTAGCTAATGTAAACAAATAGTGTAGCCCCACGTAAAGGCAAAACCAAGAGATCTGTAGTCTCTAGATAAAACAAATGTAAGATAATTAAGGCAAGTAACATAAGTGTAAGAACATGCTACAACCCAAAAACAAATCACTACTATACTCTAGTATTTAAAAAATCCTAATTTTTACATATCTAAGAACACCAATCATAAATATTTTTTTAAAAGGTGAAAGTCTAGCAAATTTTTTCTAATCTGCCCACCTTAAATTAGTTTTGATCTCTCTTACTCCTTCATAAGTTTAAATGCGATGACATACAAAAATGTACTTGATAAATATAAAATACCAACACCCTGCTGGAAAAGTTGACAATGTCTTTGTCATTTTTCTTTTTACTTTTAAATAGTGACTTTGTCGGTTATAATTCAAATATTATAAAACTTTTCAATAATAGTTTGAAAATAAATAAAATAAAAGTCAAACCCGGTTTAACCGGTGAACCAACTATAACTATACCGAAACAAACAACGGTGTGATCTTTTATTCTTCAAGACGCCTCTAAAAAGATTTAATAGTATATCTTTATTTGTTGTTGCTTTTTATTCGGTAACCAACATCGTTTGATACACTTGCAACAAGAAGCAAACAAAGTGTTTTACAACTAGATCTTTGTTGACCCCTCTGCAAATCTTTGTTGATTTGTTTGGGGATTTTTGTGATGTTTCATGCTTGATTTTTAGATAGAAAATTAGAAAATATACATGGTATTAAGCTCATCTTGTTGCGACATGGACGTAAAATCGTACCAAATAACACTAATGTTTCTACATCGTAAGCGACCACCAACACTAAAAAGTTTGCATTAGGAAAAAAGAAATAAAAACAAAAAAATAAAATCGAACAAAAAGTAGATGTAGAAACGTTGAACCATACAAATGAAACGTAAAACATTAAAAACAATAACAAAGTCGATCGGATAATTGCACGTTGAGACACAACCATTAAACAAGAAAAAATAAGCATAACAATATTGAACCACACACACACGTTACAATGTGTTAACTCTCAAAATTTACGTCGAAATGTAAAATGAAAATTTTGTGAAAGATGAAAAATATAAGAGACTAAAGTTAAAAGTGAAAAAAAATGTAAGAGTTAAATTGTAAAAGATTTAAAAATATTGAGTTTAGTGAAAGAAAAAAAACAAAAAGAATGTATAACAATTGATGCATCATTAAGTTGATAATTAATAATATTTTAATTAGGATCGTTTGATCCCTTCATACTAGAAATTAACAAAAAAACAATTTGGTCATCAATGTCGCAAAGGGACATCCTGATGGTAAAAAAACGTATTCTCTAACCAAAGGGTTTAGGTTCCAATCATGCAGAGTGCAATTGGAATGGGTTTTTAAAAGTACTGTAGGTGTAGTGTAAAAAATGTGTAAGTTCACTGTAAAAAAATGGTCATCAATGTCGATAAGATGCTCTATAATCAAATTTGTTTTGACGCCTGAAGTATTTATATAAGTTGATACACTAACTACTGAATCACGTAACTAACTATATGCAACCAATTAACTAACCACTGAAAAATTATCTTTAATACTCTTTACATACTATTAACGGTGAAACAAATTTAGAGACAAATCACATACATATTGTGGCACATTACTAACAAACAGCGACATCAACCTCCTGCTCTGCGGGCACGAATTATCCGTCATGCTTCAAACATGGTGATTAAGAAGGTTCATGACCGAGGTTAGTGGCCTCCATTTCAATTAGAAGGATGTTACCTTAAGGTCGACTCAAGTGTCAAGCCTACGTCATAAGATCAACATAAAGTATACTAATATTCGCAACCAATATGCACTTAAAACTTTATATGATGATGCATTAAAGTTGGAATATTCAAATTTACATGCAACATATATACGCAAGGAATATCGAGGACATGAATAAAGATGGCTTTTGTGGAGTCATTCCAAGAGTTTTTGGATTGGAGTGGGTGTCTTTTGAGGCTTTTTTAGGTTATTGTGGAAGAATATTATTAACTTTTAGCTTTAGGTTTTATGCCTCATACAAAGAATAATGGTCTTCTTGAATACACACCAGACAAATATCATTAGCTGGTTAGAATGCTTTTGAATCAGGATTGTGTTCGACCAAATACTGTTACACGAACACTATCCAAATACTTGTTTTGAATTTATTATCGGATCGACTCGACATCCGAATAAACTAATACTTATATAGTTTATTTATTCTTTTGATTAATAACTTTTTACTAGTGAACATGCAACTCTCTATCCCACACCTAATATATTTAGTTGTAAATCATCACACTTATATTCTACAAGATTAGAACCCATAATATTTTATTGTGGAGTATACCACTTTATCATCACCATGTGTCACATCCTAGGTTTCAGCACACCCGGTTGTATGATCAGTGCGTTTCATGGTTTCAAAATTATTTACGCAACAAAATATTTATTTATTAAAATTCATTTATCGTAAAATGTGAAACACCAATGTTACAAGTTTTGATATCTCCAACGAGAACAACTTACCACATATTTTTCTTTATCCGTATTAACTTCTTCTTCAACCGCATTAACTTTTAACACTTGTACATTTCCAACTAGAACAACTTATCCCTCACCACTTAAATATCCTTTTAGGGTTCAACAAATACCTCGAGGATAGCCTAAGCTTAACCAACCTAAGATGAGTAGAGGGTTGGAATCAGGAGAATCAGATAGAGTTTTCAAAATTTTGGTGTGAAAATGAATTTACCTGAGTGTTCTTTTATAGTTGGGTTCTGGTGGCCCATGCGCCGCACATCAGAAATTTGTTGTGCCGTGCATTATATTGATGCTTTGCACGAGCGACACATGCTGCCAACTCATTGCCTCGATCCCCGTTTTTATCATGCACTCATTTTAGAATTGTGTTATTAAAAATATGATGCAACCCACATCAAAGTACACATGTCAATTTTTGTTTGATAGTTATCATACACGTGTCAATGCGTAATTGTTTGCTTTGGAAGGTTGATGCGCCCCATGTGACATCCGGTAATTTCTCGTTGTCAAACTACGTTAGTTCCGTTAGGTCTTGCATACATGTGTCGTGAGCACACACTAGTTGTCATTGAATGTTGGTAACTTAATAACAATAATCTATCATAAACAATGATAATCTAATTAATATTGTTGATTATTAGGTGTGATTATATGATTCATGAATTTATAGAATTTTAAATATTTATTTTGTGAATTTTACGCGATAACGTGACAACGTGTTTTATATAGTATTGTCTTGTGTGACTTATTGTAAATATTTATAATTATTATTATTGGTTAATACTGTTTATATTTTGTAGTTAAAATCTTTTAAAAATGTTAAAAAGAATAGTTTTTAGAAAATATAAACAATGGGGTTTATTTGGTAATTAGCATAAAACTAAAAGTTACCATATTAAGCAAAAATCAAACCCTAATCCTCCCACAACCTCCATGCGACTGAAACTCATTCCAAACACCTTCACCATTTGATTTTGGAGCATGAACACACAAAAAAATCAATTTTGATTAGTTCCAAGTGGTTCCAAGGTGTTAGCAAGCGTAATTCTTGATTTTTACGGTTTAAAGGTTAGTTTTGATTAGTTTTCCATGATTCTTGGTTTTTGATGAACCCTAATTTGAAATTGATGTTGAAAATATGAAATTGATGATTGTTAGATGTTAATATGATGTTAGTTAGGTTGTATAAATGGTAGATTATGTTGATTATGCAAGAAATCCATGGATTAATCATGTAGTTCATACATTGTCATAAGAGGAAACTTTTTTTCTTGAAATTCATGATTTGATGATGATATGATGTTAGATACAATTTTTAGATGTTAGTCTACTTGGATTGTGCAAGAAAATTCATGAAATTGGTGTGTTAATCATAACTTACTAAAAGTAGAAATTTTTATGCATGATGATTGGGAATTTTGATGATTTGATGATGACTGATGATTGTAATGTTAGAATGGATGCTATAAACTTGATTAGGTATAAATATGATGAAATTATGATTGAATTGGATTCTAGATTGCTTTTGGGTGTTACTTTCCCAAAAGGAAAACTTTACTTTTGTAGAACATTAGATATGATGATTTGGGCTTGCTTGTGATGTTAGGATCATGTTATAATTATTTTTGATGATGTTTAATGTGATAGAAAGTGTTAATTGAGTTGTATGGATGCTTGGTTGATCATGTAAGGAATTTAGGTATTGGTGATCATACATGATGTTGAATTGTGATTAGTGATTAGGAAATCATGTTTGGGATTGGAATTGATCATTATTGTGTATGTTGGTTGGAATGAACCTTGTTGAGGAATGTAATTATTATTGTCATACACACATACAAATCTGAGGCCTTATTTAGTAGGATTGGCAGGATTGGGATGTGAAGTCGTGAGTGGCTTCACATGGCGTGTAGTGCGTGATTAGACTCCATGCATGTTTTATTACTTGTAATGTATTTATAATTGTATGGAGCATGTTGGTTATTTGATATTCGCATAAGTTGTATGATAATCTAATGTAGCATGATGATCTAGGTAGAACTTGGGTTGATGATATGATACATGTGGATAACTTATATAATGTTCATGTATGATAAGTTGATATGCTTGATTAAACGATACTTCAACTAATATGCCACCAACGGGTCAACTAGGTAAACTTAGAGTTGTTAAGCTTTCTGTGTACACCTACTTATGTACTTGTGTGTTCTAGGTAACCTTTAAAGAGTTGTCTTTCCATCCATTATCAATTTTTTTTGTTATTGTTCGTTGCGCATAAGGTGAGTTCATGCCCCAAACTTTTTATACACTCTATTTTGGGGGAGATAACATACTTTTTACAAAAGCTTTATTATTATAAGTTGTGTATAGTTTTAACATAGTGCATTATACCTTGAAAGTCCTCATACTTTTAAATCGTTAATAATAGTAACTAGTGGGAAATCTTGGGTAGTACTACTAGGTTTGACAAGCCCCACCTGTACGACTCGAGGTCAAATAAGCGCAATATTGTCCTAATCACAAACATCATCACGACCTGGTAAGTCGTGAAGGGAGGCAACAAATACAACACAGTCAGTTTCGATCATGAAATCACTATTGTTATTACTTGTGAATATAGACTATCTATCTATTGAAATGCAGTTCTTATGTTATACAAATGTTATTGTGCATGTTAAATGCAAAATCTTGAACTCACCAACCTTTGTGCTAATATTTTAATATGCTATTATCAGGTCGTTAACTCAAGTTGCTATTAGGAGCACATCACGGGTCCAGCATGTATTTTAAGACTTTATTTCAAGTCATAACACTTGAATTTTATTTATGAGATTTAAATAATGGTTGGCTCGTGTTTTGACAAATTTTACATTTATATACTTTGGGTTTGTCTTATTTACAAAATGCTTCTGCATAGTTTTAAAATGAACTTGGGTTGGTTTTATTTTAAATATGACATATAGTGTTATTCTGAGTAACTAGTAACTGTGATCTTGGTTTGTTCATACGTCTCGCGGTAAAACCCCGCACGTGGATTTTGAGGGTGTGACACCCAACATCACAATTTGGATGAGCCCCACATCACCATGAGACTTTTATTTTTACATTTTCAACTTCCTCTAATTGAGATACCAAAAATTCATATATTATGACTTCAACAATTCATTTTCTAGCTCAAGATATGACGATTTTAAGTTTCAAAATCTTTCTTGTCACATTTCGACACACATTTTCTTGTATTTTCATTTCTAGTCCTTAATACTTTCTTAACTCACATCTTAGGCAAGAAAATTTCACGGGTATCACGGTATTTCCCTTGATGACTTTTGATCAATATGTAAAAATAACTTATGTATGTCTTGTGAATGGTTCTTAATTAATAGTCTAGTTTATAGGGTTGTGATGTAAAGATAAAGCTGTAACTCTGAGAGATCTCCATTAACAAGTTATTAGAAGTCTTAAGACAAGAGAGATGAAGAGGGGAAAACAAGGTGGTGAAAAAAGTTCTTGACTTTAAACATGAAAACCGGTATATGATGGGGGATGGAAGAGAGAGGAGAGAGGAGAAAGGAGAGAGTAGAGAGGAGAGAGGATAGTGAGTGTATTTTTATGGTTTATATGTGTGTAAAATAGAGAAAGTGAGGGATATATGACACCTCACTTACGTTATCCTTACACCTCCCCTGCTGATGCTCTCATAATTGTTGACTGTAAATACATGTGTTCAAACAATCTAACACTGTTATCCTTAATTTAAATAAAAAGATAGCATAACCAATATAATACCTTTTTACATTTAATTGATATTCAATACATAAAACAAAGCCCTTTCACTAAAACAGAAAACAGAAAGTGAAAGGATGTAAATTAGATACAATATCTTAATATAATTAAGAAAACAAATGATCATGAAGCAGAAAAGCCAAACACGTCAATACGTACTCATAAATGGCCTTAACATGGCCACTAAAAGCTATACGGTGGAAACATATCTCTTGATTAAAGAATTAACAAGCTGAAGTATTGCACGAACATAACAAATTATCAGACGTTATACTAGCTCCATATCTTTAATAAGATGGATATTAATCTTGAGATGTTTTGTAATTAATGTTACATTGGATTGGATGCTAAATATACGAAACCAATTTTATCACATCATAACGTAGAAGGATAAACAAAAGAAATATTTAGCTTATGTAGCAAAGACATAATCATTCAAACCACATTAGTAGCATGCACATAGCGCTTGGACAATAGTATGAGGTTTTTTGAAACTCTAACCAATGTGGGTGTTAGACCTTTGAAAGGGTTGATGCTCATTAAAAATGACATTTTTCTATTTGGGAAGTTTGAAGAATTTTGCTAAGTATAATCATGTGTAGAGGCTTTAATCTACTTGCTGAGTTTTACATTTTGACTACGTGTTAGGTACTTACCAAGACCCTTATGGATGTACTTACTAAGTGCTTGAAGTGATATGTTTTACTAAGAGTTTTAAATTAGAGTTACTAAATGGCCTTAACAAATTTTGACTAGTATAGACACCTATAGAGGGCTTGCGGAGTTATATCAAGAATATGTCTAAGTTACCTCACTTACAAATTCACCTATAAAGAAGAAAGCTACTTTGAAGGTTAAAGAGGTTGCGAAGTCAAGCACTTACGTTGCAACTCACTTAATTATGAAGTAGCTTACTAAGACAAGTTAATAACTTATGAATGCGTTAGCATACTCTCAAAGATTCAAGTTAGGTACTTGTGTAGTTGAAGTGCCATTTGCGGAGTACACATTGTACTTGTGGATGATCAGAGAACTACTTATAGAGGTTCTTGTCCACTTATGGAGTTTGTTATTTGTACTAAGTGTAAGGTCCGTTCCCGAAACGCTCACAGCTGGTCAATCATCGCACATAAAACATATAATTACATTAACTTTAATAAAATATTGCAGCGGAAATATTAAAATAACTTTTCATTCCAATATAAATGCTTTTGCAAGTTAATATAACATTCGTTACAAAATATCGTTGTTCGCATTATAATGCAAAAATATTAAATAAAAGAATGCCATCCAAAAAGAGCCAAGTAGCTGCCCCGTGCCATCCTTAGCAACCTTTACCTGTCAATTGGAAACACAAAAAAGTCAGCGTTGCTGAGTGAGTTCTAGTTTTAAAATAAAACATACTATACTTTCGTTTAAAACCATTCTTTACTTTCTTCAATTCATACTACATTTTCGTACATGATCACACATCGTACGTACACATAGATAATAACATTATTATCTTCCTTTACTGTTCATCACTTTCTTCTTTATCTCTTTTCGGATCAGTGTCATCAACTATACCCCAAACGTATGCACAAAGCGGGTATTGGCCGAAGATCATAAATGACTTCCATAACTCACATAGCCTAGCACCAGCACCGAGGCAAGCAACAAAGATCCCAACTGTATACTACACCCCAAACGTAAGCACAAAGCAGGTACTGGGCCGAAGATCATAAATGACTTCCATAATACATATAGCCTGTCACCAGCACCGAGGTGAGTAATCACTATAAACCATGTACTATAATACTGGTTAGTCACAAAGACTAGACCTCTGCGTGTATCCATATGGGTTAGCTAAACCACACAGTTGAGCTTACATCATTTTAGAGTCTTGCACCTCCGTATATTTTGCTTGCAAGCCTTTCTTTACTTTCTCTTTCGTTAGTGCATGCATCCTATCATTATGTCCTCTTTTCATTATCTTCCACTTTATGTTACATAATACTTTATCATTTCTTTCACAACTATTACACGTAAAGCCATGGGAAAGATAAACATAAATAAACAGGAACATAAACATGAACATACAACATCACCATACAAGGCACATCATACATACATAACATACATCATACATACAATCATGCATAAGCACCAATCATACCTCATCAAATCATAACATACATCGCCCATCACATCATCTGTGACCTCAAAAGTCAACTTACATAGCCCCCGGGAACCTCGCAAGTCAAGGCCTACATTTACATTTTTCCCAAATATCAGAAAATAAATCAAAGCCTTAGGCGAATGGGCACTATTCAGGCGCATAGCCTTCTGGGCGCATGGGGAACACTTAGGCGCATGGTAAACTTTCAGGCGCATGGGCACTATTGGGGCACATGGGCAACACTTAGTCATTTTTAGCTTAATTCTAGACGCATGGGTACTATTCGGGCGCATGGGTACTATTCGGGCGCATGAGGTTTTGGGCGCATGAACTATCTGGGCGCATGAGGTTTTGGGCGCATGAACTATCTGGGCGCATGAACACTTAGTCAGTTATTTCTGTTGGGCGCATGGGCCACTGTTTAGGCGCATGAGTATTCTAAATCATACTTACCATCATAATTCAGTCCCCAAACATCACCTATCATGTTCTAAGCTTAAATCATACATTTTAAGCCTTAGAAGCATAATCATAACACCATCATACACATACATAGCCCAAAATCAAACCCCACCCATAAACATACGCATACATACATACGAGTATAAAACTCATTTTTATAAAAACATACATACATGCATTCCCAGCCCCAAAACAGTTTAAAACAAGTAAAAAGGGGGTTCTAGAACTCACCTTTGCAGCCTTTGGTTATGACTTCTTCAAAACCCGTTTGCAATTGAGTTCAACCGCCTAGAAACCCATCAAAAACACACCCGAACACACACAAACATACATAAGCATAAAATCGAGGCTAAGGCCAGTTAAGAACACTAAAAAACTATGAATTCTTACCTTGAATTCGACCTTCTGCACTTGTTCTACAAAATACCCTTTCTCTCTCTCTCTTCAAAACCCGAGAGTGTTGATATGAATAGGCAACATGGGCAGCCATGTTGCTTTATTCACCAACTTTTAAACGTTTGTCCTTTTTGGACACTTTTTACCCCTTAGTTTGGGTAAAATTACATTTTTTCCTTTTTCCTTCACTTTATAATTCGTTTGAGTCTTCTAAAAACAACTGGGTGTTACAAGTCCACCCCCTTATATAGGTTTCGTCCCCGAAACCTGTTATTCCTCGAATAATCATGGGTAATGCTGTCTCATCTCTTCTTCCGTCTCCCACGTAGAATTGGATCCCTTCCTGTGTTTCCACTGTACACGTACAAGAGGAACCACCTTATTCCTCAACCTTTTTACCTTTCGATCAATGATCGCCACTAGTTGCTCCACATAATTAAGCCGTTCATCTACCTCAATATCCTCCAGTTGTACAATCATATCCTCATCTGCTAAACACTTTCTCAGATGAGATACATGGAATGTCGGGTGAATTCCACTTAACTTATCTGGTAACTCTAGTCTATAGGCCACCTTCCCTACTCGAGCAATGATTCGGAAAGGCCTTATGTATCTCGGGCTCAACTTGCCCCGCCTTCTGAACCGAATGATACCTTTCCAAGTTGATACCTTCAACAAGACTCTATCACTCACTTGGAACTCAATCGGTCTATGTCTCTTATCGGCATACGACTTTTGCCTATCTTTAGCTGCCTTCATAAAGGCTTTGATCCTTTCTAGCTTCTCAGTCGTAGCCTCGACCACCTCGACGCTCCCTAACTCTTTATGGTCAATATCACCCCAACACATGGATGTTCTGCATCTCCTACCGTATAACATCTCATAAGGAGGCATACCAATGCTGGCATGATAGCTGTTGTTATATGAGAATTCAGCTAACAACAAGTGGTCATCCCAACTTCCTCTGAAATCAATGATGCATGCCCGAAGCATATCTTCCAGTGTCTTAATGGTCTTTTCTGACTGACCATCTATCTGAGGATGATAAGCCGTGCTAATATGTAACCGGGTGTCATGATCAGACACAATCTCCCGAAGCATATCGTCCCCATAGCATCATGGAATTTCTTCCAAAATTTAGATGTAAACCGGGTGTCATGATCAGACACAATAGACACCGGCACACCATGACGAGTTACGACCTCTTTAGTGAAAAGATCCTCCAACCTCTCGGATGAGTATGTCTCGCGAATCGTATGAAGTGAGCACTCTTCGTCAAACGATCAACTATTGCCCATATGGCATCATACCCTCACGCTGTACGCGGTAGCTTCGTTATAAAGTCCATGGTTATGTGCTTCCACTTCCACTCCGGTATATCCAATGGTTGGATCTTTCCATATGGCTTTTGGTGCTCGGCCTTCACTTGTAAACAAGTAAGGCATTTATTCACATACTCCGCTACATCACGCTTCATACCCGGCCACCAATAATTATTCTTCATATCTTGGTACATCTTTGTAGCACTGGATGAATAGAGTATCAAGTTTTATGTGCTTCATCCATGATCCTCACACGTAGATCCCTAAAACGAGGAATCCACATCCGCCCGGACCGGGTCCTAACACCAAGTGTGTTTTCACCCAACTCCGCGACCAGACCTCTCATTCTTTTAGAGTTAAGATGATCTTCTTTCAATGCCTTATCTTGAAACTCCTTGACTTGCTTCTTCACATCATAGGTAATGATCAAATGGTAAGCCTTCACCCAAATCGGATCGGGTCTCTCCTTTCAGCTAAGGGAATCCTCCACCACGTTGGCTTTGCCCAGATGGTAATGGATCTCACAATCATAATCCTTTATGAGCTCCAACCATCACCTTTACCTCATGTTCAAGTCCTTCTACTCGAAGAAGTACTTCAAGCTCTTGTGGTCCGTGAAGATTATGCACTTCGTCCCGTATAGGTAGTGCCTCCAAATCTTTAGTGCAAACACCACGGCTGCTAGCTCCAAGTTATGAGTAGGATAATTAACCTTATGAACCTTTAACTGTCGGGATGCATAGGTTATAACCTTTCCTCGCTGCATCAAGACACATCCCAAACCCGAGTAAGAAGCATCTGAATAAACCACTAAGTCTTCACTTCCATCGGGTAACGATATGATAGGAGCTTGAGTCAACCTCGCCTTTAACTCCTCAAATTCCTTCTCTTGAGCTTGACCCCATATGAACTTCACATAATTGCGGGTCAACTTAGTTAACGGAGAAGCTATCTTAGAGAAGTCTTGAATGAATCTTCTGTAATAGCCCGCCAAACCCAAGAAACTATGAATCTCTGATGGCATCCATGGAGACTTCCATTGCATCACCGCCTCCACCTTTGCTGGGTCCACCATAATCCCCTCGGATTCACTACATGACCCAAGAACTAAACCTCACAAAACCAGAACACACACTTGGAGAATTTAGCGTACAACTTCTCCCTTCGCAGCATTTCCAACACCTCTCGAATGGGATCGGCATGCTCCTCCTCGCTCTTTGAATAAACGAGGATATCATCAATAAACACGATCACTGATTTATCCAACATAGGCCAACACACTCGATTCATCAAGTCCATAAAAGTAGCTGGTGCGTTGGTCAAACCAAAAGACATAACGAGAAACTTGTAGTGTCCGTAACGCGTGCGAAAAGCTATTTTAGGAACATCTTGTTCCTTAACCTTCAGCTGATGGTAGCCAGATCGAAGGTCTATCCTTGAGAACCAACTAGCACCCTGAAGCTGGTCAAATAGGTCCTCAATTCTCGGTAAGGGGTACCGATTCTTCACCGTTAGTTTATTCAACTCCCGGTAGTCAATAAACATCCTCATGCTACCGTCTTTCTTCTTCACGAATAAAACCGGAGCACCCCAAGGAGATATACTCGGTCTAATGAACCCCTTATCAAGCAAATCATGTAATCGCTCCATCAAATATTTCATCTCGGTTGGAGCCAACCGATACAGTGTCTTAGCAACAGGTTGGGCACCCAGTATCAAGTCAATCTGAAACTCGATCTCGCGGTCAGATGGCACTCCTGGTAAATCTTCAGGAAACTCGCTGAAAAGTCACACACAACCAGTACGTTGGTCAGTTGTGGTGTTGGCGTATCTACATCTTTCATTTAGGCCAAGGAGGCACTACATCCACGCCTCATGCACTTTCCCGCCACCGCCATCGAAATCACTTTCGGGATCATCGTCCTAGCACCAGAATCAAATAACACAGAGGCTAAAGTTTGGTTTACTAGAAACGTACATGACACAAAATCAGGGGTCCGTCCTAGCCTCCTCCTGCATCATCGTGAACGCTCTGACACTCGCCCTCTTCCCTTAAGTCCCGATCATCTTCTTCCCTGCATCGAAACTTTCAGCCCTCGCCTTCTTCAGTCACTGCTCATGTGGCCCTCCTCGCCACATGTATAACACCTCCTTACCCTGTAGTTCTTTGCCACATGTCTGGTCCTCCCACAACAGAAACAGACATTGGACCCCACTCTACATTCCCCGGTGTGCTCTCGTCCACACTTATCACACCTCCTCGACCCCGCACCAGATGTGACCACACGTCGGTCATCCACCGTGCACCTTTGTTGCTTGGAGCGGCACCGCCACGTCCATATCACTTCCTGTTCCAATTCCGGTCACCACCACTCTTCTTGCTGGCTTCTGCCACCACCACAGTCTGCTCATCATACAACCTTCCCGCCAAATCAACTGTCGACCTAAATGTGCTTGGTCGGGCAACGATCATGTGCCTGCGAATATCTACTGGCAAGCCCTGAATATACCTCTTGATCTTTCGCGACAGAGGTGTCACCTGATCAGGCACCAGCTGTGCCACTTCATTGAATTTAGTGGTGTATTGCTGATAGTCATTGTTCCCGCATCCAGCTACAGAAACTCCCTTTCCACCTTATCCATTTCCCTATGAGGACAGAACTCCTCAATCACCAACTACTTCAAATCCGAACACTTCATTCTCCCAATCGCTCGGCTACCCTCGGCTTGGACGATATTGTCCCACCAGCACAAAGCCGAGTCCACAAACGAGTGGGCTGCAAACTTCACCTTTTGGTCCTCTCGGCACTTGCTGATATTCAGTACGGCTTCCATCACTCTCACCCATCGATGAGTAGCAGCAGTAGTGCCATTACCATCGAAGTTCGGGGGCTTGCATATTTGAAATGCCCCATAGTTTCAGCCTCGTGCCGCCTCTGACGTAGGCTCTTCTTCCTCCTTTTCTTCTTCGTCATCTAAGAAAATCGTCTTAATCTTGGGCTGTTTCCTTTCGCCCGTAGGCCTACTCCTTTCCTTCCTCTCCCCTTCTCGTACAACCTTTATCACTTCTGTCACTACAGAGGTTAAGATTGTCTGCATGACCTGATGCGCCTCTTCAACAACAACCTCCTTCACCGAGGCCTTTAAGTTAGCACTCTCATCCCCAGCCTCTAGATGAGGGGTCTCAGGTTTTTTAGGAACAACTTCTCGGCTCTAGGCCTTCCTCTTGTGACCCGTGGTTCAGCACCACGTCCACCACGAGCTGCACCATGTGAAGCCTTCGATGATCTACCACCAGCCATCCTCTAAACACACTATAAGATTCAAACACTAACACGGTCATTCAAGGGAATAGCTCAATTTATGTCAAGTATAATAAGTCCCTAATTATAATGGCCAGTTGTGATTAGCCACTTACTTTAATCTTCATACCCAAAGCATTTCCTATCCTGACTACATCAGTATCTAAATCTACAAACAACACATAGAACAAATCACATAACATGCGCCGATAATGCCGGTTAACATTATGAAAATACCGATGGCACTCAGCTACTCGGACTGGCATCCCTTCCCTTTCCATCCCATTTTCAGTTTAAATTTTGGTTTCTTTTGAAAATTTACCCGTTTCACTTAAAGTTTGGCTTTGATACCAACTTGTAACGGCCCCTTCCCGGGACGCTCACAGCTGGTCAATCATCGCACATAAAACATATAATTACATTAACTTTAATAAAATATTGCAGCGGAAACATTAAAATAACTTTTCATTCCAATATAAATGCTTTTGCAAGTTAATACAACATTCATTACAAAACATCATTTGTTCGCATTATAATGCAAAAACATTAAACAAAAGAATGCCATCCAAAAAGACCCAAGTAGCTGCCCCGTGCCATCCTCAGCAACCTTTACCTGCCAACTGGAAACACATAAAAGTCAGCGTTGCTGAGTGAGTTTTAGTTTTAAAATAAAACATACTATAGTTTCATTTAAAACCATTCTTTACTTTCTTTCAATTCATACTATACTTTCGTACATGATCACACATCGTATGTACACATAGATAATAACATTATTATCTTCATTTACTGTTCATTAATTTCCTTCTTTATCTCTTTATATCTTTCCGGATCAATGTCATCAACTATACCCCAAACATATGCACAAAACGGGTACTGGGCAGAAGATCATAGATGACTTCCATAATGCACATAGCCTAGCACCAGCACCGGGGCAAGCAACAAAGATCCCAACTGTATACTACACCCAGCCTGGCACCAGCACCAGGGTGAGTAATCAGTATAAACCATGTACTATATTGCTGGTCAGTCACAAAGACTAGACCCCTGCGTGTATTCTTATGGGTTAACTAAACCACACAGAGTTGAGTTTATGACATTTTAGAGTCGTGCACCTCCGTATGTTTTGCTTGCAAGCCTTTCTTTACTTTCTATTTCATTAGTGCATGCATCCTATCATTATGTTCCTCTTTTCATTATCTTTCACTTTATGTTACATAATACTCTATCATTTCTTTCACAACTATAACCCGTAAAGCCACGGGAAAGATAAACATATATAAATATAAACGTAAACATGAACAATCAACATCACCATACAAGGCACATCATACATACATAACATACATCATACATACTGTCACACCCCCGCTAAGAGCGGAAACACGGGGATGTAACGAGACGGGATCGTCATAACACATGGTAAGAGATAGAGATGCAATATAATAATGATGACAAGCGTGTCATGACAACACCCGACAATAAGGGGACTTGTGTCGTGTTTAGTCAATATTCACGACAACATAGCCATAAGCATAACATGATACATGAATCACATAAACAAGATGATAACATGTATGCAATTCCAAAACCCAGGAACAAGTTACAAAAATATAATGTTGTTTAAGACAAACTACAACAATGTTTTCAAAAGACAAAGTTTAGCCTCAAAATGTATCCTAGGGTCTCCACTAAGGTAGCACACCTAGATCTTCAATTAGCATGATCACCTGAAAAGATATTCTTAGAATGGTCAACAAAATTGTTGGTGAGCTCACAGGTTTAAAAGTAAATAAGTAATTGTTGTTGTATAATAGTTGTTGTGGAATACGTGATACAGTTATAAGTAAGCAAAATCACATGACATGAGCTTTACAACCAATCTAATGACGTACACAAAGAATCTTGTAGGAATATATTCACCCAAGGCTCGTTCCTGGTGACTGTTAGTACTAACTAGTATACCAACAAACGAGGGTGGGGGTGTCAACCCAGTAGTACTACCAATACCTATCCGTCGGTTCCACACTAGAATTAAATGGTTGTAAAGAAAGAACCACACAGCAGACCCAAGCATGTATCAGATAAGTACTCACAAAACAGTATCACGTTGATTCCAAGTATGTAAATTGTATGTAAGTTGTACAGCATAGAAAATGGTGAGCATACTTTTCCCCCATGTTTGTAATGATTGAAAAGTTGAATAAGCATAAAAAGGGGCCATAAAACTCACTTGTTAAGTGTAAGTATGAACGATTAGGGTTCCCAACAGTTGTATGAAATGAACGGTCAAACACCTGTTGACAGTTATTGTTAAGCATTAATGATATGTATGAAGCAAATAGTAATGTTCAGTCGGTTCGGGTTGTATCGGTTCGGTAGTGCCTAACACACACACCCATGCTGACTCACGTATTAGATCTTATGTAGATCCAAGTACTAGAAACCATTGCCATTGCTGGTGATATTGTGTAAAAGATTCATTGTTATAGGAGAAGTACTTGTTAATATTAGTAATCATAAATGAGTTGTTGATAATTGTAAAATGTTAGGTTGATTTGATTTGGAATAGTATTTGTGGCCTTGATAGCGTTGACTTTAATCTTGTGGTCGAGCAATGACATTTGTGTTGATGTTACCTTATCATCACACGACATTCAAGAAGGAAATTCACACACACAACATCATCAATCAGACGACAGGACCAGACGCTTGACTCAACACTCCATTCGCACGAATCAACCCTCATTCGTACGAATCAGCTTCATTCGTACGATTGAACCTTCATTCGCACGACTGGCATTTAGTCGTACCACAAATCACTCAATCGCACGACTCAACCTCCATACGCACGAATCAACCTTCATTCATACGAATCAGCTTCATTCGTACGATTGAACCTTCATTCGTATGATTGGCCTTCAGTCGTGCGATACACGCACAATAACACACATTCAATCGGTCGTAGACTCAATCGCATACATCATTCATCCGCATTGACTCAATTGCACATATCATTCATCTGTATTGACTCAATCACACGCATTCATTCGATCGCATGACCCAGTCGCATGACATGCCCAGTCGCACAACTATACGCCAAATGACACAGTCGCACGGCTCAGTCGCATGACAGACACAGTCGCACGACTCACCCAGTCGCACGGCTCAGTCGCATGACAGACCCAGTCGCCTGAACTACAGGTTCGCGACTGCTGAAGTGCAAAGCGGCCTTTGGCTGCCCCGAGCACGAGTTTTACACAACAAGAACTTCTAGAAACACACTACAAACACACATAAGCAAGAAGCATACACAGAAAGACATCAGACGCACCCACACGACCTCTTGTGTTCGGGCTGAACCCGAACACCCGAAACCCTAGAAATGGATAGTAGTAAAATGAGCAAAAAAGGGACAACCAAGGTCGTCTACCTGCAAGGATGGAGTAGACTAGGTTGTAGATGAAGTCTAGACGATGAAAACAAGACGAAAGGGGGCGGTTTTGGTGCAAAGATGAAGAAGATGTGAAGTGAAGAAGAATGAAGAAGAAGAAGAAGTGAAGAAGAATGAAGAATGGCTGGGAAAATGGGGTTTTTATACCCATCCCAAGTTTACAAAATGTCAATTTTAGTCCCTAAACTTAGCCCCCGAGTTCCCAAAGTTTGTTAAAATGGTTTTATTAATGACAATGATTTTATATAAAAATGATATATTTTGTGATAATAACGATGAATTTGTAAAAGTTTTAAGCATAGCACACGTTCACAAAGGAAACTCCAGCACAAAGATAATAAAGCAAGTAGGATATCCACACAGGAAGTTAATGAAGATGAGGAATGAATGATCAAGGAAAAGTTAATGGATAATCACGTTAATTGATGGACCTTGTGGTGATAGATGTCATAGTATCCCCCAGTTGAGAGAATTTCGTCCCGAAATTTAGCTGGAGTTAGCTCTAAGAGTGTCATCATCAAATAGATGTGGATATCTAAGTTTCATCTGATCTTCTCGCTCCCATGTAAACTCTGGCCGTCGTTTTGAATTCCATCTCACGCAAACAATTGGTATTCTACTGCGCTTCAATTGCTTGACCTTTCGATCCATGATCTCAATGGGTTCCTCAACAAAATGAAGCTTTTCGTCAATCTTGATGTCCTCAATTGGTACGTGAAGTGATTCGTCAGCCAAACACTTCTTGAGGTTCGACACGTGGAAAGTATCATGTATGCCGCTGAGTTCTTGTGGTAACCTTAATCAGTAAGCCACTGGACCAATTCTTTCTGTAATCTCGAATGGTCCTACGTATCTTAGGGCTAACTTCCTTTTTTTTCCAAACCGAACAATTCCTTTCTAAGGAGAGACTTTGAGTAAAACGTGATATCCAATGTTAAATTCTAGAGGCTTCCGATGGTTGTTGGCATAGGTGTTTTGGCGATCTCTAGCAGCTTTTAGTCTGTCTTTGATTTGGAAAATCTTGTCAGTTGTTTCTTGAATGATCTCTAGGCCTGTTAACTGACTTTCACCAATCTCGGCCCAACAAACGGGAGATCTGCATTTTCTTCCATACAACGCTTCAAATGGAGCACATCCGATGCTCGTATGGTAGCTGTTGTTGTAAGAGAACTCAATCAACGGTAAATGAGTGTCCCAACTACCACCAAAGTCGATTACACACGCCCTCAGCATGTCTTCCAATGTTTGTATAGTTCATTCACTTTGGCCGTCTGTTTGTGGGTGATAGGATGTACTCATATCTAATCGAGTGCCCATCGCTTTCTGTAGCGTCTGTTAAAATCGTGAAGTAAATCGGCTATCATGGTCGGATATGATTGACACCGGTACTCCGTGTCTTGACACGACCTCTTTTGTGTACAATCTCACCAATTTATCCATTTTGTAGTCTTCTCAGATCGGAAAGAAATGAGCCGACTTCTTCATCCGATCCATTACGACCCATATCGAGTCATGCCCGCTACTCGTTCTAGGGAGTTTGGTAATAAAATCCATAGCTATGTTCTCCCATTTCCACTCTAGAATTTCAGGTTGCTGCAATAATCCCAATGGTTTCTGATGTTCGCCTTTAACTTTCAAGCATGTCAAGCATCTGCTTACATACATAGCAATGTCTTTCTTCATGCCTGTCTTTCAAGCATGACCGAGGTACTACACCTCCCCATCTGGGTACCCATATACGATCTATGAAGTACTGTACACCATCATCCTTGCAAATCATTTGTCTATCCAACCCTCGGAATTCTTCTCCCGCAAGGTTTTCTTCTTTCAACGCCTCACTTTGCGCAATCTGGATCTGAGCTTTTAATTTTGTTTGGATAGTCAATCCCAATGCTCGAGCACGTAGTGGTTTCGCGCGTTCTTTGTGGCTTAAAGCATCAGCCACCACGTTAGCTTTCCTCGGGTGATACCGGATTTCACAATCGTAGTCACTCAGAAGCTCTACCCAACGTTGTTGACGCATATTAAGCTCCTTCTGATCCAGGATATGTTGTAGGCTCTTATGATCAGTGTAGATGATGTATTTGGTTCCATACAGGTAATGCCTTCATATCTTAAGTGCAAATACTACAGCGCCCAACTCCAAATCATGGGTTGTATAGTTCTTTTCATGCACCTTAAGTTGTTGCGAAGCGTAGGAAATCACCTTATCCTTCTGCATTAGTACACATCCCAATCCTTGATGTGAAGCATCGTAGTATACCACAAAATAGTCGGTTTTGTCTGGGAGGGACAATATCGGTGCATTGCACAACTTCTCTTTCAACGTTTGGAACGCTTGTTCTTGTGTATGTCCCCAATCAAACTTCTTCTCTTTCTGAGTCAGCAGTGTTAACGGTTGAGCGATCCTTGAAAAATTCATGATGAAACGACGATAGTATCCGGCCAATCCTAAGAATTGCCGTATTCCTGAAGGTGTCTGGGGCATATCCATTTCTTTACCGCTTCGATCTTGCCGGGATCTACATGAATCCCATCCTCGTTAACCACATGACCCAAAAACTTCATTTCTCGTAACCAGAATTCACACTTCGAGAACTTGGCGAAACGTTTCTCTTCACGTAACAGTTCCAGTATTGCCCGAAGGTGTTCTTCTTGATCCTCTTTCGATCGGGAGTATATAAGTATATCATCTATGAATACGATCACAAACTTATCCAAGTGAGGTTTACACACCCATTCATTAGGTCCATAAACACAGCTGGTGCGTTAGTCAGCCCAAATGGCATGACCAAGAACTCATAGTGCCCATAACGATTCTAAATGCTGTTTTTGTTATGTCCTCCTCGAAAAACCTTAGTTGATGATATCCAGAAAGAAGGTTGATCTTGAAGAAATACGAAGCTCCTTGCAGCTGGTCAAAGAGATCGTCGATCCTGGGGAGAGGATACCGATTCTTCACACTTAACTTGTTCAACTCACGGTAATCGATGCACATTCCGAACGACCCATCTTTCTTTTTGACAAATAATACTGGTGCTCCCCACGGTGAGTGACTCGGCTGAATGAATCCCTTCTCTAGTAGTTCTTGTAATTGGCTGGATAACTCTTGCATTTCAGATGGTGCTAACCGATATGGTGTCTTCGCTACCGGTGTAGCTCTAAGAACTAACTCTATACGAAATTCCACCGGTCGTGGAGGAGGCAAACCAGGCAAGTCATCGGGAAATACATCTGGGTAGCCCCGGAGTACTGGAATATCTACCAATTTCCTCTCTTCTTCCTTCTTTTCTACCACATGAGCCAGAAAAGCGTAGCACTGTTTTCGTAAACTTCGGTGAGCTTTCATGCAGGAGATAAGCTTTAAGTTTCTTCCCGGTCGTTCTCCTTGAATTCTGAGTACCTCCCCATCTGGCATGGGGATTCGTACTACTTTTTCCCGACAGACAATCTCAGCTCCGTGTTTCGACAACCAATCCATTCCCACAATCACGTCGAAACTTCCTAACTCAAAGGGTATCAAGTCTATATCAAAGGCATGATCCTCCAATATCAACAAGCACTTTCTAATGATTTCATCAGCCTGAACAATCCTACCATTGGCTATTTCTATAGAGTAGCTAGTTTCTAGCCTATTAGGACTCAAATCAAGCAATTTCACAAACTCAAAAGATATAAAACTATTGTATGCTCCAGTATCAGACAATATAGATGCGAAGTGATTATTGAGTAAGTGTGTACCCGTGACAACATTCTGGTCCTGACGGGCATTGTTGGCTCCAATGATGAATGCACGTCCCTAAGCTGTATTCCCTTGATTTCTCGGGCCTTGATTTCCAGCTATGGCCATCATCGGTTGCTGGTTGTTCCCTTGTTGACCCGACGCCCGATTTAGTCTGGGGCACATGTTTCTGTAGTGATCAGGGCTTCCACACTCATAACAGCCCCTGGCATTCCCAGCGGGGTTAACCACGTTGACTGGTGCCACCAGATTCGGTGTCGTTCTGCAGTCTTTCGCTAGATGCCCCGGGCGTCTACAGTTCGCGCACACCCGACACGACATTACTGGGGGATGATGGAAGTTGCACCTATCATATTTCGGGTGCGGCCCAACATACTCTCTCTTGCCTTGTGCCACGACCACAAAATTCCTGGTTGTCTTGGCCCTTTTATCAAATCTCCCAGCACTCGACCGACTCGTTTCCCCAACATCTTTTCTCTTTTCTGCTCCCCTTTCCAATACCCCTGTTCCCACCATCTCTTCAGTTAGAGCGCCAGCCTTCAGAATTGCGCTCTAAATCGTAGGAGGAGTAGCTGTTGTTACCATCGCTCAGATTTGAGGCGCAAGTTCCCAAATATACCTCTCGATCCGCTTTGATTCCGAAGTGACCAGATGTGGAACCAATCTTGCCAACTCATGAAAACGATCAGTGTAGGCTGCGTGCCCAGCCCCCACCATAGCATGATTCCAGAATTCATGCTCCAGTTTCTGCATCTCGTTGAGGGGGTAGTATTCCTCAGTGATTAAGGCCTTAAACTCATCCCATGACATCTGCATCTCCGATTCTCTTCCCCTAGCCTGTATCTAAGTGTTCCACCAAGTTTGTGCCTTGCCCTGTAGTGAGCACGTGGCATACTTGATTTTCTAGTTGTCGAGGCACTCACTAATGTCAATTATTGCCTCCATTTTCTCAAGCCATCTGGTCAGGGCTATAGCTCTGCCCTTCCATCAAACTCTTTCGGTTTGCAGGCCACAAAGTCCTTGTACGAACACCCCCTTATAGCATTAACAACCCCAGTCTCATTGACCACCCCAGTCTCATTACCGGCTGTACCACCATTCCCGGTCTCCTGGTTACTCTCGTTCCAGTCGGGTTCCCATTATCTTCATTATCGTTGCCACCAACCCCGTGGGGGTGGTGATTTTGAAGAGCATTTCTCATTTGGGTCATAATAGTCGGGATTAGTGCGGCCAACTGTTGAGCGATCAGAGCTGCCACGTTAGCGTTTCCTGTTCCCTGATTGTTGCTGGCAGGGCCATCATTTGTTCTTGGTGCTCTGCCTCTGCCTCTGCCTCTGCCCCTCGGGTTTCACTCCCGCCACTGTTACTACGGGTAACTCTTCGAGGCGGCATTTTCTAATCATAGAAGTAGTAAACACATAAGCTTTAACCATTTCAAAGCATATTAACCATACGACTCATCAAAGTCCAGCATTCCAAGTTAATATCACAATTGTGGTACCACACATCACATACGAGTCATGTAATTCTCACACCATGTATCGATAATCTCCCAACAATATCCATCATAATAATTGCAACCCATGCATATAATCATGTTAGTCTAGCGAAGGTTGTCTATCTCCTCCTCTTTCTAGGTTTCAGACATAACCTCCTCAGGGTAATTCTCAATGTCCAAGGTCAAGCGCAATAGTATGATCTGTGGAGATCTCCTCGGGTTTAATACCTGGGTTTGATAAACCAACTCGGCGTGCAGAGGGAACGGAAGATCCATAGAAGCCTCCCAAAAGAGTGAGCACAAGGGCTCTCTCATAGGGTGAAAAGATCACGAATAGATAGATAAACGCACTAAGCAAAGAGGAACACATACACGAGATGTAAATGCACATAACCCTAGCATGCAAATCTACATGAAGGTTCCTAGGTTATAGTCTAGGTCAAGTGAATTGCCTAATTCTCTATAACCAATGGTTCTGATACCAGTCTGTCACACCCTCGCTGAGAGCGAAAACACAGGGATGTAACGAGACGAGATCGTCATAATACATGGTAAGCGATAGAGATGCAATATAATAATGATGACAAGCGTGTCATGACGACACCCGAAAATAAGGGGACTTGTGTCGTCTTTAGTCAATATTCACGACAACATAGCCATAAGCATAACATGATATATGAATCACATAAACAGAGATAACAACATTGTATGCACTTCCCATAACCCAGGAATAAGTTACAAAAGTATAATGTTGTTTAAGACAAACTACAACAATGTTTTCCAAAAGACAAAGTTTAGCCTCAAAATGCATCCTAGGGTCTCCACTAAGGCAGCAGACCTAGATCTTCAACTAGCATGATCACCTGAAAACATATGCTCAGAATGGTCAACAAAACTGTTGGTGAGCTCGCAGGTTAAAAAGTAAATAAGTAATTGTTGTTGTATAATAGTTGTTGCTGAGTACCGTGAATACAGTTATAAGTAAGCAAAATCACATGACACGAGCTTTACAACCAAATCTAATGACGTACACAAAGAATCTTGTAGGAATATATTCACCCAAGGCTCGTTCCTGGTGACTGTTAGTACTAACTAGTATACCAACAAACGAGAATGGGGGTGTCAACCCAGTAGTACTACCAATACCTATCCGTCGGTTCCCACACTAGAATTAAATGGTTGTAAAGAAAGAACCACACAGTAGACCCAAGCATGTATCAGATAAGTACTCACAAAACAGTATCACGTTGATTCCAAGTATGTAAATTGTATGTAAGTTGTACAGCATAGAAAACGGGTGAGCATACTTTTCCCCCATGTTTGTAAATGATTGAAAAGTTGAATAAGCATAAAAAGGGGCCACGAAACTCACTTGTTAAATGGTAAGTATGAACGATCAGGGTTCCCAACAGTTGAATGAAATGAACGGTCAAACCCCTATTGACAATTATTGTTAAGCATTAATGATATGTATGAAGCAAATAATAATGTTCAGTCGGTTCGGGTTGTATCGGTTCGATCACGCATAACACACACACATAAGCTGACACACGTATTAGATCTTATGTAGATCCAAGTACTAGAAACCATTGCCATTGCTGGTGATATTGTGTAAAAGATTCATTGTTATAGGAGAAGTACTTGTTAAATATAAGTAATCATAAATGATGTTAGGATCAGTGATCTAAGTTTGATTACTTAGAGAGTATTGCAGTGGAATTCGAACAACGAATTAAACAATTCACAAGAACGCAATTGATATTCAATGTAACAGTACACGGTTATAGAAAGAGAGAATTCTGCAAAAGAAATATTTCATTCGTATACTTTCGTGGTGGCTCAATGTCACACGCTACAACTAGGTCAACATTCCTATATAGGAAACGTGACGTCTGCTGATGTCACTTGATAGTGACATCTAACAGAATTATTCAAACTACTGAAAACTAGCAAACTACTGAGAATGTTCTCAACTACTGATTACATCTCAGAGAATGCTTAAGTACAAAAACATTAAAACTACTGAACTACAACTACTGAAACTATAACTACTGAAAAGTAAATTACAAGTACTGAAAGGAAAAACTCACAACTACTGAAGTTAATGACTTCAGCTGTTGTGACAACTACTATTCACTTTGGTCTTCAGTCTTGTCTTCAGTCTTTGTTCTTCAGTACTTTACTTTTAGACTTTGTCTTTAGCTGATGGCTTCAGACTTTGTCTTCAGTCTTTGTTCTTCAGTACTTTACTTTCAGACTTTGTCTTCAGTGATGGCTTCAGACTTTGTCTTCAGTACTTTACTTTCAGACTTTGTCTTCAGTACTTTTCTTTTAGACTTTGTCTTCAGACCTTGTAATCAGCTGATGTTTTCAACTGTTGAGATCTTCTTCAGCAGTTGTAATGTCTGTGGGACGTAGAGGTTTTTCTGATCAGGCTCATTGGTCTTTTGGTCCAACAAACTCCCCCTGAACCAATGCAGCCAAAACCTCTAAACTTATGATGATCCCACTTATCTTGGCAGAAACACCCTCTTGATCAGCTTCAAAGGTAATCAGTTAAGCACAGGCCGGGAAAAGGTTTCTAATCTTTTGATTGGCTAAGTATGGAAGGAACTCTGTCTTGAGGAAACTGGACACAGAGTATTGTCCCAACCATGAAACCTAATTCCATTAATGAGTCTATAGACTCACTAGCATAGGCCTCAAGGAGAACAACTTGTTCCTCCTTGGTGAGTTCTTCTGCTTCTCCCTGTCTTTCCATTTTTCAACTCCACAGTTGTTATCTCTTGTAAGCAAATTCATCAGGGTGAGAGTCTTCAAGCAACAACTGGAGTTCACTCTTCTTAAGATCTTCAAGTCTTTTGTATAACAACCCCTTCTTGATCATTTTGTTCTCAAGAATAGATTGAGGGGTTGTCTTGGAGTTGTGAGCTCTCTTGAATTCTTCAATGATTTCCCAGGGTGAGACTACCATGGCTAATGTAATTGCAGCATTCAAGGTCTTCTTCATTTGGCCATGATATCTACTTGGTATATTCTTCTTATGAATTCTAGAACTTACCCTAGGGTCTGGCCAGATCCACACTCTTTCTCTTTGATGTTGAAAAGTATGTCTAAGAGTGTACAGCCTTAGAGCCTATTTCTTCATTTCTTGAATGGATGAGGACTGAGGGAAATCCTTGTCAACCATCTTGAGAAACTGCTCATCGTGCTGCTTCTGCTGTTCTGCTTCTTCAATCTTTACCTTCACCATCTGTATTTGCAAGTCAGGTGTAATCACTTGTTGACTTCTGTGCTTAGAGTTTAAGGTTGAGAACAGCAGAGATTGGCAGACAATCTTTATCATCATCCTCTTCTTCATCTTCTTCTACCCTCAAAACTTTCTCCTCCTTCTGGGTGTATCACTGGGTAAGGTTTGAGGTGGTTTTTGGGTAAAGGAATTGGTTTTTGGGTTGAGTTATGAGTGGCTTGGTTTAGGGATAGATTTGGGAGATTTTGGAGATAAGGGTTGTGTTTGAGTGGGAGTGTGAGAAGACTGACTTAGCATTTTGGTGGTGAGTTGGCTTTGGAGAGCTTTGCCATTTCAGTTCTCTTCCCTGCACCTGTTTCATCCAGTGCTTCGATGATCAACCCTTTATCTATAGCCTCCAATAGAGAAGATTTCTGGTTATCTCCAAGATACTATCTCTGGACCAGGCCTTTATCTCTATCAATGATATTCCAAGGTATCTGGCAATGAATCTGATCATTATCTCCAATCTTTCCCTTTCCAACACACTATAACCGGCCCATCTAGCTGAATCTCTTCTATTTCAGCCTTCTGATCTCAGGTCTAGTGTGGCTGTGTCATGACCTTGTCGAAGAGCTGATCTATAATTTTATCCATGGATCTGCTGTGAGCTTCATCAGCATCTTTGACAAGATCTTCTAAGGATTTATCTTCATCAGCTTTTGACTTAGCACTTTTCTTTCTTTTATATGTGATCAGCTGATCTTCTTCTCTTTTGCAGGTTCTTTCTCATCATCAACTCTTTTTCTTTTCTTTTCTTTCACTGCCTTAGACTTGGAAGTCCCCCTTTTGGTTGCATTGGGATCAGGGGCTTGAAAGTCAGAAAGAGATTTGTGAACAGCATCATCAATGCGGGTTTGTAGATTTGAGGAGATCCTCTCATCAATGGCTTTATGCACTATGTCAGTGATGATGGGAATGATGAGAGGTAAGGAGTTTTGAAA
Organism: Flaveria trinervia; assembly: GCA_025506515.1. Classification (NCBI taxonomy): domain Eukaryota; kingdom Viridiplantae; phylum Streptophyta; class Magnoliopsida; order Asterales; family Asteraceae; genus Flaveria; species Flaveria trinervia. The sequence goes on from CM046448.1 coordinate 33,634,006, forward strand.
GATAGCAACCATCTGCTCAGAGGGGTTCTATCCCTGAGAGGTGGTGCCAAAGTAGTGGCTGGTGGCTCAGTTAAGTGTGTAGGCTCAGTGTTTGGGGAACCTTCAATGGAAGGTGCCATCTGTGGGGTGTAGGGGTAGATGGACTTTGATCCTGAGACATTTTGGCTAGCAGCTCTTTGAGTCGCTCACCTCCGTCTCTAGGATGGTATTATGGGCTAATACATCATAGAAAAAGCCCAGGTCATCATTAGTCAGTGCTGAATCACCTGACCTCCTGATTGAATCAGGATGTACATGCTCTGAGTGTAGATCAATAGAAGCATGTGCCCCTTGTTCTTGGTACTAGGGACTTCCTGCCTCAGGACTGTGTCCTTCATTGGCAGTTGCCTCTAGTAAGGTCTTATGGATGCTACCAACTTCATCCTAATCATTGCTGAATCAGTAGAAGTGGCAGTCTTACCAGATGTTCTAACCTCTGTTTCTACACTTGGAGATTGAACATTGTAACCCCTGTGCTGGGGTTATCAGAAGCATTTTGGTCCTCCCCCTCAATGGTTGAGGTATTCCCAGTGGTAAGTGGTTTCTGGGGAGGGGGTAGGAATGCAACTGACTCAGCATTTTAGCAACTATCAGTGTTGGGCTTTGAGGGGCGGTTGCATGTGGAGATTGGTCCGAAGCAGATTGCACCCGGGGTGAGAGGTGCTCTTCAATGGTAACCCTCTCAATTGAGATAGGTTCCAGAAATGTGGGATCCCCAATTGTGGTTGCAACAGGATCCTGTTGAGAGGATACCTGTGCGGCTTCAGTAGTTTGAGTCTTGGACATAACTAAGGGGTTAGAACAAGTATGTATTTGCTGTGTTTGTGGTACAGGGGCATCCTCAGGGGACTCATCTCCCTGAGTAGCCTTTTTGGGCTTTTTGGATTTGGGTTTGGGGGGACTTTGGATCTGGACGTGGAGGCTGTGGGTTCCCTCTGCTTGGGTTTTAGCATCCGGGCAGCCCCTTTTAGAGTAGGGTCTGAGTTATGTCTGGAGTATACCTCAGCTAAAACAGCTGGAGCAAGACTCCAAGACCAACAAGGCCATCAGATTTTTAATGATTCAAATTATGGCCATCAGAAACCTGGGATAAAGTAGCCATCTGTTTGCCACAGGTTTCTGAGCCAGATCCTTTAGTTCCATGAACACTATCTCAGAAAAATTTAGATTTTGGCGTTCAAGGATAGAGTACAATACCTGTTGCCATCGGGAAGACATCTGATCCCAAGAAGATGTCTTTGATGCAAGGCAGACATTCACCATATGAAAGATAAGTCGTTCAACATCATGGAAGTGCTTTTTAAGTATGGTGTAGCACTTAAGTCGCCCTCATACCCGTTATTGATGAAAGACATATCAGCGGTGCCTTTTAGGTATTCTTTAACATAGGTGCCATCATGCAAATTTAGGGTTTTGCGAATGATGTCGGGGGTGATGAGCCCTTTCTGGTCACCAACGACTGGAGAGTGAGTTGGCTATCATTGTCACCAGTTATTACAGAGACGTTGGTCCAGAACTCGGTTAAGGAATCAGGGTATATGGTAGGATTCAGAAGAAAGGCTGTTTGGTATTGGGAATCCACCATAAGATCGATGGCATTGTCAAACTTGTTCCAGAAAGCCGATTTCGAAAGGTAGGCAACATAGTTGTGTCGGGGTTTGAGTTTCATGGTCGCCATTGTTGAGAGAGAAAAGGTTTGAAAAACGGCTAATGCAACGTTTGGTTATAAGTGCAGGTATTTATAGGTTAAGAAAAGGCTGAAAAGAAAACGACTGAAAGTGTTGGTGTTGGCATCAGTTGTTATGAAAACAACTGAAGACTTGGTTTTAACTATCAGACATTTGAAAACAACTGAAGACTTGGTTTTAGTCATCAGTAGTTGTGAAACTACTGAAAACCTTGGTTTTGTCTTTAGCTGTTGTAAACAATTGAGGACTTGGTATTAGTCATCAGTAGTTGTGAAACTACTAAAGACATAGTTTTGTCATCAACTGTTTAGGATGAAACAACAGTTTGTGGAAACAATCTGAAGAGAAAATTCTCATCAGTAGTTTTGGTCAATTCTTAGCTTTGCAGCTGTTTCATACTGTCCTCAACACTTACCATCAGACTTTTTAGTTGTTTTCAGTGGTTTCATAGGACATCAGTACTTTCTGTTTTTACTGACATCAGTAGTTTGTAACAGAATTAGTACATATTTGTGACATGTTTACTAATGATCATCAGCACTTGTTTATTGAGATCATCAGTAGTTATCACTTATTCTAGCTGCAACATACCAAGCCTTAACACAAGGTTTTGGAAAGTTGAATTATCCAAAGGCTTAGTAAATATATCTGCAAGCTCATTAGCACTAGGCACAAACTTTGGATCAATCAAACCTTTTTCAAAACAATCCCTAATAAAATGGTGTTGATCTCTATATGTTTGGTCCTAGAGTGCTGGATTGGATTCTTGACAATACACAGAGTTGAAGCACTATCCATTAATAATGGAGTCTTAGTCTCTGTAATGCCATAATCCAATAGTTGGTTCTGAAGCCAGAGTACCTGAGATGTACAACTTGCAACAGCAATGTACTTTGCTTCAGCAGTGGATGTAGCAACAGATGTTTGTTTCTTACTCTACCAAAAAATCAAACAGTTGCCTAGGAATTGACATCCACCAGAAGTTGACTTTCTAGTTAACTTACACCCTGCATAGTCACTATCTGAAAAAGCAACTAATTTGCAAGAGTGTCCAGTGGAATACCATAGACCTAGAGATTGAGTACCTTGCAGATATCTAAAAATTCTCTTGACTGCAATCAAATGAGATCTTTAGGAGCAGCCTGAAATCTAGCACAAACACAAGTTGCAAACATGATATCTGGTAGAAGCTGTTAAGTCCATCAAGCCCAATCATACATCTGTAAAGTGTTTCATCAACAACTTTACCTTCTGATCTGCATCCAGTTGTGTGGTGTTGCACATGGGAGTAGAACAGGCTTACAATTTTGTAAATCAAACTTATTCAAAAGATCTTTTGTATATTTTGACTGATGAATGAAGGTTCCATCAGCCTTTTGTGTTGATTTGCAAGCCTAGAAAGAACTGTAATTCTCCCATTGCACTCATTTCAAACTTTTGTTTCATTAAACTTGTAAAATCATCACACAACTAGGGATCAGAGGATGCAAAAATATATCATCAACATAAATTTGAACAAGTAGCTTATGCTGATCCACTTTCTTAATAAACAAAGTTTTATCTTTGGAACCTCTAGTGAAATTATTGTTAGTAAGAAAATTTGAAAGTGTTTCATACCAGGCTCTAGGAGCTTGCTTCAACCCATAAAGAGCCTTATCAAGTTCATACACCCAATCAGGATGTTTATTGTCCTCAAAACCTGGTGGTTGACACACATAAACCTCTTCTTTTATTTTACCATATATAAATGCACTTTTGACATCCATTTGAAAAACTTTAAGATTGTGGAATGCAGCATAGGCTAAAAACAATCTGATTGCCTCTAGCTGGCTACAGCGGCAAAGGTTTCATCATAATCAATACCTTCTTCTTGTGAAACCCTTGTACAACCAGTCTAGCCTTGTTCTTGACAATAAGACCATTTTCATCAGTTTTATTCCTAAACACCCATTAGTGCCTATTGCACACTTACCTGGGGGTAGAGGAACCAGTTCCCACACTTGCTGCTTTTGAACTGAAGTAGCTCAAGCTGGCTTCAACCCATCCATTGTCTCTTAAAGAACATGATAGTTCTTTGGCTCTAGCTGACTGATGAGAGAGCATAGAAGCAGAAGTTAGACAATTGACTTCTGGTTGAGACACCAGCATTGATATCACCAATAATTTGAGACATGGAGTGATTCTTCAGCTCTTGGTATACTATAAGATCAGTGCAAGTGTTTGTAGCTAGTTCAGCAGTAGCAGATGGTGATCCAGATTCTTGAAACCAAGTATTAGATGACAGTCAAATGATGTAGAGGAGTCAGAAATCTCACAGCATTTGTTGTGGATGGAGCTGCAGAAGCTACAGGAACATCAAGTTTAGCAGACTCAGGCAGTTGGTCACTAAACCTCAAAAGGTGAGTACTGATATCATCATCATCTTCAGTACCACCAGGTGCAAGACTTGCTACAGAAGATGATTTATCCATATGATTTGCAACAGCTGGAGGTTGATAAGGAACATATTGCAGTATGTCCAGATCAAACAACTCCATAGGGTTTTGTGGAATTTTATCCTTAGGAGATTCATTGAATTTCACATGCAAGGTTTCTTCAACTATCTTTGTTCTGCAGTTGAAGACTCTGTAAGCCTTGCATGTGGAGATGAATAACCTACAAAATACCCTGCATCCACCTTAGGATCAAATTTGTGGAGTTGATCCTTTGTGTTGAGAATGAAACAAGGGACATCCAAAGGCTTTGAAGAATGAAATTAGAGGAGCCAAATGATGTAGAACTTCATATGGAGTCTTCATCTACCTCTGATTTACTAACACTCTATTCTGCACATAGCAAGCTGTGTTAACAGCTTCAGCCCAAAGGTCAATGGCAAACCAGGGTCAGCCAACATAGACCTTGCAGCTTCAATTAGGTCCTGTTCTTTCTCTCTACTATTCCATTTTGTTCTAGAGTCCTTGGGATGCTAAACTGCCTCTTGATTCCTTTGATAGATAAAAATCATCAAGTGTATGGTTTCTGAATTCAGTTCCATTATCACTCCTTATACACTTGACTGATAGGGAATACTGCTTCTCACATACAACACAAAGTTTATAATCGTCTGAGCAACCTCAACCTTGAATGCAAGAAGAAAGTCCATACAAATTGGAGTAATCATCCACAATTACCAGACAGTATTTCTTCTTTGCCATGCTCATCACTCTCACAGGACCAAATAGATCCATGTGCAGTAACTGCAAGCAGACAGTGGACTTAGGTTCTTCAATAGGAGGGAATGAGACTTGTGCTGTTTTCTTTTTAAACAAGCAGTGCAGGTTTCATCACAGTGGAACTTCTTTATTGTAGACCTCTCACTAAACTATTGTGGATCAGCTGATTCATGTTTTTGAGATTAACATGACCCAGCCTTCTATGCCACAGTTTAGATTCCTTAGGAGAGGCTTTGGAGAACAGACAAGGATGACCCTTCAAATCAATCTTCTTTGACAAATCCAAGGCATATACTCTTCCAATCTGTTGGCCTTCAGGAGAGTATGATCATCCAATACCTTGTCAACCAGCCTCAGAACTGGGAAGACAGAATCCTGCAGTTCTGGCTTGTGAAAAGTGCAACATGCCCTTTATCACACATCTGACACTCAGTAGATTATACTTGAGATTCTCCACATGGTTAACATCATCAAATCTGATATTTCCATAACACATATCCTTTCTCGATGATGTAACCCTTGGCATCATTTCCAAATGAAACAAATTCCTTTCCTTGAGAGTAGTCATTAAGAAGAGAACTGCTCCCAGTCATATGCATAGATCCTCCATTGTCTACATACCATTCCATTTGGCATGCTGAAGAACCCTGCATTTATCATAAAGAACTAGTTAGGTTTTGAGACCCAAACCTTTTTGGTTTTGGGTCTGTTTTCATCAACAGATTTAACCATAACTGGTTTCTTATGATTAACAGCTGATGAAGAAGGAGATGGTGCTGAAATGGATTCCTGGATTTGGCTTGGAATGCCTTTTCAGTGGTTTGATCACAGGTGCATCTAGTTGGTTAACTCTCCCCAACAAATGCTGAACCATCATAACAAGTTGTGTTTGATTTGTAGCCAAAGCTTTCAGCTCTTGTGACATATCAGTACTTGTGTATGATGAGTTCCTGTGGCCCACCATTTCTTCCTTGAAATTCATAGACTTAGTCTGATGTTTATCATGAGAAGCACTATCAGCTGTTTTATGATAAACCCTATCCTTCTTTTTGGATTTGGATGAAGGCTTGGGTTCATCGCATTGGGATGACTGTGGTACAAACTTGGTCTCAAACTCATTTTTCATTTCATCCATCTGGATTTTAATGAGCTTATCTCTGTTGAGTTTGGAACCCTTTCTGTACCAACATTCATCAGAAAGATGATTGAATTTACCACATATTTCACATGGCTTATTCTTCATCTTGAATTGATTACTACTGATGTGGAAACTACTGAAGGTGTGCTCTTCAGTACTTTCCTCCTTTCAGTACTTGTGTTAAGTACTGAAGGATCTGTAACAACTGAAGACTTGTTCTTCAGCTGTTCTTTATCAGCAGTTGTTAATCTTTTTATTTCAGCTGATTTGAAATGCTTTTCAGATGTTGTGTCTTTCCCTTCAGCTTAAGGTACTTTGAGAGACAAACATCTGAAGTACTCAGCTTCATGTGCTTATCAGTAGTTGACCCATCAGGCAATTGATTTGCTGAGGTATCACACTGATTTCATCTTGTGATTTTGGGTGATCACTTGAGGATGATACACATGATGATGTGGTTTGGAAATTATTTTCACCTTCAGGTTTTACTATTGATTTTGGAGTAAAATCTGTAGGTGGTGCAATGTGGTTGTAACCTATTCCAAACTTCACATTCGAAGCAGATTGCTTGCTGAGCAGCATTTCAAATCCCTTGCAGGATGATACCCAGCGGTCACACTCAACTTGGGTAATTGCAAGTTTTTCTTTGAGTTCTCTGTGGTTCTCAAGAATGACCTCTAGTTAGCTTTTCATCATTTAATTGCCATTTAAGCTTATAAATCTCATCATCTTTATCCTTAAGGACAGACTCATATTCAGCTTTTCTTTTGGAAATAGTTTGCTCAAGCTCAAGATTTTGATTAATTAAAGCTACATTTGCCTCTCTAATAGAGATAAATACACTATGCAAGATTCAAAACATAGCTTGGCCTTAGCCTTAGAGGATACCTGGGTTATCTGTGATGAAGACGCATTAGAGCATGAACTCTCAGTAGACTCCAGGCCATAGAGCTAGATTCCCAAAAGGATGTTCACACCATGTTTACCATCACCAGCAAATAATTGCTCATTACCAGAGAGATCATCTGGTAAACTGCTCCAGTCAACAACACCAGGGGTGAAGAAGCTATGAGAGGTTGTGATTTAGATGATTGAGATGGTAGAGGCTCAGGTTAGGCTTGAGGTTGTTGTGCAATAGGAACTTGAACTTGATTTGGCTGAGGCTTATAATAGCAGGGATATGGATATGACATTGGACCCTAAGGGACAAAATATGCAGGAGATAAGGGTTGTGAATGATGACCAGAACTAGCAGGATGTTGCCCTCTGTTTTGTGGACTATTGCTTGGAAAGGTCACAAAGGGTGCAGAGGAGTTAGATCTAGTTGATCTACACTCTCTTGCAAAGTGCCCAAGCCTGTGACATTTGTGACACCTCAACTTACTCTTGTCAAAACCAACTTTGGTTTTGCAGAGAGTCCTGGAAATTTCCTACCAGTTCTCTTGTAGAACTTTTGAGATCTGATATTAATCAAGGCCATTTGGCTCTGAATATCCATCTCTTCTAAGTCATCATCAGCAATACCCTTTAAATCATCCATAATGAAACACAAATTGTCACTATTACAGCCTGACTGACTGTCAGCACTAACAAAAGCATGATCAGAACTGTTTGAAGAGAAATCTATATGCTCATCATAATTGCTTTCTGATGCAGTATATTCTGACTCATGACCAACCAAGGCAGTTTTCCCTGGTACAAAGTCATCAGTGAGCTTTCCTGATGATGCCAGTTTCCTTTTCTGCTCTATCTCTCTTTCAAATGTAAGCAGTTCCCATGGAGTTGGGTGAGAGATAGGCTATCCAGATTTGCACTGGAGCGTAGGACAATGGTATATGTGTCCCATCTCTCAGGCAGTGATCTGAGGAATTTGTTGTTCATCTGCTATTAGTGTATTCATTTTGACCATTTTTAGCTTAGAGATCAAACAGGAAAAACGCTCAAACTGTTGAGTCAGTGTCTCACCCTTCCTATGAGAGAATGTCTCATATTGTTGGGCAAGGATTCTCTGTTGTTTGCTAAAACCTCATCTGTTCCACCAAATTGTTCTTTCAATGCATTCCAGAGGTCATGAGCAGTTTCATGATGCATAAGCCCAGAATAGATTTCATTAGGTAGAGCCATGGGCAGAATACCATGCGCTTTAGCATCAATTTCAAACAGTTTTCGATCCTCATCTGAGTATTGTTCCTTCTTCTTCGGAACCATTTGCTTGGTTTCTGGATTGTTCACCATAGGCTTGTGTGGACCATGTACCACAGATGTCCAACAATCTGAACTGTTAACAGACAGGTGATGAAGCATTCTTCGTTGTCATATGTTATACTCAGTCCTAACCAGCATCGGAGGCTTGGTTGAGGAACCGGTATTGTGAGGGTCATTAGAAGGAGTAGTCATTCTCAGATTCAACCAAATTCAATTAAGTTTTAACTGATTTAGAACAAAACACAACAAACCAAAATGAACCAAGAGAAAACTCAAAGCAAATAACCAAAAGCAGCAGAAATTCAATGATCTATAACCAATTCTTGCAAATATGCTAATTCAATCAAACTTAGATATCGAAATAGCAGTTTCAATGATCAATTGTTAGATCGATCAATGATTAACCTAGCTCTGATACCATTTGTTAGGATCAGTGATCTAAGTTTGATTAATTAGAGAGTATTGCAGCAGAATTTGAACAACGAATTAAACAATTCACAAGAACACAATTGATATTCAATGTAACAGTACACGGTTATAGAAAGAGATAATTCTGCAAAAGAAATGTTTCATTCGTATACTTTCGTGGTGGCTCAATGTCACACGCTACAACTAGGTCAACATTCCTTATATAGGAAATGTGACGTCTGCTGATGTCACTTGATAGTGACATCTAACAGAATTATTCAAACTCCCGAAACTATGCAAACTACTGAGAATGTTCTCAACTACTGATTACATCTCAGAGAATGCTTAAGTACAAAAACATAAAACTACTGAACTACAACTACTGAAACTATAACTACTGAAAAGTAAATTACAAGTACTGAAAGGAAACCATCACAAATACTGAAGTTAATGACTTTAGCTGTTGTGACAACTACTGATCACTTTGGTCTTCAGTCTTTGTCTTCAGTCTTTGTTCTTCAGTACTTTACTTTCAGACTTTGTCTTCAGCTGATGGCTTCAAACTTTGTCTTCAGTCTTTGTTCTTCAGTACTTTACTTTCAGACTTTGTCTTCAGCTGATGGCTTAAGACTTTGTCTTCAGTACTTTACTTTCAGACTTTGTCTTCAGTACTTTTCTTTCAGACTTTGTCTTCAGACCTTGTAATCAGCTGATGTCTTCAGCTGTTGAGATCTTCTTCAGCAGTTGTAATGTTGTGGGACGTAGAGGTTTTTCTGATCAGGTCATTGGTTCTTTTGGTCCAACAAATGAGTTATTGATAATTGTAAAATGTTAGGTTAATTTGATTTGGAAATGTATTTGTGGCCTTGATAGCGTTGACTTTAATCTTTGTGGTCGAGCAATGACATTTGTGTTGATGTTACCTTATCATCACATGACATTCAAGAAGGAAATTCACACACACAGCATCATCAATCACATGACAGGACCAGACGCTCAACTCAACACTCCATTCGCACGAATGAACCCTCATTCGTACTAATCAGCTTCATTCGTATGATTGAACCTTCATTCGCACGACTGGCATTTAGTCGTACCACACAACACTCAATCGCACGACTCAACCTCCATACGCACGAATCAACCTTCATTCGTACGAATCAGCTTCATTCGTACGATTGAACCTTCATTCGTACGATTGGCCTTCAGTCGTGCGATACATGCACAATCGCACACATTCAATCGGTCACAGACTCAATCGCATACATCATTCATCCGCATTGACTCAATCGCACATATCATTCATCCGCATTGACTCAATCGCACGTATTCATTCGATCGCACGACCCAGTCGCACAACTCAGTCGCCCGAATGACACAGTCGCACGACTCACCCAGTCGCACGGCTCAGTTGCATGACAGACCTAGTTGCTTGAACTACAGGTTCGTGACTGCTGAAGTGCAGAGCAGTCTTCGGCTGCCTCGAGCACGAGTTTTACACAACAAGAACTTCCAGAAACACACTACAAACACATACAAGCAAGAAGCATACGCAGAAAGACATCACACACACCCACGCGACCTCTTGTGTTCGGGTTAAACCCGAACACCCAAAACCCTAGAAATGGACATTAGTAAAATGAGCAAAAAGGGGACAACCAAGGTCGTCTACCTGCAAGGATGGAGTAGACTAGGTTGTAGATGAAGTCTAGACGATGAAAACGAGTTGAAACAGGGCGGTTTTGGTGCAAAGATGAAGAAGATGTGAAGTAAAGAAGAATGGAGAAGAAGAAGAAGTGAAGAAGAATGGCTGGGAAAATGGAGTTTTTATACCCATCCCAAGTTTGCAAAATGTCAATTTTAGTCCTTGCACTTAGCCCCCGAGTTCCCAAAGTTTGTTTCGGTTGAAAACGACTCTAAAAGTGTTTGTTATATTATTGTTAAAAATGTATTTAATGATAATTGGCACTTAAAAATAGTTTTATTAATGACAATGATTTTATATAAAAATGATATATTTTGTGATAATAACGATGAAATTTGTAAAAGTTTTAAGCATGGCACACATTCACGAAGGAAACACCAGCACAAAGATAATAAAGCAAGTAGGATATCCACACAGGAAGTTAATGAAGATGAGAAATGAATGATCAAGGAAAAGTTAACAGATAATCACGTTAATTGACAGACTTGTAGTGACGGATGTCACACATACCATCATGCATAAGCACCAATCATACCTCATCAAATCATAACATACATCGCCCATCACATTATCTGTGACCTCAAAAGTCAACTTATATAGCCCCCCTGGGAACCTCCCAAGTCAAGGCCTCCTAAGTATTAGGCACATGGGCACTATTCAGGCGCATGGCCTTCTGGGCGTATGGGGAACACTTAGGCGCATGGTAAATTTCAAGCGCATGGGCACTATTGGGACACATGGGCAACACTTAGTCATTTTCAGCTTAATCCAGGTGCATGGGTACTATTCGGGCGCATGAGGTTTTGGGCGCATGAACTATCTGGGCGCATGAACACTTAGTCAGTTATTTTTGTTGGGCGCATGGGCCACTGTTTAGGCGCATGAGTATTCTAAATCGTACTTATCATCATAATTTAGTCCCCAAATATCACCTATCATATTCTAAGCTTATATCATACATTCTAAGCCTTAGAAGCATAATCATAACACCATCATACACATACATAGCCCAAAATCAAACCCCACCCATAAACATACGCATACATACATACAGGTATAAAACCCATTTAAAAAAACATAATATACGCATTCCCAGCCCCAAAACAGTTTAAAACAAGTAAAAAGGAGGTTCTAGAACCCACCTTTGCAGCCTTTGGTTATGACTTTTTCAAAACCCGTTTGCAATTGAGTTCAACCGCCTAAAAACCCATCAAAGACACACTTGAACACACACAAACATACATAAGCATAAAACCGATGCTAAGGCCAGTTAAGAACACTCAAAACTATGAATTCTTACATTGAATTCGACCTTCTACACTTGTTCTTCAAAATACCCGAGAGTTTTTAGCTCTCCTTTCTCTCTCTCTCTCTTCAAAACCGAGAGTGTTAATGTGAATAGGCAACATGGGCGGCCATGTTGCTTTATTCACCAACTTTTAAACTTTTATCATTTTTGGACACTTTTTACTCATTAGCTTGGGTAAAATTGCATTTCTTTCTTTTTCCTTCACTTATTATTTCGTTTGAGTTCTTCTAAAAATAACCGGGTGTTACACTAAGAGAATGCTTTGATGTATTTAAAGTGAAAAAAAGTCAGTGTCAATTATGTACGTGCTAGGCTATAAAAGCCAAGCTGTATTCGGTAGATAGTAACTCTAATTTCTAAATTTTTATGTAAAAGCGATTGATATCAATTAATGACAATATACATGTTTAGTAAATCATTATTGTCCTTATTGATTTTTGTATGTTTTTGGTGATTCAGTTCTATGTTTGTGAAATTTATCCATCGGTGAATTTCACACCTTTACTTGATTTAGAAACTCAATCAATCATCAATTATTTATCAAGTTAGATAATGAAAACACATATTATTCTATGGCAAACATCTAATCATTTAGATAACCTACCCGGTTAGCTTCAGCTTTATCATAAAAAATGAGACCAGACAATATGTATATAGTTAGTCTACTAGTGAGGGTGCTTTAAGCTTTCTACTAGAACTAAAAAAACCTAAGTGATTGCATAAGCATCTTTGACCGAGTCAAGACAAGATATTGTTAGAACTTGATGGACAGTTGATTACATATGTTAATTGTCTATAATTACATGTTTTAAATCTTAATATGCATAGAATATAATACTTTGAGTGCATTTTATGTTTACATGGAAATGGAGGAGAATGCAAAAGATCTAGGCACAACACGTGTGCAAAGAACAAAAGTTAGAGCCGATGTAAGTTACGATGAATGTTGGCCAATTTAAATATTGGTGTATTTTTTGTGTTAAAAAATCCGATGTAGGTTACATAGGGGGTGCAACTTACCCCGGTAATATCTTTTAGGGTTTCAATTAGTTTGGATGCCTATTAAACCTATAACCTAGGTTTCGAGAGGAGGTCACGGTTAGGAAGAATAACCGAAAAAAATAAAGATTTACAAGTGAAAGATGATCTTTGACTCTTCCAATATGAACTACCCTCTACACGCCGCACTCCAATTATATATGTGAACCACCCGGTCACCCAACCCCTTTCGTTTTCTCGTGTTGATTATACTCATACCCCGTTGCAACTATGACCACACAAAATGCATCTTGACTCTCTCTAGCACTTCTCCTCACCTATGTCTTCCAGCCCCTCTTGTCATCGATCTCATTATGTAGAAATGTTATAAAGAAAATCAAAGGACATTTTCAAAAGAAGTGACAATTGTCGTAGAAAGCCTTGACCATGCTTGCTTTTTGTTGAAAAAAAGCAAAGAAGGTTGCAAAAGGTACCACGACCATTATTGGATGTTTGTCGAATCTAGCCATTATTGATTGCCATCAAGGATGGGTTGTAAGTGAAGAAATATTACTGTTTAGGGATGGATGAAGATAATGTTTAGGTAACATGATTTTTATTTTTCCATTTATTATTTTTAGTAGAAAATGGATAGGCCCACCGCTAATTTAATATTTCATTTTTGAATAATATACATAAGTATAATAATTTATTTTGCACTCTCAACATTATCTTATGGGATAGTAGTATATATGTTTTTATGAATACTGGACATTATGCATGATATTAAGTTTACAATTGAGAATGTGTATATCTAACAAAATTGTGTATATATATATCCTATATCTGACACTTAACATTTAATCAATGAGCAAGTATGTAGACAAAGTCTAATCCACACAAAACAAACATGATGAAGCATCCCAAGTTCAAAACCATCAACAATACATCAAGGTTAAAGGTTAAATCATATATAGGAATTAAGTGATACTTAAATCAAAGTTTAAAACTGTAAAGGCTTATTTATAGGTAACCTCACAGTTAGATTTTAACATCATAAGAACATAATTCCTAAACTTTAAACATTCAATAACATAACAGTGGAAAAAATATTCATTACAGGGATCATTGTCTAAAACAATTAAATCTAAATAACAAATCTATGCCTCTTAGAATGCCAGTCTTGCCCATAGTCAGGTAACTTCACATCCATGCCAAGATTTCATTCATTACTCCATCGTTTAATTTTTCCATTCAAGCTAATATGCATAAAAAATCAGTGTAGCTAAGTGAGTTATAGTTATAAAAACTATAAGGAACTATTTTGCATATTAATCATTTAAAAACCCTTCACTTTGTTTCTTCAAAAGATTACACTTTAGCATCATTAACATCTTTCATACTTTCATAAGTATAAATACTTTATACTTTATCATAGACTTTAGCTTTATTCTATCACTTTAACTTTGAGTTTAGCACAAGTGCTTAGCCCCTTCATTAGGTGGGCATACACAAGATATAACTTCTTTATCAGGTGAGAATCCACAAGTCAAATCTCATTTATCAGGTGAGAATACATAAGGCAAATCTCATTTATCAGGTTAGAATGCACAAGGCAAATCTCATATATTAGGTTAGAATGCAACGAATGCAATCTCCTTTATAAGTGGTTCCATGACTTTTCTATACTTTGGGCCTATTTACTTATTTTAATTACTTATATCTTTTATCTTTATAACTTTATCATGACAACAATCGATCATTTATTTATTACTATAACCAAGGTTATACTTTATTGTAGATACATGTGCACCTAGTTTAGGAGCTTAAATGTAAAATATCTTTCATGTCTTACATATATGTAACAGAATGTGTATGAATGAAATGTAATGTGTTTGTGATGCTTATAATGTTTAATATTTCATTGATTATTGTGTGTTAATGCTTATTGAACTAACTATATAGGTTGTGGTTGTTTACATAGTTCTTAGTCAATAATGATTGTGAAACGTGCTTAAACTTAATCGTGTGAAGTTCTCATGCGAATGGACCATGCTAATGGACCATACGCATGAATACTTCATGCTAATGAACCAATCGCACGACTGAAACATTAGACTAGATCAGTTGCACGATTGTAACATGAGATTGACTCAGTCGCACGACTGAATCTTCAGTCGTGCGGATGGATCAACCGCATGCTTCAATCGCACGACTGAACCATGCAAATGGTTCAGTCGCACGAATGGAAAACCCTAACCAATAAATACCACTTAATTCATGGAAAAACGTAACAATTCGTATCCCTACGCACTAAATCGTACCCTAGCCGTCCAGAGACCCTAGAACACCTGTTCCAAGTTCATAGATCGCAGTTAATCATTCTACTATCGTTCTTAAAGTTTAGTTTCATTCTTGGATTGATTATACTTGCATTCTCACTGATTGGATCGCCAATCAAATAGGATTCCGCAGTATTTGGTTTGGTACACACGTAAATCAGCTAGTACTCTGTACTGAACATGGTCCTAACAAGTGGTATCAGAGCTTTGGCTCTTGATTTGCGTGTGATTAAATCGATTTTGATATAAAAATCGTGTTTTCACTCAAAACGTAATCTTTTTGTGTCAAACAGTGTTTTCGACGTCTCGAGGTCAAAAAGTTAATGTTATTTCGGCATACAACAATTAGGGTTAGTGACAAATTCGTGTTTTTGCATCAAAGTATTCAAAACCTTCGCTTTTGCAAAAACAGCAGCCTCCAGTCGCACGATTGACTCAATCGCACGACTGAACCCATTCACACCACTCATACGCACATTGGCTCAGTGTCCATCCATTTGTACGACTGAAGATCATTGCTCGCATTGTTCATCCGCACCTGTCCAGTCGCACGATTGAACCATCCGCATTGTTCAATTGCACGAATAGCCCAATCGGACTCTTTCATTCACACAAGTACAATTGTCTGTTCTAAAATCAAAATTAAATAGCAATGGAAGATCAGTATTCAACATTCACCGCAGGTAGAGATTCACGGATCCAGAATCTATTGCTTTTGGAAAATGAAGTAGGGAATTACAATAAGACCCCTAAGCTCATAATGTTAGACGATTACCCACAATGGAAGCAAAGGTTCGAGATCTACCTAAATAGTGTAGACCCAAATCTGTGGGAATCAATAGAGATATGGTATAGCATGCCGGTCGGTGCAGATGGAGTTAAACTTACCTTAGGAGGCATGACTGATGGACAAAAGGTAAAGTACAATGCAGAGAAAAAGGTGTACGCTCTGTTAACTCAGTCCATTCCTAAGGATATATTCCATCAGTTCTCAGAGAACAAGCAAGCAAAGAAGCTATGGGATGCTCTGGAAAAACAATATGAAGGGAATGCCTCATTAAAAGCTCTAAAGGCTAAAGCATTGAAAAAGGAGTTTGATAACTTCTCGTCGATGGGAAAGGAGAGCTTGGATGACGTTATCGACCGTTTCTACCACTTGATGAGTGAGCTGCACACTCATGGAGTTGTTACGTCCATGGAAGACAAGGTATCGACTTTTGCAGATGGATTGCCAGAAAAATGGGTTTCTTTTGTGTCAAACCTCAGGTAGAATGATATGCTGGCGAAGTTAGATATCAACGATTTCATTCTGAAGCTGAAGAGGAAGAGTTGAGGATGAAGTACAGGTCTCAAAAGGCGTCATGTGATCAGAAACCGTCACTTTACACTCCACTACTTAAGCAAAAACGTATGGAGCACCACTTCAAATGGCGTTCGTATCTAGTTCAACCACTCCGTCTCAAGCAACTACTTCAGGATCTGACACGTCAGGGTCATCGTGCACCCAACACATAGCACCTGAAGCCAATGCTACCAGATTGAAGACCGAGAATCTCATTAATATGACTGTAGAGGTAGCAAAGGAGCATATGGATCTCCTAGCAGCTGTCCTTCATTCCTATGACGGTCTAGTCGCGGGGAAGATTGGAAACTGCCATCTGGTAGATGAAGACTACGAACAAGTAGATGAGACTGAGCTGGAAAGACTGGATATCATGTGAGCATTGGCGAGTGCTGTCTAGAGGGCTAAGAAGTTTGTTAAAAAGACCGGATAGAACTTGATTGCCACAAAGGATACGACCTTTAGTTTTGACAAAACCAAAGTGACCTATTTTAACTGTGGAGAGAAGGGGCATTTCAAGCGTGAGTGTGTGAAGCCAAGAAGACAGGAAATAGTAATCCATTCTCATCCTTCAATCGTCAAGATAAACCCACAAGTAGTCCTGCATCATCAAGCAAGGATCCTAAAGCCTTGACGGCTCACAATGACGAAGGGCAAGATTGGATCTTTTGCTTTGTTTCTCCGGGAGAATCCAACATTGCATGCGTTGAGGGTTTGGATGACGATTTTGCAGGCGAAGGTGATATAGCAGTGGAACTCGTGATGTCAAATAATGAAGAAACTGCAAATGTGGTAAATCACCTGAACGATGAGGCCAAAGTTCACCATGTTCAGAATCACCTGCACCAGAAAAGTCAAACTCTGCTATGATGGCTGATTCAATAGAACCTTCTCAGGTAAGTTTCACTAACCGACTTTTCAATAATCATGCTTGTTCTGATTGTAATAAATTTAGGAAAAGCATAGATTTGAAATTTGTTAGGTTATTAGATCACAATGATAGCCTAGTAAAGGACTTGCAACTGTGCACTGAAGCAAATCGTATTTTAAAATTAAATGAGCACAGTTACAAAGAGAAAATAGAACTGTTAAATAAACAACTTAGGAAAAATGAAGTTGTGGATTTTAACCAAGCTAATGATATTAAGTTCTATCTAAACTCCCTAGAAGAAACTAAGAAACAAGAAGCGGTTTTGAAAGTCGAAGTAAATTCATTAAAACAAAAACTACGCAGTTGGACTAGTTCTTCTAATATAGTTCAGCACTTAGTGAGAGAACGTAACAACGGGGAGGGTTTGGGTTACAAAGTGGTTCCACCACCACATGAGACCTTGTTAAATGCAAAATGTAAACCAATAAATAACAACCCAATCAAGGATCATGTGGTGTCCACTCCTCTTGTCAGTGATTCAGATTCCACAAGTAAATTTAATAAATCTATCACCAAACAAAAGGAGACCACTTTAAAGTCAAAAGAGAAAATGCCTATCGTTAATTTGGATAAAAATTTTGAGAAGGTTAAGGTAACATCAGGTTCAAACACGTCTAATTCTGAACCTAAAAAGACCAAACAAGTTAACCAATCACGTGAATCATGTCTAAGTCCAAACAAACAAAAGGGTAAAGATGTTGAAAAGGTTCAAATAGAAAATTTTGTTAAACAAGTTAAAACCTCTAAACAACATGTGTCAAAACCCAAACAGAATAAAGTCACATGTGTGTCACATACTTTTCCACAGAAACAGTTACACTAACATGTTGAGAGTAGATCATGCTACAACTGTGGAAAGTATGGACACATCGCATCTAATTGTTGTTACTATCAGACAACAAGGAAAAGAATTGAACTTTATGACACTAAAAAGAGCCCTTCAAAAAGGAGCTCCACTACTCTATCAAAAGGAGTCAGTGAACCTAAAGTTCAACCATTAGCCAGTCGTCTGTTTACCATAAACAGGCCTTACACAAAACTGGCTTATGGAAAGAAAAATCTAGTTCAATGTCTGATAATAAGAACAAGAAACAAAAAGATCTTCCCTTACCCTCAACTGGACAGTGGGTGGAATTTATGATGTGTGATTCTTCTGGGTCACCTAAGCCAGTTAAGGCTTGGGTCCCTAACCTCAACTAATGTTTTCCATTGAATGTGCAGGGTGTTCGCTATAATGCTGAAACAAACACTTGGATTGTAGATAGCGGAGCATCCAGGCACATGACTAGGAACCGGACACTCCTGTCAAACGTCAAACATATTAAAGGAGGTAACGTTTCATTTGCTGGAAACAAAGGAGGTTACATCACTGCTCAAGGGGAAGTTGGGAACCAGAAAGTAAAGTTTGATAATGTAAACTATGTTCAACAACTTCAAAATAATTTGCTTTCTGTCTCCCAAATCTGTGACAAAGGATTTAAAGTAGTATTCGACAACAAGAAATGCTATGTTCTAAAAAAGGACTACGTGATCCCGGAGGACCAAGTCTTAATGTCAGCTTCAAGATATAACAACCTTTATATCTGGGATCTTTCAAAGGCCTCCACAACGGATCATCAAGTTTAGTGCTTCTTGTCCAAGGCTACAGAGAAGGATTTAATCTCCTGGCATAAGAGAATGGGACACATCAATCCATGAAAGATGAACCACTTGATCCAGAATGATCTAGTGCGATGAGTAAAAGTCAAAAACTTCCAACTACCAGATTTTTGTGTCTCCTGCAAGAAAGGCAAACAGACTAAGAAGTCTCATAAGGAAAAGAAAGTTCATTCCATAGAACTGCTAGTCAGTACAAGGAGCATCGCCGACGACTTGTACTGTTATGTAGTTACAGATGACTACTCAAGATTCTCTTGGGTAATGTTTCTGAAATCTAAATCTGAGACATTTGAGTCATTCAAAGAGTTAGTAACTACTTTAGAGTCTCTTTACAAGCTGAAGGTAAGACAAGTATGCTTAGACAATGGTTTCGAGTTCAAGAATCAGTGGATGGAGGCTTTCTACAAAGAAAAGGGAATTGTGCACGAGTTCACTTCTGCCTACACTCCACAAATGAACGGAGTTGCTGAGAGAAAGAATCACAGCTTGATAGAGACAGCAAGGACAATGCTAGCAGACTCAAAACTGCCCATCCAATTTTGGAATAAGGAAGTTGCCAATGCATGTTACACTTTAAATCGAGTCCTGGTACTAAAACGTCATGGTAAGACATGTTACGAGCTACTTCAACGACGTAAGCCAAATCTAGAGTACCTCGAACCGTTTAGCGCACCTTGCACCCTTTTGAAGAGAACTCAGGAAGGAAAGTTCAGCGAGAAGGCCGAAGAAGGAATTTTCCTAGGATACAACATACCGAATAAGAGAGTTTACAACAACTCAACGGGTCAAGTAGAAGTATGGTGTAACGTGGATGTTCAGAGATACACCACCCCCAGCTGGAAAAGGACCCATATTCATTTTCGATTATGATGGATTCTTTAAGTCCTTCAACATCCCTCTCTCCACTTCCGAAGATGAGTTAGCAACCAAGATGATGTACAAGGTCTTAAACACACCGCCCCTAGACTCAACAACATCCGGATCTGATGGTCAATCTTCTAGTAACTCAGGGGGAGCATTGGAAGTAAGTGACTCCTCTTTTGATGATGATGAAGTGGAAAATACTTAGGTGGATTAGGAGGAACAGGTTCCAACTACTACAAGTACACACGCATCAGATGTTGATGCCTCTGACACTTCGGAACCCATACTCCCACTGCCTAAGATACTGAACCTGTGGTTCACAATCTGGATAATGAGGTAGTTGTACCCACTACTCCTGGATCTCGTCTAAATGTTTATCATCCTCTGGAAAATGTCATAGGGGATGTACAATCAGGAGTACATACAAGAAATTAGCTATATTCAGCTGATTATGCCTCGGTCATGGAAAAAGGCTACCTTCACGACGGTGCTTATTGATGTTTTGTGTCTCAATTTGAGCCAAAATATGTAAGTGATGCCTTAAACGATAAGGCTTGGGCGAGTGCCATGCAAGAAGAACTACTTCAATTCAAGAAGTTAGGTGTATGGACTCTAGTGGACAGACCTAAAGGTGCTAAGGTTATTGGCACTATATGGGTTTTAAAATGCAAGAAGGATGACCAAGGGGTCATTATTAGAAATAAGACTCGACTTGTAGTTCAAGGATTTCGACAAGTCGAGGAATCAATTACAACGAATTTTTTGCACCCGTGGCAAGAATGGAAGCCATTGTAACTTCCTAGCCTATGCATCGTATATGAAGATTAAAGTCTATTAGCTTGATGTGAAAAGTGCATTCCTTCATGGTGAAATCCGAGAAACTGTGTACGTTACTCAACCCGAGGGATTCGAGGATCCGTATCATCGAGATAGAGTTTACAAGCTGGATAAGGCTCTATACGGGCTTCATCAAGCCCCTAGAGCCTGGTATGAGCAACTCTCGGCTCATCCTGTGAAACACAGGTTTCGAAGAGGAGTGATTGATTGTACATTGTTTATCAAAGAGAAGGATGGTGACTTACTGCTTATACAGATCTATGTTGATGACATAATCTTCGGTTCCAAGAACGAAGACTTATGTAAAGAATATGAAGTAGTAATGAAGACTGAATTTGAGATGAGTGCCATGGGAGAGATGAAATTCTTTCTCGGGTTACAGGTGGATCAGACACCACAGGGGATATTTCTACATCAGACAAAGTATGTAGGCGATATTCTCAGTCGGTTTGATATGAAGAATGCTTCCACAGCTGGGACTCCACTTGTTACAAACCATGATATAGCGCCCGACGAGAATGGTGATCTGGTGGATGCTACCATGTACCGAGGCATGATTGGATCTCTCATGTATTTCGCTGCCTCACGACCTGACATCATGTACGCAACGTGTCTCTGCTCACGGTATCAGGCGATACTTAAAGTCAACCATCTCATTGGAGTCAAAAGGATATTTCGTTATCTAAAGGTACCCCAACACTCGGGTTGTGGTATCCTCGTGATGATGATTTCGAGCTCACAACGTATAGTGACTCGGATTACGGCGGTTGCAAAATAAACTATAAGTCAACATCAGTGGGATGTCAATTCTTTGGGAGAAGATTAGTCACGTGGCAGTGTAAGAAGCAAACATCAGTTGCACTGTCAACTTGTGAAGCTGAATATGTTGTTGCGGTAAGCTGCTGTCCTCAAATCATCTGGATTCAACAGCAAATGCGGGACTATAGTTTGAAATTCCCTAACACTCCTATATTTGTTGATAATTCTGCTGCTATAGCCGTAACTAAAAATCCGGTCCAACATCCTAAGACTAAACACATCGGCATTAAATATCACTTTATACGTGATTGTTTTGAAAAGAATTTAATCGATGTTGTTAAAACTAATACAGATTTTCAACGCGCTGACCTCTACACAAAAGCCTTTGATAAACCATGTTCTCTAAATTTGTTAGAGGTCAACGACGTTAAAAAGAAAAGTGATGTGATTTCCAA
Organism: Flaveria trinervia; assembly: GCA_025506515.1. Taxonomy (NCBI): domain Eukaryota; kingdom Viridiplantae; phylum Streptophyta; class Magnoliopsida; order Asterales; family Asteraceae; genus Flaveria; species Flaveria trinervia. The sequence continues at coordinate 33,655,877 of CM046448.1, forward strand.
CGATAACAGTACTTAGTCCCACATGTGGATTTTATTTTACTTTTAATTTTTATTTTATTTGTTTTATTTTATTTGTATTTCCTCGCCTATTAAAATTCTATAACGCAAATCTTTTACGGTTTTAGAACTTTAGGGGAGAATAGGTTAAGTTAGTATTAATTTCAGTACATATAAAAAACGAGGGAGGAGGACAGGCAAGCTAAGAGAAATGAGATCGTATGTGTGATACTGATTCAATAACTATGGAAAATGACAGTACATAGGAACAAATAGTTTGGGACATTAAAAGAAGAAATTGTTTAAATTGCAAAATTCGAAGTATAAGTCTGAGAAATCTAAGCAACAATAAAATGAAAAATGATAGTAAAAGTAGCCACTACTAAGGTAACACGGAAAAAGTAGACCTAGAGGTTGCTAGACCATTTGATGATGTGTCGGTATATTCAACACAATAGATAAGTAGAACTTTTTGGTGATGTCAAGCTCAAACTAAGTTATTCAACAAGCTGTGGGTTATCATCTATCCCTGTTTAACACAATCAACAAAGTTCCAATAAGGGGCAATGAGCAAAATAAACGCCACAATTGTGTGCGGATGACCATAAAATGAGAAAAGAACATGATGAAAAATGTAAAAAGCAATCAAACTAACAACCTATATAATTGTTGCGATATGTGCAAAAAGAATAAAATTGCTCAAACAAGAAGATAGGTTGTGTGCCTCTCTGCTATGTGGTGACACTGACCTGAGGATAAGCATAACCTAAATATTCTAGAATTCATTGATGTTTGCGCCTATCTGTTGTGCGATGGCACTGACCTGAGGCTTCGCATCTCTTTGAAAGCTCTAGAATAGTTTCTTTGACGACCGTAAAAATAGGGTTAGGCAAAAATTAGCTTACGAATAAAATTAATATATATTATATATATAGGTTATGAATTATTATGTGCACTTTTATGTTAAAATTATACGTATGCATGTTTGCATACATACCTTACGAATGCATGTGCCATCTTTTGTTAAATACATATGTATATTATATGTTTATATGCATATATATACATATGTTGCATGTATGCATGGTTGCATGCATGTATAAATTACGTATGCATGTATCCATATTCATAATTCATGGATCTCAAAATATGATCTAATATTTCAACTTAACAACATCAAACCATTCACCAAATAATACAAAACATAACCCAAACAAACACCTCAATACAAGATAACAACAAAGAAACTTACATCAAACAAAACTAAATAAACTTTGTACACCCAAATCTCAAATCTAAACACCATTTAGGATTAGCTCTTGGTTCATAGCACCATAAACTACCCGATTAATAATTTAAAATATTGGTTAATCTTGTAGTGATTGCATGATGACTCCTTGGCTCCTTTGTTCGACACCTAGACACCACACTTGCTTCTTTGTATGACACATATTGGACCTAATACTAGCTTACTCATCTAAGCTATTAGAGGCTTCATGATTAGTGCCATTTATGGCATCGGCCGAGTTCCATAAAAACCACCCATCGGTCATTTCACCAAACCACACACCACCACCCTACTCTCTCAAACTCTTGGCTAACACCACAATCCTTCATCTTGTTCTCCCGGTTATTACTTCCGAACACCACCACCATAACCGAACATCACAACCATCTTCACCTGCATTCCCCACCTTCACACCACCATCTCTCGGTCATCACCACAAAAACCACTCCTTCACCTCTCAACCGAACACCATTAACATCACCATTCAAGGTCACCATTATAACATCACCACAATCAAACATCATCACCTTCCAAACCAACCTTTGCAAGAAGATCACAACCTTGGAAGCTCAAGACACTTACACACGTTGAAGAACCGGAGAAAGAAGCTACCATCACTTATCATCACCCTCTCCTTTTGTCAAAATCAAGGTTTCACTCCTTAAACCATGACTAGTTAAGATTACAAAAACTATATATGTGTTTAAATAAACACATATGACTAACTTTTTTTATTTAACATTCAAGATCTTCATGAATCCTATAAACATATTAGGTTTATTTAAAAAGTCAGTAAGAAAGTTTCATGAATCTGAAATAAATAAAGTAAACCTTGATAATCCAAAGTTATATAAAGAAAATTATCAACAAAGGGTTAAAAATTTAGGTACAACTTGTTAAATTCAGTTTATTGTGTTATAGACTATGATTGTTGGAACAAATATTGGAAGCATGTTTAGAATATTAAGAACTATAGTTCTGCAAACTTTGATGTCATTCCTATGAATAAAATAGTTTATACAATTATTTTAGTATTTAAAGGAAACATTTATGCTGGAAGAAATGAACCTGGGATAATATTGAGAAAATTATATGTTTAACCTTATGAATTATAAGAATTACAGAAAAAGTTTCATGACCTAACTTGTAATTATGAATAAGTTACGAATTTGTAGACTTTCTGTCACATGAAAATCGAGAAAAATATTTTAAATTTTCAATAAACTATGAGAAAATTTTCGAAAATATGAAAGCTGAAAGGAACATTCTATACAAAAATAGGAATTTTTGGACATATTCTGATGTTTTTACTAAATATTAGTAAAATGAAGAAACACATAAAACTTGACTCTGCTATGATTTAAGATTTGGGAAAATTGTTAAGAGTTATAAATATTGGGCCAAATATTCTGATCAATTTGGGGATTTTTAGAAACTAGAAGGTATTTTTAATAATTTATTGGAATATTATAAATATTATAGGAAATAAACTGTAGATAATTAAAATATGAAATCTGAGTATGTTATGCTTTATTCCATTACCTATTTACTGTAACAGTTTTGATAATATTTGAGGTACTGAAAATTTTGAAGAAAATATTTATGTTTTCTAAACTATAAATATTTTGTTTATAGGTTCATTCTTGGAACAAAGGTAAGATTTATAGCCCCATTTTGATTTTTATAAATTTTTGGGGGAAAAAGCATACTATTGATTTTGATGATTGATGCAATTTTTGAGTTATATTGTCATTTATGTTACAACATTAATTCGGATGTGGAACTGTTGGATAATATAGGTAGCGCTACTTAGGAAATAATTTTCTGCACCAACTGGATGAGTGTTGTGATGCTATATTATCTGATTTATGAATTATGTTATGATAGTATGGTTGATCTGATTATTAAGTAAGGTTTGGTTGTATTTGATGCATCAATAATATTTTGTAAGATAAACTTATGAACTCACCAACATTATGTTGACTATTTTGAGTATGCTTTTTCAGGAGATCATCATATCTAACAGCTTAATGTTCTCTTTTGATGTGTATAACGGCTGGGGAGAAGTTATGGGGAAAGTTTGTGTGAATCTAACTGTGAATATGTATGATCTCAACATATCGGTGGACGCTCATTTTCATTGTTACTGAAGATGTAGCAGTTAGAAAATATGTTGTAATAGGATTATAATTAGATCAATTTTTGACTGTCATGATTTAATGTAATCCTAACCTTATTATTATCTTATGAAGTATGTTTTGTTATGTTTAAATATATATTGTTATGCTATCTGAAACTTTGCTAATCAATGAGTTCTGTACAAACAAGTCACACCCAAATAATCATTTTACGCTTCCACCGGGATGTGACAGTTTCTTCTTGAATACTACCCGTAGACCGCTAAAATATCTCCTGAGAAATGTTGATTACCATATAAGCATGGGATCCACATATGCTTGTTGAAATAATTAAACTTTATAACATCACCAATCTGTGTCAAAAGTCTGTGTATGGATTTAAGAGGACAAGTATACTGACAATCATCGTGGCTACAACTCTTGAAAGTCAACACCACTGTGTGCATCTTGTGGTACTAGTATGATTTCCTAGATTTACTAATGATTCTTGATGAAAACAAGAATCTAGCATCAAAGGTTTTGGTAACATGTCCCTATAATTTGATTTACATGTATGATTTCATAATGAATCGTTCCACTTATGGTCAAAATAACTTGAAGCTGCCTGTTCGAGAAATAAATCTGTTAGATATCTATCTTAGGATTTCCACCTCACACATAATTTACCAAAATATGTTTTAATTCTGTCTTTCAGTTCTAGTAGTTTCTTTTGTATAATTTTGTCAGTTTAGCTGTTAAAAGTCGGACTACGTATTGGAATTATGTCTGGGATCTAATCACTAAAAAAGGGTCACGTCTGAGGTGACCAAACGGTTTTTCAAATGTTAAAAGGATCACGTCTGAGGTGATTAAAAGTTCTCAAAGTTCAAATGGTCATGTTTGTGACTATAGAATGCTTAAAATGTTTTATTCATAGTTAAAAGGGTGAAGTGTCAAATGGTCATAAAGTCAAAATCATACATATGAGGCCATTCGCATGACTGGACCATGAGTATGGACCAGCCGTACGATTGGACCATCCGTATGAGCCCATTCGTACGACTAAACCATGAGTATGGACCAGCCGTACGATTGGACCAGCCGTAAGATTGGACCATCCGTATGAGTCAAATTGCATGACTAATCCACACGTATGGCCCAAACGTGCGATGGGACCATCAGCATGAGTAATCTCACACGATTGGTTCACAGAATGAACCAATCGCACGATTGAAATCTAGTCGCACGATTGAAGGTGACCGACTGTGCCAGTCGCATGACTGATCCTCAGGCGCGCGAATTAAGTATGCGACTAGGCTCAGTCGCACGACTGAAGGAAACCCTAGTATAAAAGGAGAGGGAGTCAGTCACAGTCGCTCATCACTCCCAAATCGTCTCCAAATCGCATGACTCTACTATTACTCTGCCCGATTTTCATTTGACCTTTCTAGACTACAAATTGTTGTGTTCTGACGATTGCCAGTGATTATACAGGTACAGTGTGGTGCAATCTACTCAAATGTCAATCGATTTGTGCCCTAAATGACTGAATTTAGCCCTAAATAGAATCGAGACTTAGTTTGACTAATAAACTAATAAAACTAAGTATATTGTGAAATTAAAAGTTATCAGGTGTTATATCGGTCACTTGCGAGACTAATGAGCCAAACCACGACGTCTAACATTAAGTTTTGCTAAAATTGAATTTGAATTGAACAGACAGTCTGTCATGCTAATGGAAACCCTGATGAACTTCAATCGCATGACTGAGCAAACAAATGGCTTAATCGCACCACTGTACCATGTGTATGAGTTCAGTCGCACGACTGGTGTAACCGCATGAGATAGCTTACGACTGATCCAAGTCACATGCCTATCGTGCGTAAGAGATCAATCGCATGACTAAATCTCAGTCGCACAGTTCATTCGCACGACAGAACATAAAACTTCAAGTTGAAATGAATCAAATTGTTACTCATCGACACACACTAACGTTTATCTACATTGTGTAACAGATGGCTAGTCATTGGACCATGAGCACGAAGCACAACATCTGTGCTCATCTGGATCTGACATCCAGGAACGCAGTTGACTTCTCGGGCATTATTACTTTCCTACAGAGATCGAGGATCTTCCGAGCCATATAGACTCCTTGCACACCATACCGGCCAGTCCAGTAGGCTTTCTGGGAAGGCGCGGTTGTTGACAGGACCTCAGAGCCCCACTGTATCAGGAGCTCTATCTTTGGTGAGGCCATTGAGATCACTAAGGATGATTTCAGGACTGTATTACAGTTCGGGGACGATGCTGACTGCCCGACCAGATTACACCCACTGATAGTACGGGGCTGTTTTCTGCGGGCCAAGTACTTGGGGGATATCACCGCAAGGGTGCTCAACAAGAGCAAACTATGCCCCCAATTCAAGTACTTGGCCCACGTGCTGCTCAAGTGCATCGCCTCCAGGAAGGGAGGCTTCGATGAGCTTTCCGATCAGATTTAGAACGTCTACGTGGTGTTGGTGATGAACCATCCATTCAACTTCACCTACCTGGTGGAGAACATCGAGGTGAAGGGGAAGGAGGGATTTGCATGTACCCTCGCTTCATACAGATGATTATTGATCAGAAGCTCCCACAGCTACCAAAGGAGAAGGAGGACGCAGTGGTGCTCGTGGTGATGGACGATACCACCTTGGGCAGGATGAAGGTGTACAGGGAAAGCAGATGAACCCCCTGTCAGGAGGCTGTTCAGGCATCTGGCCCGTGAGGACTATGTAGCGCTGTCATGAAGAAAGTGGCACCACAACGACAACAACTCAGATACGGAGCAGATTGTGCTCCCCACTGATGAGTGAGATGATGATGACAATGGTGATGGTGGAGACTCTGGCCTCGCTTCATCTAGGGCCCCCACTACAGATGTTACACCTCCATCACCCACTCATGGAGATGCTACCACAGCTAGTTTCGATCAGGATTTCTGTCCTCCTGAGGAGGAGGAGGGGGATGAGGAGCCACTGACTCGGACGGTGGGCATCAAGGTTGTTGCCACCGAAAGAGGGATTCAGGCGGTTGGTGGACACTCGGGCGAGTCTAGGGAGACTATGACTGATCCTACCTACACCCCAGCTCAGTCCAATATCCCAAGGGGAGCATCCTCCTCGAGGGGTTCGAGAAAAAAGAGGATGGCTCAGCCCCATGGGATAAAGTCGAAGAGACGGAGGTCCACTATGCTCACAGCCTCTTCCCCCACTGCCACCACAGCTACCACCACCACCACTACCTCACCTACCACCACTACTACTACACCACCCATCTTTACTACCACACCTCCACGTACCACTACCACACCCACCACCACTACTACCACTCCACCCACTCACATACCACCAGCTATATTCACCACATCCAACACTACCACCCCTAGACACCAAGCTCAATCCACCACCTATATTCACCACATCCGACACTCCACCTCACATACCACCACCTATTACAGAAAGAGTACCACACCAGGTGGGTCAACTTCAAACCTCAACAACCGACGAGGTATATCAGAGGTCTGAAGTTGATGCCATTACTGGAAAGCCAAAAATAGTGCTGAGGTAGAGTCCTCCGCGCACGATTTCAAGAATCCCTCTAAGGGAAATGCCACAGGACTTCACTCCACACTTCTAGTGGTGGTAGTATGACTGGAAAACAGGTGAGGCGGTCATAGTTCTAAATAAAGATGGAAATATGGAAACTATCAGGGTATTTGACCCAATGTGGCTAACTAACTTTAATGTCTACACTTTATACAAGTGGCCACTGTTCTATGATGCGCAAGACATTGTACAAGCCCTCCAGTTCCAAAACGTGATAAGACTCTGCTTTGCATTCGAAATACACGCATGAGTTACAAGGGAAGAGAAATACAAGAGGTATGAAGAGCAGATGAAGAATGTTAGACAATAGAGTAAACTAGGTCCAAGGGGAGTTTGTAGATACATGTGTATCTAGTTTAGGAGCTCAAATGTAAATGTCTTTCACGTCTTACATATATGTAACAGAATGGGTATGAATGAAATGTAATGTGTTTGTGATGCTTATAATGTTTAATATGTCATTGATTATTATGTGTTAATGCTTATTGAACTAACTATATAGGTTGTGGTTGTTTACATAGTTCTTAGTCAGTAATGATTGAGAAACGTGCTTAAACTTAATCGTGTGAAGTTCTCATGCGAATGGACCATGCTAATGGAAAATACGCATGAATACTTCATGCTAATGAACCAGTCGCACGATTGAAACAGGAGGCTGGATCAGTCGCACGATTGTAACATGAGATTGACTCAGTCGCACGACTGAATCTTTAGTCGTGTAGATGGATCAACCGCATGCTTCAATTGCACAACTCAACCATGCAAATGATGCAGTCGCACGAATGGAAAACCCTAACCTATAAATACCACTTAATTCGTGGAAAAATGTAACAATTCAAATCCCCACGTACTAAATCGTACCCTAGCCGTCCAGAGACCCTAGAACAAATTTTCCAAGTTCATAGATCGCAATTAATCATTCAACTATCGTTCTTAATTCTTAGTTTCATTCTTGGATTGATTATACTTGCTTTCTCACTGATTGGATCGCCAATCAATAGGATTTCGCACTATTTGGTTTGGTACACACGTAAATCAGTTAGTACTCCATACCGAACACGGTCCTAACATTTATACCATTACACATAGCAACCATCATTTACTTTTCATAGATAATACATATTTAAGACTTTTTATAGTAAGAGCACTGCACATCTTACATTAGTTACCATTCATCATCATACTATAACAAATCTGATCAATGCATACAAACTATGGTAACAAGAGTGAATAAAACAAATATGAGTAACATGGTTAAACTAATGCGAGTGGTAAAAGAAATGTGGGTAATAGTAAATGAAGTTAGTGCGGGTTGGTAAATAATTACTAGGGAACATTTGATAATACAGATGATCGAGGTGTTCATTCGTATTTTCGTCACTTAGGCTGTGTAGGCTTATCATATGGATAAGAACAAATACGGATAGTAGTCCAACAATTATGGCTGACTAATCACCTAATGCGAGTGGACTATATGTTAATTCACATTAGTTATACTTAGGAACATTATGAATAATGGCACAACTGTAGCATATGCGTGTAACAATATTAACTAATGCGAGTGAACTACTTGTTCATCCGTACTAGTATACTTGGGAACCTTTTAAGGAAGTGACTGCCATACTAATGTGAAAGCAATAATGTAACATTTGTCTCATTTTCAAACTATACACCCAAACCCAAATACATTTAAGTCAATTTTGTAAATCAAATTTATTATTTAGTCATTTTATTTATTTTTGTGTTCTAAATATTATAAGTGTGTCACTTACTCAATTTAATTTAATTTTATAACTTATAAAATAAATTTTATAAATGTTTGAAGGTTATTAATATCTATAAGATTTAAAATATTCAACTAAAATAAATAATCAAATTACAAGGTTTATGTGAGATTTATAAAGTCTATAAAAATTTTATAAAGACAATAAGTTGTTAAATTAAAATTAAAGTCTTAGTAAATTTAGAGTTTAGTTGTAATTATTCTTTTAATTATTTATTTTATTAAATTTTAAATTCATTTTAAATTCCAATCACAACCCCCTTTTGAAAGACTTGTAACTCACCATTAACACTATTTATAACCCCCTCCTAACTTTAACTATAAAAGCAAGATTTAGGCATTATTTTTCATTTGCTCATTCTCCAAAATTCTCACTCATATATCTTTCTTTCATCCATTGGTTTTGATCAATTTTAAGAGTTTTATTTTACAAGAAATTTCAATAACTTTCTATTACTAAGGTAATTGTATATTGCTTTCATATGATACATTTCTATATTGTTTCAATCATCAAAACATCCAATTGTTCTCATGATTTTATGTTTTTACTTTTGTTCTTTCTTCTATTAAATCTCTTTTAATTTTAATCATTATTTAATTATTAACCTTCTAACATTCACTAACCTTGAAAAAATCACTGACATTCCTAAATCAAGCTAACAACACGCTAACGTAAACAAAGAATTTCGTTTGCATATGGACAGCTATACCGCCGCATTTGGTTATTCCACAAGATTGTTTCTCTAAATGATGGCTATGCCAAAGTCTTGAAATATTTTTTTATAACTCAAATGAATTCTAACATACCATATATCGACATAATAAATTTGTTCTAATTCGTTTCATGTTTTGAGAATTTTAAAAGTGCACATAAGTGCTTTACTATAATTTTGGCAGAATATAGTCTGACTTCAACTAAACATAACTTATTCATAAAAAAACTAAATTTGAGTAAAATCAATCTCCAATTTTAGGTTCATCGAATAACCTTTTCGACGATATTTTATACGTCTTTAAACTCAATCGGACGACTCAACTATAGCCTACACAAGATAAGTGCGCATTTCAGCATCTTTTGTCTTGCTGCTGTTTTGACCTTTTTACGGGTCTTTTCGTAAAATGTTTCTAAATAAAAGTTGTCCGGGAGACTCTGAACTAGTCAAAGGTGTTCAATCAATTGTTATTCTAGATAAATGCGCATTTCAGCATTTTATGAAACCATTTTCTTTTTTAAAAGGTGTTCAAATACGTACCAAACATTCTGTCCAGAATCTAAAATTGGTGCAATGATCCTTTTTCAATCTATCTTTCGATTTTTGGCATTCCCTAAACGTCCTAACTTCTTGTAATGTATTCCGACATCAAGTTATTGTTTTTTTTATTGTTTAGGACATCACCTTTGACTCTTAAACATCTAACCTTTCTTATGAACTATACGACCATCATTATACAATGTGAGTATTCATCGCCCTTTTTTATGTGTTTTATATTTTGGGGAAATCATATGATTCTATATTCAATCAATTGTTATTCATTGTTATTCTATTTCATTCTAAATTCAATTCAAGACATGCTATGTTATTACTTGCAATTATATGTTCATAATTAGATAAACTGGATGATACAATCATTAAGGCTTTGACTGCGGACCGAGTCAATTCAGTCATTAGGTTTGATTGTGTTGGTTTGTCTTTTATGTTACACTATTGAATTATAAGTCTTGACATTGCCATGTGAATTGAATTGTTTTCGATCATCTAATCAATCTATATATGTATTCAAACCTGTGATTATTCACTGGCTAATTTGTTAGCTGACCCGTTACTCTTTCACATGATTTCAGGAATGAAGATTAGTGGACTTCTAAATACACACTTAGGACTTGGACTTAGTCAAAGTTAAAGACACATTTCATTATGTTATTAATTGATTATAATGTATTGATTGATTAGTATTATTTAACGAAAATGACATTTAATATTATTTCAACATATTTACTATCATGTGCTATGAGCAATCGATTAACATTCATCCGGCGCGATGATTCTGCCATCGGTGGGGGTGTGACAAATAACATGTTCGTATTTAAGGAAAAATTCAGACAACAATAACGCATTTTACAAATGCGGGATAAATAAACAAATACGGGATAATAATGCACATCCGTATTTTACACTTAGTAAATAAGTTATGAATGCGAATGACCATTCAATGAATGCAGATGTTGGTGATGCACCCATATTAGCTCATTTACATATCATACTTTCATGCATAAAACTTTGATTTATTGAACCCACTTTTCATCGTATCAACTTTCTATAAATAAGTAAAAATGATAACTTTCACACTATAAAACATTTAATCTTTATCAATCCATTCTTACTATGCATACTAGCCCCGAAATACATAAAAGTACAAAAAAGTGGGATCTAGAACCCACCTTAACAAGAAGAACACGATGAAAACCTAATCCAAGAGTAATCAACCGAGATCTACATAAACATACTTCAAGGTGTCAACTTTAATGTTCAAAATGATACTTAAACACCTAAATGACATAGATCTAGCTTAGATCTAGAATTTTATAGGTGAAAGTCCATACATTTGCTTCAAACACTAGTATAGACCTAATTTTTTGAGCCACAAAGAGATGATCTTTTAAAGGGGGTTTTACATAAATTTGTCATAAAAATAATAAAAAGAAACATAACACCCTCAGAAACTAAAACCCCCCTCAAAAGATATATTTTATGGCTTTATTTTTAACACCCTTAAAAATACCTCATAAGATCTACTTAAAATCCATAAAACCCTAAATGTTTTAGAATAGATGTACCATCTTCATCCTCGAGATCACCATTATTTTTTTCTTCAACTTCTAAACATCTTGTTGGAGCATATATTGTCATATATAGTGTGTCCATCGCTTGTCGAATAGTCTAGGCTTAATATAATACACCTGATATGTTGTAAACACATGAAACTGGGTCATTCGCAGGAGCATATGCGAATGAGACTCGGTCATACGACTGAGCCATGCTAATGGACTAGTCGTGCAACTGAGAGATACGATTGGGACATTCATAAGACTGAACCATAAGTACGTTCTAGTCGTACGATTGAACCATACGCATGGTCCAGTCGTACGATTGAACCATACACATGGTCCAATTGCACGAATGGGCTCAGTCGCATCTAATATGGGCCGAGGCCTATATATACCCGTTTCAATGTGTAGACAAAAGGGTTTTGAGAGGAGTCTGCCCGGGGCCTAGGGCTGCTGGATGAGAGGGGAGATCATGCTCGATCTCCCCTTGCCAAGTGTCTTGATTCTTATGTTGTAACGAGCTTGTAATCATTAGGTTTTATCAATTAAACCATTTAATTGTAGTTCGTGTTATTGATTGTCTCTTGGTGTTTGATGTCGTTTATCCTTCCGTCAAGAACACGCTCGGATGTTTACCGATCCAGCGGACTTCACAATTGGTATCAGAGCCGGTTAGTGCTGGAATAATCTAACAATCATTCTAGCAACCCGAGCTCTTGATTTCTGGATCGATTTCAGGTTCTTTGATGTTAAACCCACTTTGAGTTCTTTGTGTTTTGCTTAGATCTAGTTACGTGTGTTGTTTCTATGTTAAAATCGAACTCGAAACCACGTTCCAATCACCCTTGCGAATCTTATGATGTCTATTTTGGTTTGGTTCATGTAAAATTCATAAGATTAGGGTTTTTGGCAGCCTTGGCGGCTACAGCTCTAAAAATCAGCATGCAGATGCGCTCATGCTACTGGACCATGCGAATGGACTACTCGTACGACTGGACCATGCTAATGGATTGTAAGCCCTGTTCCCGAGACGCTTACAGCTGGTGATTCATCGCACATAAAACATATACTTTGCATTTATTTATCAAAACATTGCAGCGAAAACATAAAACATATGGCATTTTCATTTCATCATAAAAACTTTTGCAAAATAATGCATCTTTTGTCGGTTACAAAAGTACATTGTTGTATTACATCACAAAAGCTTTAAATAAATGGATGCCTTCCAAAAGAGCTGAGTAGCCGCCTCGTGCCATCCTCAGCAACGTTTACCTGCCAACTGAAAATGTATAAAAGTCAGCGTTGCTGAGTGAGTTCTAGTTTTATAATAAAACATATATAAAATCGTTATTTATTTCCTTTCAGAGTCCATACTATACGCTTCATTTGTTCGTGATCATACATCATACGTACATACACATAATATCAATATTATATTCCATTACGTTGGTTAACCATCGTTCATTCGTTACATCTTGTGACATGTACATTACCCCGAACATTATGCACGAAGCTGTCTAGTGGGCCCGAGGTCTTTCATAGACCCCAAACATTGTGCACGAAGCTGACACCAGAACCTAGGGCAAGTGCATTCACCATTCATCTGTTCTTTTTCATTCCGGATCAGTGCCATATGCTATATCCCGAACATTGTGCACGAAGCTAGTTACTGGGCCTGAGGTCTTTCATAGACCCCGAACATTATGCACGAAGCTGACTCCAGTACCTGGGGCAAGAGGCAAGGATCCCATACATATGGTCAATCATAAGGATTGGACCCCAGTGTGCATCCTTCTGGGGTAGCTAACCCACACACAGTTGAGCTAACACCCTTTGCTGGGTGTGGACCTCATACATTTGCTTGCAAGACTTTTTACGTTCATTCATTCGTTAATGCATGCATTCATTCATCATGTTCCTCTTTCATTATCTTTAACTTTACGTTACATAATACTTTCGGTTCATTCATTAACATAACACGTAAATCCATGGAAAGATAAACATTCATCATTAAAGGAACATAACCTACATATCCTTCATACATCATCATACAAGGCATCATTCATACATATCATGCATAATCATGCAACGTCACCATCATCATCATCATAAGCATCAATCACAATGCATAACATGCCCCTCATACCATCTATGACCCCAAAAGTCAACTTATATAGTCCCCCGGGAATTTCCCAAGTCAAAGCCTACTTTACACATTTTCCCTAAAAATCAGAAAAATATTCTAAGTCCTAGGCGCATAGGCACTATTCAGGCGCATGGACACTATTCAGGCGCATGGGGAACACTTAGGCGCATGGGCCACTTTCAGGTGCATGAGCACTATGTAGGCGCATGGGGAAACACTTAGTCAAATCCAGCCCAGTTTTGGGCGCATGGGTACTATTCAGGCATATGAGCCACTTGGGCGCATGGGCCACTTAGACGCATTAGCACTATTGGGGCGCTTGGCCCTACACTTAGTCATCCGACTAACATTTTTAGGCGCATGATCCACTGTTCAGGTGCATGCCTTACATGTAATTCTTTCTAAGGCAATTTCAGGCGTATGAACACTTATCTGGACGCATGAGCATTCTGTAAAACATGTTTCTAGGATATTTTAAATCCTAATCATCAGACCCATCGGTTCTAAGCATAATGTGGCTATTCTAAACATGAGTATCCTATAAACCATCAAGAACCAACATCCAACATACACAATACATACGGGTATTCACACATAAACTTGTAAAAAATCATTTTAATAAGTTTTCAGCCTCAAAGGTAGTTCAAAACATGTAAAAACCGGGGTCTAGAACTCACCTGGTGTAACTTGGGTGTTCTTCCTTTTAACCCGCTTGCAAAGAGTTCAAAACACCTAGAAACAACATCCAAAAACACACACACCCGAGCACAAACACAACCCATAAGCATACAAACACATAACCGGGATAAAACCCAACAAAAAAAAAATAAAAACCTTGAATTCTTACCTTGAATTCACTTTCCTTCTTCCTCTTCTTCTTCAATCCGAGAGTATTCTCTGCTCTCTCTCTTTCTAAAACCGAGAAAATGGTGAAGTGAGGTGAGGATGGGCGGCTATACTCACCTTTACACCAACTTTTGAAAGTTTTCTCCTTTTTGGACACTTTTAGTCTCTCCACTTGGACTTTATTGGCTTTCTTGCTTTTAGACTTTTAAAATAACCGGGTGTTACAAGTCCACCCCCCTTATATAGGTTTCGTCCCCAAAACCTGTTATTCCTCGAACATATAAGGATAATGCTGCCTCATCTCCTCCTCAGTTTCCCATGTAGACTCGGATCCCTTACTGTGCTTCCACTGTACACGCACAAGAGGAACCACTTTATTTCTTTGCCTCTTCTCTTTATGATCGATGATTGCCACTAGTTGCTCCACATAATTGAGCTTTTCATCAACTTCAATGTCCCCCAGTGGAACAATCATGTCTTCATCAGCTATACACTTTCTCAAATGAGATACATGGAATGTCGGGTGAATTCCACTTAACACACCTGGTCACTCCAATCTATAGGCCACCTCTCCTGCTCGAGCAATAATTCAGAAAGGTCCTATGTACCTCGGCTTAGCTTACCTCGTTTCCTGAATCGGATATTTCCCTTCCAAGGTGAGACCTTCAACATGACCTGGTCACCCATCTGGAACTCGATCGGTCTGCGTCGTTTATCGGCATACGACTTCTGTCTATCTTTAGCTGCCTTCATGAAGGCTTTAATCTTTTCAAGCTTCTCAGTCGTAGCCTCGATTACCTCGATGCTTCCCAATTCCTTTTGACCAATATCACCCCAACAAACGGGTGTTCTGCATCGCCTACCGTATAGCATCTCGTATGGTGGCATATCAATGCTGGCATGATAGCTGTTGTTGTACGAGAATTCAGCAAACGGTAAGTGGTCGTCCCAACTTCCACGAAAATCGATTACACATGCCCGAAGCATGTCCTCCAACGTCTGAATGGTCCTTTTTGACTGACCATCAGTTTGGGGATGATAAGCCGTGCTAATATGTAACCTCGTCCCCATGGCGTCGTTGAATTTCTTCCAGAATTTAGACGTAAACCGGGTGTCACGATCTGACACAATGGACACCAGCACACCATGATGAGTTACAATCTCCTTGATGAACAAGTCAGCCAACCTCTCGGATGAATATGTCTCACGGATCGGTAGGAAGTGAGCACTATTCGTCAAGCAGTCAACAATCACCCATATGGCATCGTACCCCTTCGGAGTACGTGGTAGCTTTGTAATGAAATCCTTGGTGATGTGCTCCCACTTCCATTCTGGTATATCCAAAGGTTGGATCTTCCCATACGGCTTCTGATGTTCTGCGTTCACTTGCAAGCAAGTAAGGCACTTACTCACATACTCCGCCACGTCATGTTTCATACCCGGCCACCAATAATCTTTCTTCATGTCTTGATACATCTTTGTGGCACTAGGATGAATGGAGTATCGAGTCTTGTGAGCTTCATCCAATATTCGCACACGTAGGTTCGCGAAACAAGGAATCCACACCCGTCCAAATCGAGTTTTAACACCAGCGTGTTCTCACCCAATTCTCCAACCAGACCTCTCATTCTTTCAAAGTTTAGATGATCTTCTTTTACTGCCTCATCCTGAAACTCCTTGACTTGCTTCATTACATCAGAGGTCATAATCAGTTGGTATACCTTCACCCGAATCGGTTCGGGCCTCTCCTTCAGGCTAAGAACATCAGCCACCACGTTAGCTTTGCCCGGATGGTAATGGATCTCACAATCATAATCCTTTATGAGCACCAACCATCATCTCTGCCTCATATTCAGGTCCTTCTGCTCAAAGAAGTACTTTAAGCTCTTGTGGTCAATGAAGATGGTACACTTCGTCCCATACAGATAGTGCCTCCAAATCTTTAGTGCAAAGACCACGGCTGCTAGCTCCAGGTCATGAGTAGGGTAGTTGACCTCATGAACCTTCAGTTGTTGGGATGCGTAGGCTATAACTTTTCCTCTTTGCATTAACACACACCCCAACCCCGAGTAAGAAGCGTCTGAATACACCACCAAATCTTCGCTTCCACCGGGTAACGACAAGACATGAGCTTGAGTCAACCTCGCCTTCAATTCTTCAAATGCCTTCTCCTGAGCCTGACCCCATATAAACTTTACATCCTTCCGGTCAACTTAGTCAGTGGAGAAGCAATCTTAGAGAAGTCTTGGATAAATCTTCTATAGTAGCCCGCCAAACCCAAAAAACTACAATCTCGGATGGCGTCTTTGGAGACTTCCATTGCATCACTGCCTCTACCTTAGCCAGGTCCACCATAATCCCATTGGGATTCACCACATGACCCAAGAACTGAACTTCGCGTAACCAAAACACGCACTTGGAGAATTTGGCATACAACTTCTCCCTTCTTAAGGTCTCTAACACCTCCCGAATATGATCGGCATGCTCCTCCTTGCTCTTTGAATAAATCAGGATATCATCAATAAACACAATCACCGATTTATCTAACATTGGCCAACACACTCGATTCATCAAATCCATAAAAGAAGCCGGCGCATTGGTCAGACCAAATGACATAACAAGGAATTCATAATGACCGTAGCACGTGCGAAAAGCTGTTTTAGGGATATCCTGCTCCTTCACCTTCAGCTGATGGTAACCAGATCGAAGTCTATCCTTGAAAACCAACTGGCACCTTGGAGCTGATCAAACAGATCATTTATTCTTGGTAGGGGGTATCAGTTCTTCACTGTCAACTTGTTAAGCTCACGATAATCGATGCACTTCCTCATACTACTATCTTTCTTCTTCACAAACAGGACCGGAGCACCCCAAGGAGAGATACTCGACCTAATAAACCCCTTATCGAGCAACTCTTCCAACTGCTCCATTAGTTCTTTCATTTCCGTGGGAGCTAACGAATACGGTGCTTTGGCAACGGGTTGAGCATCGGGTATCAAGTCAATTTGGAACTCAACCTCGCGATCTGGTGGCACACCAGGTAAGACTTCCGGAAATATGTCCTGAAAGTCGCACACAACTGGTACGTCCGATAGTTGTGGCGTTGGCGTGTCCACGTCCTTTATGTAGGCCAAGTAGGCACTACATCCACGCCTCATGCACTTCCCCGCCACTGCCATTGAAATTACTTTCGGAATCATCGTGACTCGATCACCATAAACCGTCACCTTATCCCCGTCAGGTGCTGTCAATCGGATCATCTTCTTGCGACACACAATATTTGCTTCATAGGTTGCTAACCAGTCCATCCCTAGTACTACATCAAATCCACCTAGGGGTATCACGTGTAACCTAGCAGCAAACCTATGGCCTTCTAGTTCTATGGCACACTCTATCACCTTAGTAATTCTAGTGGACTTACCAATAGCAGTTTCTACATCGAATGGCTCACTAATACATCTACTCTTATTGGGAAACTTAGCACCAAAGGCAGCAGAAATGAAACTCCTTCTAGCACTAGAATCAAACAACACAGATGCAAGAGTTTGGTTTACTAGAAACATACCTGACACCACGTCGGGGTCTGTCCTAGCCTCCTCCCGAGTCATCGTGAAAGCTCAGGCGCTTGCCTTCAGCCCTTCTCCTCCGGTCTTTATCACCCTGGAACTCTCAGCCCTTGGCTTCTTACACTCCCTGCTCATGTGATCACTTCCCTCGCAGTTGAAACACTTCATGCCTCCACAATCTCTAGCCATATGGCCAGACTTCCCACACTTGAAACAAACATTCGACCCCATCTACACTCGCCACCATGCTCCTTATCACACTTGCCACCCTTCTCCATCCTAGCACCAGCTGTGACCACGCGTCGGTCACCTACCCTCGCCACCATATTGTTTGGAGCGGCTCTACCACGTCCAAACCGTTTCCCATTCCAGTTTCACCCATCCCTACTCATTTTCTTCTCCTCAGCCACTACCACCTCACGCTCATCATATAGTCTACCAGCCAAATCAACCACCGACCTAAAAGTTCTCGGCCGGGCAGCGATCATATGCCTACGGATATCCGCCGGCAGCCCCTGGATATATCTCTTAATCTTTCGTGACAGTGGTGTCACATGATCAGGCACCAGTCGTGCCATTTCATTGAACTTGTGGTGTACTCTTGGTGCATCATAGTTCCCGCCTCTAGTTGCAGAAACTCTCTCTCAACCTTGTCCATTTCCCGGTAAGGACAAAACTCCTCGATCACCGAATTCTTTAACTCCGACCATCTCATTCTCCCGATCGCGCGACTACCCTCGGCTTGGACTATATTGTCCCACCAGCACAGAGCCGAGTCTACAAATGAGTGGGTAGCGAACTTAACCTTCTGGTCTTCTCGGCACTCGCTGATATCAAGTACTGCCTCCATTTCCCTCATTCACCGGTGAGCAGTAGCGGCAGTGCTGTTTCCATCGAAAGTAGGGTTTGCATCTTATAAACACCCCGTAGTTGCAGCCTCGGGTCGCCTCCGGAGCAGGCTCTTCTTCCTCGTCCTTATCATCGGACAGAACCATCTTAGTCTCAGGCTGTCTTCTTTCGCCTGTAGGTCCACTCCTTTCCTTTCTCTCTCCCTCTCTAATTGCCTTTATCACTTTGGTCACCACAGATGGTAGGATTGTCTGCATGACTTGGTGCACTTCTTCCACAACCGCCTCCTTCACTGAGGCTCTCAAGTTAGCACTCTCGTCTCCGCCCTCCGGATGAGGGGTTTCTGGTTCTTCATGAACCACCTTTTCGGCCCTAGGCCTTGCCCTCGTAACCCGTGGTTCGGCACCACGTCCACCACCACGTGAAGCTTTAGACGATCTACCACCGGCCATCTACTAACACACTGAAAGATTCAAACACCAACACGGTCATTCAAGGGAACAGCTCAGTTTACGTCAAGTATAGTAAGTCCCTAATTACAGTGGCCAGTTGTGATTAGGCACTTACTTTACTCTTCATACCCCGAGCATTACCTGTCCTGACTACATCAGTATTTAAATCTACATACAACACATAACCACATACCATGCGCACATAAACCGGTTAACATTACGAAAATACCTGATGGCACGCAGCTACTCAGATTGGCATCCCATTCCCATTCCATCCCATTCTCAGTTTAAGTTAAGGTTTATTCTGAAAAGTTACCCATTTCACTTAAACTTTGGCTCTGATACCAACTTGTAAGGCTCCGATCCCGGGACGCTTACAACTGGTGATTCATCGCACATAAAACATATACGTTGCATTTATTTATCAAAACATTGCAGCGGAAACATAAAACATATGACATTTTCATTTCATCATAAAAACTTTTGCAAAATAATGCATCGTTTGTCGGTTACAAAATTACATTGTTGTACTACATCACAAAAGCTATAAATAAATGGATGTCATCCAAAAAAGCTGAGTAGCCGCCTCGTGCCATCCTCAACAACGTTTACCTGCCAACTGAAAATGTATAAAAGTCAGCATTGCTGAGTGAGTTCTAGTTTTATAATAAAACATACATAAAATCGTTATTTATTTCCTTTCAGAGTCCATACTATACGCTTCATTCGTTCGTGATCATACATCATACGTACATACAGATAATATCATTATTATCTTCCATTACGTTCGTTAACCATCATTCAATCGTTACATCTTGTGACATGTACATTACCCCGAACATTGTGCACGAAGCTGGTTACTGGGCCTGAGGTCTTTCATAGACCCCGAACATTGTGCATGAAGCTGACACCAAAACCTAGGGAAAGTACATTCACCATTCATCTTTTCTTTTTCATTCTGGATCAGTGCCATATGCTATACCCCGAACATTGTGCACAAAGCTGGTTACTGGGCCAGAGGTCTTTCATAGACCCCGAACATTATGCACGAAGCTGACTCCAGTACCTGGGGCAAGCGGCAAGGATCCCATATATATGGTTAATCACAAGGATTGGACGCCATTGTGCATCCTTCTGGGGTAGCTAACCCACACACAGTTGAGCTAACACCCTTTGCTGGGTGTGGACCTCCATACATTTGCTTGCAATACTTTTTACCTTCATTCATTCGTTAATGCATGCATTCATTCATCATGTTCCTCTTTCATTATCTTTAACTTTACGTTACATAATACTTTCGGTTCATTCATTAACATAACATGTAAAGCCATGGAAAGATAAACATTCATCATTAAAGGAACATAACCTAACATATCCTTCATACATCATCATACAAGGCATCATTCATACATATCATGCATAATCATGCAACGTGACCATCATCATCATCATAAGCATCAATCACAATGCATAATATGCCCCTCATACCATCTATGACCCCAAAAGTCAACTTATATAGTACCCCAGGAATTTCCCAAGTCAAAGCGTACTTTACACATTTTCCCTAAAAATCAGAAACATATTCTAAGTCCTAGGCGCATGGGCACTATTCAGGCACATGGACACTATTCAGGCGCATGGGCCACTTTCAGGCGCATGGGGAAACAATTAGTCAAATCCAACCCAGTTTTGGGCGCATGGGTACTATTCAGGCGTATGAGCCACTAGGGCGCATGGGCCACTTAGACGCATTAGCATTATTGGGGCGCTTGGCCCTACACTTAGTTATCCGACTAACATTTCTAGGCACATGAGCCACTGTTTAGGCGCCTGGCTTACATGTAATTCTTTCTAAGGCAATTTCAGGCGTATGAACACTTATCTAGATGCATGAGCATTGTGTAAAACATGTTTCTAGGATATTTTCAATCCTAATCATCAGACCCATCGGTTCTAAGCATAATGTGAATATTCTAAACATGAGTAGCCTATAAACCATCAAGAACCAACATCCAACATACATAATACATATGGGTATTCACACATAAACTTGTAAAAAATCATTTTAATACGTTTTCAGCCCCAAAGGTAGTTTAAAACATGTAAAAACCGGGGTCTAGAACTCACCTGGTGCAACTTGGGTGTTCTTTCTTTTAACCCGCTTGTAAAGAGTTCAAAACACCTAGAAACAACATCCAAAAATACACACACCCGAGCACAAACATAACCCATAAGCATACAAACACATAACCGGGATAAAACCCAACATAAAAACATAAAAACCTTAAATTCTTACCTTGAATTCACTTTCCTTCTTCCTCTTCTTCTTCAATCCGGGAGTATTCTCTGCAATCTCTCTCTAAAACTGAGAAAATGGTGAAGTGAGGTGAGGATGGGTGGCTATACTCACCTTTACACCAACTTTTGAAAGTTTTGTCCCTTTTGGACACGTTTAGTCCCTCCACTTGGACTTTATTGCCTTTCTTGCTTTTATTATTTTTAACTAGACTTTTAAAATAACCGGTGTTATAATGGATCATTCGTACGACTGAACCGCTAATGGACCATTCGTACGACTAGACCAGTCGTATGTTCAATCGTGCGACTGGACCAGACGTATGTTCAATCGCACGAATGAGCCATCCGCATTGACTCATCCGCATTTTTTCCAGACAAAAAAAAGTCTGGAACTGCCTCTTGCATAGATTTGAGGATGAGCAAAGCATATTCACCCTGAGGTTCTTTTGTCAAATAAGTTCGATGTATACCCCATTATTCGTCGGACTTCCAAAATAGGTGAATGTAGTTGGAACATGAAAGAGAGAAGAGAAGATGTCAGCATTCGGTGCTAATTTTATGGGATAGTCAGGAGCATCTGACTATTTATGGGCCAATCAAGTTATATCTATCCGCACAAGAGGATTCTCATTCTTCGGGGGAATCCATGTTTAGAGAAATTGAAGATGCAATCAGAAAGTGATGATGTGAGCCGGTTTCTGATGATGAATCTGAATGCATGTTGATTTGGTTGAGATTGTCGGCTGTTGATTGGAACCCTCTACCTTTTGCCCAATACACTGTATGAAGATGCCAGAAGAGCACAATGTCTATATATTGGGATATACTGAATTTGAGGGGGAATTTCTGCAGGTGTTAATGTTAATCAAGTTCGCCTGTGTGAAGATTGAAACAATGTCTATGATGGTGCTTTACAAAGTAAACGAAAATGGTTGTGCCTAAATTTATTTTCACGGATACTATAGCAACCTGATGGATCGACAACGTTGGCTATTATGGTTTTTCGTTTGATTCCATTGGAAACCAAAGCAAAGATTGACTGAAGATTGTAAGAGGTGTTATCTACTATTCGCAAGCAACGTCCAAGGGGGAATTTCTTGGAGCATATATTATCATATATTGTGTGTCTGTAACTTGTCGAATAGTCTAGGCTTAATGTAATACACCTGATATGTTGTAAACACATGAAACTGGGTCATTCGCAGGAGCATATACGAATGAGACTCAGTCATACGACTAAGCCATGCTAATGGACCAGTCGTGCGACTGAGAGATGCGATTGGGACATTCGTAAGACTAAACCATAAGTATGGTCCAGTCGTACGATTGAACCATACACATGGTCCAGTCGTACGATTGAACCATACGCATGGTCCAATCGCACGAATGGGCCGAGTCGCATCTAATATAGGCCGATGCTTATATATACCAGTTTCAATGTGTAGAGAAAAGGCTTATGAGAGGAGTCTGCCGGGGCCTAGGGCTGCCGGATGAGAGGGGGGATCATGCTCGATCTCCCCTTGCCAAGAGTCTTGATTCTTATGTTGTAACGAGCTTGTAATCGTTAGGTTTTATCAATGAAACCATTTTATTATAGTTCGTGTTATTGATTGTCTCTTGGTGTTGATGTTGTTTATCCTTCCGTCAAGTATACGCTCGGATGTTTACCGATCCAGCGGACTTCACACATCTACTTTTCAAGGTACACAAATTTTAGTTTTATTATATTTATTGTTGATACATTTAGTATTATTGTATTTTTTATGTATTAATTGTTTAGTTTTTATTAAACTAATTTTTTTATTTATTCTCATGTGTATCATCTTCAAACTCTGGATTACTCTCTTCAAGATGTGTGTTTCTCTTTTCAGAAAAGCTTTATATTCTTTTATAAACACCTTTTTAGGGTATGCAAAATTTATCTTTATTATATTATTGTTGATAAGTTTTAGTTAAGATTTGTATGTTTTTATGTATTAATTGTTTAATTTCTATTAAACTTAATTTATTTTAATAATGTGTATCTACATTTATGTGTGCATGTAGTATGTAGCATATGTGTATGCATTAATGTCAAATGTGTTTATGTGTATGTAACTATTGATGTGTGTAAGTGCGTATATATGTTTATGATCATGTATTAATGATATATATATATATATATATATAATATATATATATATATATATTATATATATATATATGTTTGTGTGTGTGTTTAAGATGAGTCTTTAGATTATGCTCGTTCAAAATTTGTCTAATGTTTTTATGTTGGTTTGCAAGTTAATTGAAGGACACCCTGTAATGCCATATTAACAAGAAGTGTCAACTCTTAATGTTCCTAATCCCATTTCAAAACAACAAATACCAACTTATCGCATTCCAAAACAACAAATACCAACTACTA
Organism: Flaveria trinervia; assembly: GCA_025506515.1. Lineage (NCBI taxonomy): Eukaryota > Viridiplantae > Streptophyta > Magnoliopsida > Asterales > Asteraceae > Flaveria > Flaveria trinervia. The sequence continues at coordinate 33,680,100 of CM046448.1, forward strand.
ATCTAGATCTTCAAATAGTTGTTTTATTGGAGAAAATAAAAAATATACCTCGAGCAATTCAATATATGGCTTAAAAACTAACAAAATGCTTTTGTATTCTTGAAAACCTTAAAAGTCTTTCACTAGACGGGATGTATTCCTATTTGCATATTGATTGGATATCATATAAGTCGTTGTTCCAACTATTTGCAATGGTTGGCTTGATATTGCCATCATACACTGGTTTACGATGTAAGTGGTTATTATTATTTTAATATTGTGCTATAACAACAATTTATACGATTAATTTTATTAACTTTATATTTTTAAATTGTTTTATTTTAGGTATCTTTATGAGGCACTCGATTCTGTATGTGCTTTCTTTACACCAAACTTCATCATAGGTGACTGGTGCCATCATGATCCTGATGGTGTTAATCAACACATGTTAGATATATACAGATTTCATAGTGACAAAAGTTATTTCCTAGCACTATATATAAGCGGGTAATATGTACAGACATATGTACGTTCACACATACTAAGTTATTTTATATTTTTTTGTAAGCAACATTGGTTGCTAATTATCATTTTTCCTTCAACAAAAAAGGATATATTTTAGATTTTATAAAATAAGCGAAGATCAATCAAAATTTCAAACTTTGTTATGTTATTGAAGCATGTTTTAGGGGCGTATGGAGTTGGGTAACAGTTAAGATAACTTTTTATTATTTTAAATTTTTGTTATCTATTAAAATTAATTAGTTCTTAAAATTTTATAGTGCAAACTACCAAACAAAATGGGAATGTGGTTATATGATGATTAAACATATGATGGAGTTTGTTGTATAATTGGGTAAGTGTTTTTCACATATTTGTATGTTTATTGCACCAAATATGTATGTGTTATGTATATAAATTTATATATTTCAAACCTCTCACTTGCTATTTATTTTTCTGAAGAGTTGGAATGAAATACGCTATAATTCACATATAGAAATTAATAAATTAACCTTAGAGTTGATGCAAAAATTTTTTGGCAAGATGTTTGGTTTATAAGGTATGTTTTTCTACTTTTTTAGTTAAGTTATGTATATATATACATATATATATATATACCTATATATATATGTATATTTTATATCTCACTATTTATATTCAGTTGTTTTTAGTTAGGATCATTTTTACTATCAAGGCAAATGTGAAGACTTGAATATGATAAAATTACATAATTAGAGGATAGCACTTACTATATTTTTGAACTAAGTTTAATTATATTTTTTTATATGTCTATAGAAAGACTTGGAGAGTATAAAAGTCAAGACCAAAAAAAGTTTGATATTTTAGTCTTTAAGTTTTGATTGATTGTATTGTTTGCTTGGTTTGCTAGGATGGTAGTAGATTTGTATCTATGTTTTCTATTGAGACATTAATTCTAGTCATGGCCGAAATTTAGATCCCCATTGTTAGGCCTAGCTAGTTTAGGTTGGGGTATCTTTGAGTATGTCTTGGAATCCCTAATGCCATTTATGTGTATTTTAAACTTTATTATATAAAATTGACCAGGGTACCGTTCTCTTTCTGTATATAGTTATGATCGTTTTACCGGAAAATGTGAAATAATAATTTCTTTAAGAAAATATATAATGCGTTTCGCAGGTGTTGAATATTGTTATATTCTTAGTCATAAATAGTAATTTTAGGGTATATTTCATCATATATATTGCATTTTAATTGCATTCATTTTTTCTTTATTTTATATAATAGTAGTTTTATGAGATGAAATTTACTTTTGTATATTTTTTTCGTTTTGTGGATTTATTAAGTTACTGGAAAAGAAAGAAAAGAGGAAAAAAGGAGCTTAAAAGGAAATATCATTAAATTGGAAAACTTTTAATTGACTCATAAAAGAATCTAAATTTAAACCTAGAAAAAAAGGAAGTTTGTTGGAGGATAACTATGATAAATAAGGTTGGAAAATGAAATTGGGGGTATCTTGGAGGCTGAGGGGGAATCAACCAAAGAGAGATCTAGAGGGCAATTTCGTGGAGGACAAGAAGTTAACAAAGGGAAGTACTAGTGGGGAAATTAATGTTTATTGATAATTGAGATGTTATTTTAGTTATTGTTTTTTTTTTGTTTTCATAAGTTCTCTTTTTTGTTTTGATATTAACCTTGTCACTATGTTTGGCTAGGGCACTTTTAGTTCCAACATTAAAGCTTAATTTCTATAATTTTGGTTTTAACTTATGTGAAACGATTATGAGATGTTTTTATTTTAATGGTTTGTTTCTTTATTCTTAATCATAAACCCGAATCTAATCCAATATATTTCAGATTATTAATAAAATTGGCCACTTTATTAATTTTTTTAATAATGTTCTTCAAGATTTAAAGCCCTAATCAAGTTTTGATTTTTGATATAAGGAACAATTAACGGTTTGAGTTGGTCTATGAATTCATTCTCGTTATAGAATCACACAACCTAGTTAAGCATACCGAACGACATGTGTATTAATTATAATTGATACTTTTATCGTTGCATTCCACACACTAAGATTTGAACAATGTGAGCTTACAGTAGTGGGTTGGCTCCAATCAACGAACTGCGATTGATTGGATATTAGATAGAGTGCGTATCCGAAAGACGTGATGTCTAGTATCGATACAAATCATTGTTTGAAAATAATCATTGTACCCGTAATCGTTAATGATCATAAACCAAATCTAATCAAAAAATTACCTTAGTGTTGAAATTAGTTTTCATATTTGAATTAATTTCACAATTTAGTTAATGTCTTCAGTTTCATAATTATAAACATACAAAATAATGTCAATCTACGTTTTCTTGGTAGAACCTTAACACAACTGCGTGAAATTTCCGGTACAGTTTTGGCATGGCTATGTCAGCTTATTGGATTTTTTTTACATTTTGTAATTTACTTTTAGTTTTAGTTTCTTTTACTCCCAGCTTCCTTAGCCCATAATCAATCTAAGTAACTATGCTAAAACGTTTTTGGTATAAAATAATTCACACGAACCTTTCGGCTCATACTATTCTTAGTGTGTGCAGGGTAGGTTCACATTTTTATTTTTTATTTTCTGGATTCGACACCCAACAATTGGCGCCATTGTCGGGGAGACGACGAATCTAATCCTTTTATGGTTAGATCTTTTTGTATAGGTACACCACTCGAGATCGACTTAGAAATAGAAAAAAATCAAAATGCTTAAGGAAACTAGTGAATCTACGTAAGAAGTTAGCAAGTTCCTTAACGCCTATTACCTCACCTCTAGTCACCAACATTTGGCAAGATATACCCTTGCTAAGTAAATCTAAATTTGAAACTGAATCACCACAACCTTCACAAACAACACTACTTCACCACAATCACCTACACATCAAGAACCACCCTCACCCGAACCAAACATGACATCTCTAGCTAAACAAACCCTTAGATAATGGCCAACCCATGATGTTACCCAACAACTCCTCTATATAAACTACCCCGCTATGGTGAACTTTGAGCTGAAATCCGGTCTCATCCACTTGTTACCATTCTTTTGAGGCCTTTACATGAAGACCCTCATAAGTTTCTGAAGGAATTTCATGTTGTGTGTTTCGGAATGAAACCACACAACGTTACTGATGATCAAATAAATCTTAGGGCATTCCCCTTTGGTATGCAATATTCGACTAAAGAATGGTTATATTAGCTACCACCGGGTTCGGCAAACACATGGAATGACCTTGCAAAATAGTTATTAGATAAGTACTTCCCAAAAGTCAAAGCCTCTATTTTACGCAAGGAGATCATTGGGATTAAACAAGAAAAAAAGAGAAGCTCTACATATTTATTGGGAAAGATTAAAGAAGGTATGTGCTCGATGCCCACAACATGGCATCTTAGAACATCAACTACTTCAATACTATTATGAAGGGTTAGCACCACTAGAGAGACGTTTGATAATTACTTGATAAAACACCAACCGAAATTAGAGCCTTGATATCCTCTATAGCCGAAGATACCAAATATTCTACATAAGAAGATGGATGGTTTGATGATGTAGCATGGATGGTTAAAGAACTAATCACTCCTCACATTGTGTTGGACCATATATTGTCATATATAGTGTATTTGTCGTTTTGTCGAATAGTCTAGGCTTAATGTAATACACCTGATATGTTATAAACACATGAAACTGGGTCATTCGCAGGGGCATATGCTAATGAGACTCAGTCATACGACTGAGCCATGCTAATGGACCAGTCATGCGACTGAGAGATGCGATTGGGCCATTCGTAAGACTGAACCATAAGTATGGTCCAGTCGTACGATTGAACCATACGCATGGCCAATCGTACGAATGGGCCTAGTTGCATCTGATATAGGCTGAGGCCTATAAATACTAGTTTCATTGTGTAGAGAGATTAAGGATTATTCCCGGGGCCTAAGTGCTGCCGGATGAGAGGGGAGATCATGCTCGATCTCCCCTTGCCAAGAGTCTTAATTCTTATGTTTAACGAGCTTGTAATCATTAGGTTTTATCAATGAAACCATTATATACTTTTTTGTTCTATTGTTTGTCTCTTGGTTTTGGTTTGTGTTTTCTTCCGTCAAGAACACGCTTGGATGTCAACCGATCCAACACCTTCACAATTGGTATCAAAGCGAGGTTACTACTAGAATGATCTAACAATCATTCTAGCAACCTGAGCTCATGATTTCTGGATCTATTTCAGGTTCTTTGACGTTAAACCCACTTTGTGTTCTTCGTGTTTTGCTCAGATCTTGTTAAGTGTGTTGGTTCTTGGTTAAAATCAAACTCGGAAACACGTTCTTATCACCCTTGCGAATCTGATGATGTCATCGGTTCATGTAAAATCATTAGATTAGGGTTTTTGGCGGCCATCACGGCTGCAGATTTGAAAATCTGCGTGCAGATCCGCTCATGCGACTAGACCATGCGAAGAGACCATTCGTACGACTGGACCATGCTAATGGACCATTCGTACGACTGGACCATGCTAATGGACCATTCGTATGACTGGACCATGCTAATGGACCATTCGTTCGACTGGACCATGTGACTACACCATTCGTATGAGTGGAATAGGATTGGACCAGTCTTATGTCCAGTCATGCTACTGGACCAGTCTTATGTCCAATCATGTTACTGGACCACTCTTATGACCAGTCATGCTACTGGACTAGTCTTATGACCAGTCTCACGAGGATGTCATTCATATTATCCACTCACATGAGTGTGATAATTGTACTCCATGTCATATGAATGAACGGTGTTCCAGACCAAAAAAAATCTAGAACTACCTTTTGCATAGATATGAGGATGAGTGAAGCACATTCACCTTGAGGTTCTTTTGTCAAATAAGTTCGATGGATACCTTATTATTCGTTGGACTTCCAAAATAGGTGATTATAGTTAGAACATAAAATAAAGAAGAGAAGATGTTAGCAGTCGGTGCTGATTTTCTGGGGTAGTCAAGAGCATCTGACTATTTATGGGCCAATCAAGTTTTATTTATCCGCATAGATAGGATTTTGACTCTTAGGGGGAATCCAAGTTTAAAGAAATTGAAGATGCAATCAGAAAGTGATAATGTGAGCTGGTTTCTGATGATGAATCTGAGTGCATGCTGATTTGTTTGAGATTGTTAGCTGTGGATTGGAACCTTCTACTTTTTGCCCAATACATTGTATAAAGACGCTAAGAGAGCACAACGTTCATATATTGGGATATGCTAAATTTGAGGGGAAAATTTCTACATGTGTTACTGTTAATCAGGTTAGCCTGTGTAAAGATTGAAGCAATGGAAAACTATTCATGTCATTATCTAGAAAAATCAGCCATATGGGGAATCTTGCTGCGATGATGGTGTTCTACAAAGTAAACGAAAGCTATTGTGCCTAAATTCATTTTCAGGGATACTGTAGCAACCTGGAGGATTGGCAACGTTGGCTAATATGGTTTTTCGTTTGATTCTATTGGAAACCAGAGCAAAGATTGACTGAAGATTGTAAGAGGTGTTATCTACTATTTGCAAGCAACGTCCAAGGGGGAATTTGTTAGAGCATATATTGTCATATATAGTGTGTCCGTCGCTTGTTGAATAGTCTAGGCTTAATGTAGTTCACCTGATATGTTGTAAACACATGAAACTGGGTCATTTGCAGGGGAATATGTGAATGAGACTCAGTTCTACGACTGAGCCATGTTAATGGACCAGTCGTGCGACTGAGAGATGCGATTGGTCCGTAAGACTAAACCATAAGTATGGTCCAGTCGTACGATTGAACCATACGCATGGCCCAATCGTACGAATGGGCCCAGTCGCATCTTATATGGGCTGAGGCCTTTAAATACTAGTATCATTATGTAGAGAGATTAAGGATTGTGCCTGGGGCCTAGGTGCTACCGGATGAGAGGGGGGATCATGCTTGATCTCCCCTTGTCAAGAGTTTTGATTCTAATGTTTAACGAGCTTATAATCATTAGGTTTTATCAATGAAACCATTATATTCTTGTGTGTTATATTGTTTGTCTCTTGGTTTTGGTTTGTGTTTTTTTCGTCAAGAACACCCTCGGATGTCAACCGATCTAGCGCTTTCACACATTGAAAGTCAACTTGCTGAATTGACTAAAGCGGTAATGCATCTTACAAAAGGAAAGGAAGTTGAGTAGAAACCTCGAGCGTTTCGATTATGTTACAATTTGGACACTCTACTATTATGTGTCCTACTCTTCAAGAAAATGTTGAAGAGGCACAAGCGATAGGAGGTTATGCATGGTAGAATTCAAGACCTTATGAACAACCCAAAAACAATCAAAATTTGGGACAACCACTCAATCTTGGTTATCCACAAAGACCCCCACAATTCCATCAAAGACCTCCATTTCAGATGCAAAACAATCAACATAACTTTCAGCCTTGACAACAACAACAAGCAGGAAACTTAGGGATGTCTTAGGAAGATATTGTCAAGAATTTAACAACCAACACACACATACACACGTTCTAGTAGGAAACAAAGGCTAGCATCAAGAACTTGGAGCAACAAATAACTCAATTGGCCAACTAGGTAAGCAAGATAGAATCTTAAGGTAAACTACCTGCCCAAACTGAAACAAATCCCAAGCATAATGCTTGTTCATTACCTTGAGGAGTGGGAAGAGCTATGATGGTCTGGAAATACGAGAGGAGGAAGAAAAGATTGTGGTTGAGAAGAATGATGTGGAAAAGAATGACAAACCAAAACCTAATGAAGTTAAGGCAAAGTTTACCCCTCCACCTTCATTCCCTTCAAGAATAAAAAGTACACAAAAACAAAGAGAATAACAAGAAATTATGGATACATTCCGCAAGGTAGAGGTAAACATACCATTACTTGATGCTATAAAATAAGTTCCTAGATATGCTATGTTTTTAAAAGAACTTTGCACATCAAAGAAAAAGCTTAAAGATAATGAAATAGTCAAGGTAGGTGAAATTTTTTTTGTAGTTTACAAAAAATATTACCACTTAAGTGTAAAGATTTGGGTGTCTTTATGGTTCCTTGCGAATTGGGGAATCTTAGCATATCTCGAGCCATGCTTGAACTTGGAGCCTCCATTAACGTCCTACCATATTCTATTTTCGAAATAATTAATTTAGGAGCGTTAAAGAAGATTGGGGTACTCATTCAATTGGCCGATCTTTCCATAGTATACCCAAAAGGTGTATTAGAGGATTTATTAGTCCAAGTGAATGAATTGGTATTTCTAGTTGTTTTGTATATTTTAGACAAGGAAGATGATGATATCTCAAATTCAAGTTTCATTATGTTATGAAGACCATATTTGAAAACCGCAAAAAGAAAAATTGGCGTTTATAGTGGCACACTTTTAATGGAATTTGAGGTGAGGTTATCCATTTTAATATATATGATGCTATGCGATATCTGAGTGATGTTTTTTCTTTGAATTGGTTAGATATAATGGAACCTTTAATTGATAATTGTTTTGAGTTATCTAACCATGATGCTCTAGCAATGGTGTTAAATAGAAGCATTGATGAAGTAACAACAAAATAGCTTACTGAAGAGTTCAAGCTTGAGGAGGAGTTGATGGAAGCAGTAACATTTATGGAAGAACAAAAGAAAGCAAGGTTTGAATCACAAAAACTACAACTTCTAATTACTAACCAAAAGCTTCTTCCCTCTATTTTGAAGGCACCCGAGCTACAACTAAAAGCACACCCTAATCATCTAAAGTATGTATACCTTGGAGAGAAAGAAACTTTGCCAGTGATCATATCTAATAATTTGACAAATGAGGAAGAAAAGGAGTTGATCAATACACTCAACCAATATAATGAAGCAAATGGAAGGATGATAGCCAACATAAAAGGTTTGGGTCCATCACTTTGTATGCATAAATTTCTCATGGAGGAGGATTACAAGACAACACAAGAAGCGTAAGAAGATTGAATCATCCAATGATGGAGGTTGTAAAGAAGGATATTCTAAAGTTGCTAAATGGGGGCATGATCTACCCCATTTCCAATAGCAAGTGGGTAAGCCCCGTGCAAGTTGTGCCTGAGAAAACATGTATAACTATGACTGAAAATGAACAAGGTGAATTAGTCCCCACTTATTCCAAAATGGGTGGAGGGTATGTATTGACTTGTAAGGTTTAATGTAAGGCTAATGCACCTAAAATATCATATGTCTCTCCTGCATGCATGCACTTAAGTGCAGAGTAGAAATGCTTCAGAAGTTTTACACCTTATATGAGAATTAATCTAAGTGAAAAATCTTCCAAAGCCAGGACCAACATCTTCTGAAGCCAATAGTGAAGTCTTTTGAAGCTTCAAAGACAAAGTCTTCTGAAGCCAAGAAGTGAAGACTTATTTCTTTCGAAGACTTTTGATACATGCTTTATTTTATGTACTTTTTGTTGATACATGCGTTCCTAGTTTATGTGCTTAAATGTAAAAGTCATTCATGTCTTACATATGTGTAATGTGATGATGTAATGAAGTATGATATATGCCTTGATGTTTGTTTATCTTTGATTCATATGTATGAACTTTTTATATAGGTTTGAGGTTATTGTACACAATTCTAAGTCAACAATGATTAAGAACTATGTTCAACCTAGTCGGGTGATTATTCATGCTAATGGATCATACTTATGGACCATACACGTGAATATATCATACTTATAGACCAATCGCATGACTGAACTAGGAGACTGGATAAGTCGTATGATTGAGACATAAGATTGACTCAGTCACACGACTAAACCTTTAGTCGTGCGTATGAATAAATCGCATGGAAACTACAAACCTATAAATACCACTTAATTTGTGAAAAAAAAGACACTTTGAGAGATGCTTCGAATATACATAAATCCTAGCCGTCCAGAGCGTCCAAAATAGCCAATCCAACTTCATAGTTCGATCTTGATCGATTCCTACTCATTCTTAACATTTAGTTCATTGTTATATCGATTGGGTTATCATTCTCACTGATTGGATCCCCAATCAAATAGGATTCTGCACTATTTGATCTAGTTTCACGCAGAATCCGTTAGTACTCCGTACGTACACGGTCCTAAGAAGTGGTATCAGAGCTTTGGCTCGTGATTTTGCGTTGGATTCGATTAGCTTTGGTGTTAAAAACCTATGTTTTAAATCAAAAGAGTCACCACTTTGCTTCAAAAGGTGTTTTCTATGTTTGCATGCATTAAAGTCTCAGTTTTTCATTATACGACGTATTAGGGTTCCTGGGAAACTAATATTTTGTGTCAAAGTGTCAAAATATTCGATTTTACAAACACAGCATTAGTCGCACGATTGATTCATTCGTCTGATTGAATTCAATCGTATACTCCATCCGCACAACTGAACTCAGTCGTATCCCTCATTCGCATGACTGAACAACTCCAGTCATTTGATTCCAATCGTCTTGTTCATATGCACGACTGAATCCAATCGCACGATTGAATTCATTCACATCCTTCATTCGCATGAGTGATCCATACTCATAGCCCATCGCACGAGTGAAACTGTCCTATTTTAAAAGTACCAAGTTTAAAGCAATGGAAGACCAATTTGCTGCTTTTACTGCCGGAAAGGACTCCCGCATCTAGAACCTTCTACTTCTGGAGAATGAGATTGGAAATCATAATAAACTACCAAAGTTGTTAACGTTAGATGAATATCCACAATGGAAACAACAGTTTGAACTCTATTTAAATGGAGTTGACCCAAATCTTTAGACATCCATTGAGACTGGTTATATGGTACCAGTTAGTGCTAATGGAGTCAAGTTGACTTTGGGAGGAATGAGTGAAGCTTAGAAGATTCTATTCAATGCTGAAAAGAAAGTATATACCTTGTTGACTCAGTCGATACCTAAGGACATCTTTCATTAGTTCTCTTAGAACAAGCAGGCTAAAAGTTATAGGAGGCATTGGAGAAGAGATATGACGGAAACGCAACTCTTAAAGCACTGAAGGCTAAATCTCTCAAAAAGGAATTTGATAATTTCTCTCCAAGAGGGAATGAGAGCTTGGATGATATTATTGACAGATTCTATCATCCGATGCGTGAGTTGCACACTCATGGTGTGACAAAATCTATGGAAGATAAAGTTTCAACCTTTGCTGATGGTTTGCCTAATAAATAGGATTCATTTGTGTCTAATCTGAGACAAAATGACATTCTTGCGATGTTAGACATAAATGATTTCATCTTGAATTTAAGGGAGGAAGAACTGCGAATGAAATACAAGTCGAAGAAAGGATCCTATGTTTAGAATCCTTCACCTTACAACTCAGTTCTGACTCCACTTGTTTTAGGAGCACCGTTACAAACAGCATCCGTGTCTAGTTCCTCTGCTCCTTCCCAAACCACTGCATCAGGAATCGAAACGCCAGGCTCATCAGGAACCCAATACATAGTTCCTGAGGCAAATACTACAAAGTTAAAGACTGGCAATCTCAGTAATGTCACAGTGGAAGTGGCTAAGGAGCACATGGATCTTCTAGTGGCTGTTGTACAATCTTATGATGTTTAGTTGCCGGTAAGATTGGAAATTGTCATCTTGCAGATGAGGATTACAAGCAAGTTGATAAAAACGAGCTAGAAAGAATGGACATAATGTTGGCCTTGGCAAGTGCAGTCAGAAGAGCAAAGAAGTTTGTCAAAAAGACGGGGCAAAATCTAGTTGCGACTAAAGATACGACTTTTGGTTTTGACAAAACCAAAGTCACATGTTTCAACTGTGGTGAAAAAGGGCACTTTAAACGTGAATGTGTAAAGCCTAAAAATCTGGAAATGGAAACCCATTTCCTACATTCAATCATCAAGACATAACATGATTAGAACTATTTCTTCAAGCAAAGGGACAAAGGCTCTGACTGCTCAAGGTGATGAAGGGCAAGATTGGTCCTTCCGCTTTGTTTCTCCAGGTGAATCAAATATTGCCTTTGTTGATGCACTGGATGATGGATCTGCTAGTGAAGGTGAGATCATAGCTGAGCAAGCGATATCAGATACCGAAGAAGCTGTGAATGTTGTAAATCACTTGGTTGAGGAAGAGCTCAGAGCAACAATCTCAGAATCTCCAGTCAATGGAGAGTCTGATATAGCTTTGATGGCTGATTTGTTTGGTTCCTCACATGTAAGTTCTAAAGACCAATTATTTGAAAAACATGCTTGTAATGAATGTGACAAATTTAGGGAAAGCATTGATCTAAAAGTTTCAAGGTTATTAGAACAAAATGGTAATTTAGTATACGATTTACAACTCTGTACTGAGGCTAATCGTATTTTAAAACAAAATGAGTGCAGTTTCAAAGAAAAAATAGAACTTTTGGGGAAATAACTAAGGGAAATCGAGGTTGTTGCATTAAATCAAGCAAATGACATAAATTTTATTTAAATTCTTTGGAAGAAATGGAAAAGGAAAAATAGTTTTAGAAGTCGAAGTTGAATCTTTAAAACAAAAACTGCATAGTTTGGCTAGTTCTTCTCATATAGTTCAAAACTTAGTGAAAGAATGAAATAACAGGGAAGATCTAGGTTATAAAGTAGTTCTGTCATCACATGCAGTCCTTTTGAACACTAAATGTAGACCAATCAATAATAACCCAGTAAAGGATCATGTGGTGTCCACTCCTTTGGTTAGTGATCCTGATTCTACAGGAAAATCTATGTAAAACATCACTAAATAGAAGAAATCTACTTTGAAATCAATAGAGAAGATGCCTATTTAAAATTTGGATGATCAAATTAAAAAGGTTAATTTAAGGTCAGGTTCACACACGTCTACTTTTGAACCCAAAATGACTAATCCAGTTAACCAAAAGCATGTTACTCATCAAAGTCCAAATAAACTAAAAGTTAAAGATGTTCAAAATGTTAAAACAATTAATTTTGTTAAAGAAGCTGAAACATCTAAAAGAGAAGTGACAAAACCCAACCAGACACATCTCACACCTCTACCAAACTCAACCCCATCTCAAACTTTTCCTAAATCTGTAGAAGGGAGATCATGCTAAAGTTATGGAAAACAAAGACATATCTCTGCTAATTGTCCTTATTATCAGATGCCCAAAAAGAAAATTGAACTTTATGATGCAAAATCAAGTTTTTCTAAAATGAGATCTAATACTCCACCTAAGAGTATTAGTGAACCTAAAGTTCAAACCATAAGCCAGTCATCTGTTTACCACAAACATGCCTTACACAAAACTGGCTTATGGAAGATAAAATCAAGTAATATGTGTGATAGTAAGGAAAATAAGAAGAAAGATATGCCCCTATCTTCTAAAGGATAGTGGCTTGAGTTCATGATGTGTGATTCCTCTGGGTCACCCAAGCCAGTTAAGGCTTGGGTCCCAAATCTAAACTGATAAATTTCTTTGAATGTGCAGGGTGTCCGCTACAACGCTATCACTAATACCTGGATCATTGATAGTGGGGCGTCCAGGCACATGACTAGGAATTCTTCTCTCCTTTCCAATGTCAAGCAAATTAAAGGGGGACATGTATCATTCGCTGGAAACAAAGGAGGTTACACCACCGCTCAAGGCGAAGTGGGAAACGAGAAAGTGAAGTTTGACAAGGTCAACTACATTCAACAACTACAGAACAACTTGCTTTTAGTCTCCCAGATCTATGATAAAGGATTCAAAGTTGTGTTTGACAACAAGAAGTGCTACATGTGGAAGAAGGATTATGTTATCGAGGAGGATAAAGTTCTAATGTCAACTTCAAGATATAATGGTTTGTATGTCTTGGATCTATCAATAGCCTCCACAACTGAGTACACTGTTCAATGCTTCTTGTGAAAGGCAATAGAGAGGGATTCAGTCTCATGGCATAGGAGAATGGAACACATTAATCCAAGGAAGATAAATCATTTGGTTCAGAATGATCTGGTGAATGGAGTTACAGTTAAGAATTTCCAGCTCCCAGAATTTTTGCGTAGCATGTAAGAAAAAGAAATAGACCAAGAAGTCTCACAAAGTAAAGCAAGTTAACTATATCAATATTCCTCTCGAGCTTCTACACATTGTTCTGTTTGGTCCTGTCAGCACAAAGAGCATTGCTGGAGATCTGTACTGCTTTGTAGTAACTGATGATTACTCAAGATTCTCTTGGGTGATGTTTCTGAAAGCCAAGTCAGAGACATTTGATTCTTTCAAGAATCTAGTCACTACATTAGAATCACACTACAAGCTGAAAGTATGAAAGATTCGGTCAAACAACATCACAGAGTTGAAGAATCAGTGGATGGAAGCATACTGTAGAGAGAAATGAATTGTAAATCAATTTACTTCTGCCTACACTCCACAGATGAATGGGGTTGCTGAAAGGAAAAATAGGAGCTTGATAGAGACAGCCAGGACAATGCTAGCCGACTCTAAACTGCCTATTCAATTCTGGAATGAGGCAGTGGCTAATGCATGTTACACACTCAATCGAATCTTAGTGGTCAAACGACATGGGAAAACATGTTATGAACTGCTCCAGCGATGTAAACCCAACTTGGAGTATCTAGTACCGTTTGGCGGACCATGCATGTTGTTAAAGAAGACTAATACCGGGAAATTTTGTGAGAAGGCAGAAGAAGGCATCTTTCTTGGATATAGTATACCAGACAAGAGAGTATACAACAACTCAACGGGTCAGGTAGAAGTGTGGTGCAATGTCGATGTCCAAAGATACACCACCCCCTTGCTGGAAAAGGACCCTCCTTCTTCTTTGACTATGATGGATATTTTAAATCCTTTAATCTACCGCCTTCTCATTCTGATGACAATCTGTCTGCTATGATGATGTACGATATTCTGAACACTCCACTACCAGACTCGATATCAACGGCTCCATTAGATGATACTTCTAGCCCTTCAGGGGGAGAGCTTGAAGTGAGTTATTCTTCCTCTGATGATGAAGCAGTTGAGACTGAAAATGTGGACCAGGAGGAACAGGTTCCCTCTAATGAAAGTACACAAGCATCGGATCTTGATACCACTAACACATCTGAATCTCATACTCCAACAGTTACAGATACTGAACCTGGGATTCAAAATCTAGATACTGAGGTAGTTGTTCCCACCATTCCTGGATATTGAATTAATGTATATCATCCCTTGGAACATTATTGAGGATGTTCTATGAGGAGTATAGACACGAAATCAACTATACTCACCTGATTATGCCTCAGTAATGGAAAAAGGATATCTTCATGATGGTGCTTATCGATGTTTTGTGTCTTAATTTGAGCCAAAATATGTAAGTGAAGCCTTAAACGATGAGGCATGGGTTAGTGTTATGCAAGAAGAACTCCTACAGTTCAAGAAGTTAGGAGTATGGACCCTTGTGGACAGACCAAAAGATGCCAAGGTCATTGGCACTAAATGGGTGTAGAAATGTAAGAAAGATAACCAAGGGGTTATAATTAGAAATCAGGCTTGGCTTGTGGTTCAAGGGTTTTGACAAGTCGAAGGCATAGACTACAATGAAGTGTTTGCACCTGTGGCACGGATGGAAGCAATTCATATCTTTCTAGCCCATGAATCCTTCATGAAGATTAAAATTTATCAATTAGATGTAAAAAGTGCATTCCTTCATGGTGAAATCCGTGAAATAGTCTACGTCACTCAACCCGAAGGATTTGAAGATCCTTATCATCATGATAGAGTTTATAAACTGGACAAGGCTCTTTACGAGCTCCATCAAGCCCCTAGAGCCTGGTATGAGAAACTCTCAACTCATCTAGTGAAACATGGTTTTCGCAGAGGGGTTATTGACTGTACGTTATTCATTAAAGAAAAGGATGGTGATTTACTATTGGTACAGATATATGTGGATGACATAATCTTCGGTTCTAAAAATGAAGAATTATATAAAGAATTCAAATCTGTAATGAAAGCAGGGTTTGAGATTAGTGCCATGGGCGAGATGAAGTTCTTTCTTGGATTAAAGGTGGATTAGACACCAAAAGGAATCTTCCTGCATCAATCCAAATATGTAGGAGACATCCTCAGTCGATTCGACATGGAGAATGCTACGGCTGCCGGAACTCCACTTGCCACGAACCATGACGTGGCACCCGACAAAAATGGTGATTTGGTGGATGCCACCATGTAAAGAGGAATGATCAGATCTCTAATGTACCTCACAGGCTCTCGTCCTGATATTATTTGCGTCACATGTCTCTGTTCCAAATATCAGGCAAAACCAAAAGTATATAATCTCATTGGAGTTAAAAGGATTTTTCATTATCTGAAGGGTACTCCAACACTCGGGTTGTGGTATCCTCATGATGATGACTTCGAGATTACAACATATAGTGACTCGGACTATGGTGGTTGCAAGATGAATTACAAGTCAATATCAACAGGATGTTAGTTCTTTGGTAGACGGTTAGTCACATGGCAGTGTTAGAAGCAGACATCAGTTGCTCTGTCAACATGTGAAGCTGAATATGTTGCTACTGCAAGTTGGTGTTCGCAAATCATTTGGATTCAGCAACAAATGCGTGACTTCAGTTTGCAATTTTCTAACACCCCTATCTTTGTTGATAATTCTGTTGCAATTGCTATCACCAAAAATCCGGTCTAACACCCGAAAACAAAACACATATTATTAGATATCACTTTCTATGTGACGTTTTGAAAATCAATTAATCGATGTTGTTAAAATTAATACGAATTTTCAAGGCACCGACTCCACACAAAAGCATTTGACAAACCTCGGTTTTTATATCTTTTAGAGGTTAATGGCGTGAAAAAGAAAAGTGATGTGATTCAAGAAAAAGAAAGTTCTTGGTCCGATAAGTATTTTCTACGTTTATTATTTATTTCTTTATTTCATTTTCCTGTCTATTAAAATCCAAAAAACACAAAAAGATTTTCGGTTTTAGAATTTTAGGGGGAGAATAGTTTAGTTTAGTATTTACTTAGTTGCAGTATTTATTTACTTAACAAAAAACAAAAAAAACGAGGGGGGAGGGCAGATTAGCTGAAAGAAATGAAATCAAATCGGTGATGTTGATTCAAAGTTATGGAAAATGGAAGTACACAGGGATCAAATTGGTTGGGACTTTAAAGGATTTAAATGCTCAACATACTAAATTCAAATTACAGGTTGAGAAGTCTAAGCACAACAAAAGGAAAATGATAGTAAAACTAGTATGCTACTGAGGTAACATAGAGTAAATAGACCTAGGGGTTGCTAGTTCATTATATGATGTGTCGGTAGATTCAACACAATAGATGAGTAGACTTCATTGTGAATTAAATTCAAACTAATTTGTTCAACTTGTTGTGGGTTCTCATCTTATCCCTAGTTAACACAATCAACACATTTCCAATAAGGGGTGATGAGCAAAATAAACGCCACAAATGTGTGTGGATGACCATACAAATGAGCAAAGCACATGGAAAAACTGCTAAGAGCAATCAAGTTAATGACTAATGTTGTTGGTGCGTTATGTACAAAAGAAAAACAAATGCTCTAACAAGAAGATTGCTTGTGTGCCTCTCTGCTATGGGGCGGCAGTAACCTAAGGATAGGCATAACCTAATTATTCTAGAATTCATTGTTATTTGCGCCTCTCTGCTATGCGATGGCACTAACATGAGGCTTGGCATCTCTTTGAAAGCTCTTAGAATAGTTTCTTCTTGTCAAATACCCATAGACCGCTAAAAATATCCTGAGGAATATTGGTTACCATATAAGTGTGGGATCCACAAATGATTGTTGAAATAATTAAACTAACTCATCACCAATGTGAGTAAAAAATCTATGTATGAAATTAAGTGGAAAAATATACTGACAATCATTGTGGCTGCAACTCGTGACAGTTAAAATCACTGTGTGCATCTTATAGCTCTAGTATGATTTCTTGAAAATGCTATTGACTCTCAGCCAAAACACGAATCTAGCATCAAAGTGCATATTGAAAGGGGTCCCAAATGATTATGATATACCTGTATGATTCTATAATGAACCTTTCTAGAAATGATCAAATTAACTTGAAACTATTCTGCTCATGAAGTAAATTGATTAGATGTATTCTAAAAGGTTTCCATCCATCTCAAACCCAAAACCACAAAAATATGTATTGTTTTCTTTTAAATTTCAAGTTGTTTTCTGTTTTCTAGTATTTTTTTGCGTAGATGTCGGACTATACAACTAGATGAAATCTATGAATCACTCACTAAAAGGGGTCACGTCTGATGTAACCAATCAGCTCTATCTAAAAGGATCAGGTCTGAGGTGATCAAATGATGTAAATTAAAAGGGTCATGTCTTAGATGATCATAGGTCATAATGCTATATATCAAAAGTTAAAATTTTAAGTGTTTGAAAGTGTATGAGCCAATCGCACGATTGAATCATAAAGATGAGCCAATCGCACGTTTGAACCATACGTATGAGCCAGTCACCCGATTGGACCATGAGTATGAGACAACCAAGCGATTGGATCACTAGACTGAACCAATCGTACGAATGAACGAAGGAGTATAAGCCAGTCACACGACTGAACCCCAGTCGCACGAATTAAGCATGCGTATGGGTCCAGTCGCACGACTTAAATTTAAAATAGTATAAATAAGGGGGTTAGTCAGTGGTATTCATTACCACCATTCAAAACTCTCTAAAACCGCCCATACAGACACATACTCTGCCAAATTGTTTATCGTTGTGATTAATCCCATTTATGATACTAACTGGTTTCCTACTCATCTACAGGTACTTTGCAAGTGAAATTGGCCAAAATGAATGGATTAATCGAACCCTAAATGACCTAAACTGTTAAGATCAATAACCGGGACAATACCCTAAAATTATACCACTCAAATGGACATAAAAGTTGATTTAAAGGATATTAATTGAACTCCCTGCAAATCCAATGAGTCTAAACACAAAGTCTAATATAAAGTTTTGACAAAGACTCAGAGTTAGAGTGTCAAACAAAGCAAGATGCGAATAGACACTCCATATGAACCTCAGTCGCACGATTGAGCCAGGCGCACGATTCAATCACACGAGTGAATCAATCGGTGAATCAGTCGCACGACTGACTGAACCGCATGGTGTAGCATATGACTAAGTTTAGTCGCAGACTCAATCACACAACTGAACTCAGCCGTAGGTTCAATCGCACGACTGAACTCAGTCGTATGGTTCAATTACACGACTAAACCAGTTTGATCAAAACATGTTAAATTTCAACTGTCCTCTCTTATGCACAAATCTAATGTATATGTTTCTTGTGTTGCAGCAACATGGGTGATAAATGGATGATGAGCACCAAGCACAACATATGTGCTCATCTCGACGCTACTTCACGGAACGCCTCTGAATTCATGGGGATTATTGCCTTCCTACGTAGATCGAGGATCTACAAGGCCATCTCTGCTCCATGCACACCATACCAATCTATACAGCAGGCCTTCTGGGAAGGTGCCTCGGTTGACGGGTCTGTTGAGCCCCACTGTATTCAGAGCTCCATCTTTGGACAAGAGATTAAGATTACTGAAGATGATCTGAGGCGAGTCTTGGATCTGGGTGAGGATGGAGCCTACCCAACCAAGCTGCATCCCCTGACTGTTCGAGGATGCTTTCTAAGGATAAAGTATGCTGGGGACATCAATGCAGGTGTGCTCAACAAGTGCAACATGTGCCCCACTTCAAGTACTTGGCTCATGTTATCCTATAGTGCATAGCTTCAAGGCGGGGAGGATTTGATGAAATGTCGGACCAAATCCAGAATGCATATGTTGCACTGGTACTGAACCACCCGTTTAGTTTTTCTCGCATGCTCTTCCTCTATCTGATTGAGAACCTTAAAGCCAAAGGCAGGGAAGGCTTCTGTAAGTATCCACGTTTCTTACAGATGATCATAGATGAGAAACTTCCTATGCTACCAAAAGAGAAAGATGATGATATTATTCTAGAGGTGATGGATGACGCTACTTTAGGAAGAATGAAGGTGTATCGGGGGAAGTAGATGAAGCCCCCGGTCAGGAGATTGTTTGGGCATCTGCCCAATGAAGACTACGTGGGGCCTGCTCGCAAGAAATGGCGTCACGATGATAGTGATTCCGATGTTGAGCCTATTGTAGTACCCACCGATGAAGACGACGATGATGATGATAATCTTGATGACAGTCAAGGTGGTGGAGATGTTGGTCCGAGTCAATCAAGGGCCACTGGCACTTCTACTATATCTCCACCATCTCCACAAGGTACCTCTAATGCTCCAGGTAGATCTGAGCAGGTGGCTATCCACCTTGACTTTCTGTTAGATGAAGAAGAAGAGTCAGATGATGAGCCTCTTGTTAGACAAGCTGATAGCCGGGTTGTGGCGACCAAGAAAAGGAAAGAGGCGGTTGGTGGACGCCTAGCTGGTACTTTAGGTGATGATCCTGATGTCACTGATCTCACTTACACACCTAACCAGCCTATCAGCTCAGGGGGAGCTCCTATTGCCAAAGGTTCAAGGAAGAAAAGGATGGCCAAACCCCTCGGCAAAAAGAGTAAGAGATCAAGGTTCACATTGATCACATCTTCCACCACCACTGCCACAACCACAACCACTACCACCACTACCACAGCCACTAACACCCACAACACCCACTCTCACTCCCACAACCACTAACAATACCACCACCACTTATACACCTACCTCCACCTTGCCCACACTACTAACACAATTCCACCACAATCCACTCCCATTCCTCCTCCCATCTTCACCACATCCACCACTCAACAAGCCGGTACATCTACCCAATCCCCAACGACACATGGCTCCACTCTACCCACTATCGGGTTAGAGGAATAGCTGGCAAGCCTAAACCGCATTGTGCTAAAGTTGATCGCAACTGATGATCTGAGAGCTACTTAGATAAACCAGTTGATGGCGGTAAATGCAGGTCAAGCCAACCAAATAGCTCAGCTCAGTGAGAAGAATGAACTTTATGAGAGAGCTTTAGGCCGAGTTGGTGTTGGCATTGGTGAAAAGGATTAAGGGACTGGAGAAAAAGAACAAGAAGATTATTCTAAGGCTAATGGGATCTAAGGGTGAGCCCCTAAAGATTAAAGAGTGTGATGATGTTGATGATGATGATGAGCTTACTGATGATGAAGAAGATGATGATGAGGAGGAAGCGGGAGGAAGTGGAAAGGGAAAAGGAGGTGATGATGATGAGGATGATCAAGAAGGTGATGCATCTGTATCAGCCTCAAATCCATCAGCAAAGGAGAGGTGCACCAAGCAAAATCAGGATCAAAGAGCCTCGTCCTCAGCTCCTCAAGTTGAAGAGACACCCGATCAAGGCAAAAGTAATGATTAGATGTTTATGTGTTTGAAACTTTTGTACTTGAATTGTGTATTACATTAATGTAATTAATGATTATTTATGTTTCAATGTCTTGATTAATGATTTATGTGTGATGTGTTGAATGTTTAATCAAAGAGATGAAGCTCAACAGCTAGATCAATATAATGTCGTCCCCCTTCAGCAAATCAAGACTCAAGTCATTATGATTCTTGATTTGCAAGGGATCATAAGAAGATCTGTGAGCTACACTCCTGAGGAAGGAGAGATCATCCACGACCTCACCGACGAGCAGCTAGCTGATATGTTCAGACTAAATCCAGATGAACTTATCAAAGATGCTCCCGAAGTCGATGTTCTAAGTGATGAGGAGCTACATGATGTTGATGAAATAAAGATTGAAGATGTGACAGCAGATCACATCCTGAGTACACTAACCCTGAGGGCAATGTTATCCCTAACTTGGGTGAAACTTTTGGTAGTGCAACCTTTGATAAGCTGAACGAGATGGAGAAAGAAAAGGAGAAAGATGAAAGTCAAGCCCAAGCTTCTGATGCAAATGTTGATCTTAAGAAAGCTGAATGGTCACGTGTTTTGCTGAAATGAAAGCCCAGCACACACCTCCAAAGAAGAATGCCTACACCAAACTGTACATAGTCAAGAAACATCAGAAACTGTCAGGCACAATCATCGTGTGGGCTTATTTTAAAGACTTAAATGTTTATGCTATAAAAAGAGAGAAGGGGATTGTGTACTTTAGATATCCACATGATCTGAAGACTCTTCCTGGTTTTGAACTTAATAGATTGGCTAATTTAGATATATTGTATGCCAACCCGAGGAAGATATCGGGATGGTTTGAGACAGCTCTGAAGAAAGAATACCACACTAGATGGGTCAACTTTAAGCCTTAACAACCTAAATGTTTTATTCATAAGACTGATGTTGATCCTATCTCTGGAAGACCTAAGCTAGTGTTGAAGTGGAGTCCCTCACGCACAATGTCTAAGATTCCTTTACGGAAGATGCCTCAGGACTTCACTCCACACTTCAAATGGTGGTATTATGATTGGAGGATGGGAGAAGCGGTCATAGTATTGAACAAAGAAGGGAAGATAGAGACTATCAGGGTATTTGACCCAATGTGGCTTACCAACTTGTTTTGCTGAAGATGTTTACATTCTATACAAGTGGCCACTGTTCTATGACACGCAAGACATTGTACAATCTTTTCAATTCCAACACGTTATACGGCTCTACTACGCATTTGAGATACACACTGGAGTCACAAAGAAGAGAAGTATAAGAAGTTTCAAGAGCAAATGAAGAATGTTAGACAATAGGATAAACTAGGTCCAAGGGGGAGTTTGTTGATACATGTGTTCCTAGTTTATATGCTGAAATGTAAAAGTCATTCATGTCTTACATATGTGTAATATGATGATGTAATGAAGTATGATATATGTCTTGATGTTTATTTATCTTTGATTCATATGTATGAACTTTTTATATAGGTTTGAGGTTGTTGTACACAATTCTAAGTCAATAATAACTAAAAATTATGTTCAACCTAGTCGAGTGATTATTAATGCTAATGGACCATACGCATGAATATATCATACTTATGGACCAGTCGCACGACTGAACCAGGAGACTGGATCAGTCGTATGATTGAGACATAAGATTGACTCAGTCGCACGACTGAACCTTCAGTCATGCGTATGAATCAATCGCATGAGTCAATCGCACGACTGAACCATGCTAATGGTTTAGTCGTACGAATGAAACCTACAAACATATAAATACCACTTAATTCGTGAAAAAAAGACACTTTGAGAGATACTTCGAATATACATAAACCCTAGCTGTCTAAAGTGTACATAATAGCCAATCCAACTTCATAGTTCGATCTTGATCAATTCCTACTCATTCTTAACGTTTAGTTCATTGTTATATCGATCGGGTTTTCGTTATCACTAATTGGTCCCCAATCAAATAGGATTCCGCACTATTTGATCTGGTTTCATGCAGAATCTGTTAGTACTCCATACGTACACGGTCCTAACACTTTTTCCATAAAGCTGGACCAAATTTCGCTGCAACTTTGATGACTTTCCAACTTATACAAGTTGGTGAAAAGGTCCATGCTTTTGGTAACTGTACATTGAGGTCTTGAGTCTATTGCTTTCTACTTTATGTACTTTTATCCTTTTGTAATATATTAGGATGTAAGCTATGGCATGTCATAGTCAATAGTCAAAATCCAATCTGCCTTTTAACTCTACATTTGATTTTGTTTTTGTCTAGATCATTTGATTCCAACTGGCTTTCTAAGCATGGCCTTGTAATTTATTTTCATGCTTTGTAACACTTGTAAAAGAACTTAAGAGCAATATAACATTTTTGAAATCCATTATCCTTATGTTTGTTTTCTGTTCTGTCTTATACTTGATTGTGTTCTAAATATCAAACCATATAGTTATAGTTTCCTATTTGATCTGTTAAGTGTTCTAATATACACTCTCCTTATTGTGTGTTATGTTGTAAGTGACCATCCTTTAAATGGTCTCATATAGAAGGTTAAACTCCTCAACTTGCAAAGACCACTTTCCATTACCATTTATAGATCAAATGCTGGAAAGATTAGCATGTAAGTCTTACAATTGTTGCTTGGATGGGTATTCTGGTTTTTATCAAATACCTGTTGCACCAGATGGCCAAGAGAAAACAACTTTTACATGCCTTTTTGGCATGTTTGTGTATCAGCGGATGCCTTTTGGACTTTGCAATGCACCCACCACGTTCCAAAGGTGCATGGTAAGTATATTTTCTAGTTATGTTGAGTAGATAATTGAAGTTTTCATGGATGATTTCACAGTATATAGAAATTCTTTTAATGAATATTTGGAAAACTTGACTAAGATTTTAAAATTTTGCATTGAGACTAATCTTGTTTTAAATTATGAGAAATGTCATTTCATGGTTTATCAAGGTCTTATTTTAGGTCATATTGTCTTTTCAAAAGGTTTAGAAGTTGATAAAGAAAACACTGATGTTATTAAATCTTTACCTTATCCTAATAGTGTGTGCAAAGTGCATTCTTTTCTTGGTCATGCAAGATTTACCGCAGATTTATAAAAGGTTTTTCCAAGATAACAAGACTAGTGTGTGAGCTTCTACAAAAAGATGTAGAATTTGTATTTTTTGAAGCATGCAAGCAAGCCTTTGATACCTTAAAGACTTCATTTGTTAGCGCATCAATAATCCAACCGCCATATTGGACTTTACCATTTGAGATCATGTCTAATGCAAACAATCATGCGGTAGGAGCGGTATTAGGTCAAAGGAAGGACCGAGTACCACATGTGATCTATTATGCTTCAAGAACTTTAGACCATGCTCAAAGCAATTACTCAACCATATAAAAGGAGCTTTTAGCTATTTTTTGTGTTAAAGAAATTTAGACACTATTTATTGGGTATTAAAGTAATTGTATATTCTGATCATGCAACTTTGAGGTACCTTATGACTAAAAAGGATGCCAAGCCAAAACTTATCAGATGGGCACTCTTACTTCAAGAATTCGACTTGGAATTTAGAGACAAAAGTAAAAAAGCAAAATCTTGTAGCAGATCACTTAAGCAGGATCATAAACAATGAGGAACCAATCCCCTTAAATGACTCATTCTCAGATGAACAACTATTTGCTACTCAAATCACCACTCCTTGGTATGCTGATATTGTAAACTACAAAGTGGACAATACTTTTCCCTTTGATCTTTCCCATTCTTAAAAAGGTAAGATAAAAAAGGGAAGCAAGAAGATACGTTTGGGATGAATCATACCTTTGGAAGTATTATGCCGATCAAGTTATAATAAAATGTGTGGACATGATTGAGGTACCTTCTATTCTAAAATTTTGCCACTCACAAGCTTGTGGCGGGCATTTTAGCCTAAACCGGACGACACACAAGGTACTCGATTCAGGTTTTTATTGGCTAAGCATATTTCTTGATTCATATATGTTTTGCAAATCTTGTGAACGATGCCAGAAAATAGGTAATTTAAAAGCTAAACATCAATTTGTGTTGATAAACTTGCACCTCCAACATCAAACCACGATGATGAAGATGCATATGTTTGTCCTCGTATTGGAAACACATTTTCAAAATATGAAGCATTATCCAGCCTTATCTCCATGATAGTGTTCTTTTGTACATCGGGTTTCTTGGACTCATGTACAAGAAATCGATGTGCATTAATTTTTTGAGCATATCCAATGAATATGCAATCAGTAGTTTTGGGTCCTAGTTTTTGAGCTTTAGGCGGTGTGACATTCATCATTTTTGACTAACTTTGTATTTGTTATCCTGTATTGTAAACCCGACTTGTTTTGGTCTTCGGATCTTTGAATACTAATATAATGATAGATTTTATGTTGTAATCATGTTTCATACTTGTCGTGGCGTGACGCACAGTTCGTTTCAGCAAAATCAGTTTTTTTTACGTTTTCGGTTCGTTTAAGGTCCGGACTTGTATTTTAACCATCCAAACCAACCAAGACCTAACCCATAACTATTCAAGAACCCTCCAAACATGTAGATACTGGTCATAATTTATTTAAATTAAAATTTATTTTAAATAAAAGAATCAAAGTGCACCCTTTTACCCACCGGACAAACGCATTACCCATTTCCTCAAACCCTAATCTTTCCCTATAAATACCACTCATTCTCAACCATTTCACCTGCACATTTTCATCTTCTTCTCCCAAAAGTGTTGATCTTGTAAGTTGTTACAGCTAGTTTTGCTTAAGTTTGACTTTAAAAAGTCAACGGAACCGAATCTTGCATTTCAAATCATTTCGGGTATGTAATTTTGGATATTTTTTTCTAAGTTATCTTATGTTCACAAAACCATTTTCATCTTTATTTAAGTCTTGTGGGCATTCAAACTCATATTTATGCATTTTAGACCCGTTTGGGTCGTTTTCGGGAAGTTATAATCAAATGTGTCGACATGATTGAGGTACCTTCTGTTCTATAATTTTGCCACTCACAAGCTTGTGGCGGGCATTTTAGCCTAAACCGGATGACACACAAGGTACTCGATTCAGGTTTTTATTGGCTAAGCATACTTCTTGATTCATATATGTTTTGCAAATCTTGTGAACGATGCCAAAAAATACGTAATTTAAAAGCTAAACATCAATTTGTGTTCATAAACTTGCACCTCCAACATCAAACCACGATGATGAAGATGCATATGTTTGTCCTCGTATTGGAAACACATTTTCAAAATATGAAGCATTATCCAGCCTTATCTCCATGATAGTGTTCTTTTGTACATCGGGTTTCTTGGACTCATGTACAAGAAATCGATGTGCATTACTTTTTTGAGCATATCCAATGAATATGCAATCAGTAGTTTTGGGTCCTAGTTTTTGAGCTTTAGGCGGTGTGACATTCGTCATTTTTTACTAGCTTTGTATTTGTTATCCTGTATTGTAAACCCGACTTGTTTTGGTCTTCGGATCTTTGAATATTAATATAATGATGGATTTTATGTTGTAATCATGTTTCATACTTGTCGTGGCGTGACACACAGTTCGTTTCAGCAAAATCAGTTTTTTAACGTTTTCGGTTCGTTTAAGGTCCGGACTTGTATTTTAACCATCCAAACCAACCAAGACCTAACCCATAACTATTCAAGAACCCTCCAAACATGTAGATACCTTGTCATAATTTATTTAAATTAAAATTTATTTTAAATAAAAGAATCAAAGTGCACCCTTTTACCACCGGACAAACGCATTACCCATTTCCTCAAACCCTAATCTTTCCCTATATATACCACTCATTCTCAACCATTTCACCTGCACATTTTCATATTCTTCTCCCAAAAGTGTTGATCTTGTAAGTTGTTACACCTAGTTTTGCTTAAGTTTGATTTTAAAAAGTCAACGGAACCGAATCTTGCATTTCAAATCATTTCGGGTATGTAATTTTGGTTATTTTTTTCTAAGTTATCTTATGTTCACAAAACCATTTTCATCTTTATTTAAGTCTTGTGGGCATTCAAACTCATATTTATGCATTTTAGACCCGTTTGGGTCGTTTCTGGGAAGTTATAATCAAATGTGTCGACATGATTGAGGTACCTTCTATTCTATAATTTTGCCACTCACAAGCTTGTGGCGGGCATTTTAGCCTAAACCGGACGACACACAAGGTACTCGATTCAGGTTTTTATTGGCCAAGCATACTTCTTGATTCATATATGTTTTGCAAATCTTGTGAACGATGCTAGAA
Organism: Flaveria trinervia; assembly: GCA_025506515.1. NCBI lineage: Eukaryota > Viridiplantae > Streptophyta > Magnoliopsida > Asterales > Asteraceae > Flaveria > Flaveria trinervia. The sequence goes on from CM046448.1 coordinate 33,707,258, forward strand.
AATAGGTAATTTAAAAGCTAAACATCAATTTGTGTTGATAAACTTGCACCTCCAACATCAAACCACGATGATGAAGATGCATATGTTTGTCCTCGTATTCGAAACACATTTTCAAAATATGAAGCATTATCCAGCCTTATCTCCATGATAGTGTTCTTTTGTACATCGGGTTTCTTGGACTCATGTACAAGAAATCGATGTGCATTACTTTTTTGAGCATACCCAATGAATATGCAATTGGTAGTTTTGGTCCTAGTTTTTGAGCTTTAGGCGGTGTGACATTCGTCATTTTCGACTAGCTTTGTATTTGTTATCCTGTATTGTAAACCCGACTTGTTTTGGTCTTCGGATCTTTGAATATTAATATAATGATGGATTTTATGTTGTAATCATGTTTCATACTTGTCGTGGCGTGACCCACAGTTCGTTTCAGCAAAATCAGTTTTTTAACGTTTTCGGTTCGTTTAAGGTCCGGACTTGTATTTTAACCATCCAAACCAACCAAGACCTAACCCATAACTATTCGAGAACCCTCCAAACATGTAGATACCTGGTCATAATTTATTTAAATTAAAATTATTTTAAATAAAAGAATCAAAGTGCACCCTTTTACCCACCGGACAAACGCATTACCCATTTCCTCAAACCCTAATCTTTCCCTATATATACCACTCATTCTCAACCATTTCACCTGCACATTTTCATATTCTTCTCCCAAAAGTGTTGATCTTGTAAGTTGTTACACCTAGTTTTGCTTAAGTTTGATTTTAAAAAGTCAACGGAACCGAATCTTGCATTTCAAATCATTTCGGGTATGTAATTTTGGTTATTTTTTTCTAAGTTATCTTATGTTCACAAAACCATTTTCATCTTTATTTAAGTCTTGTGGGCATTCAAACTCATATTTATGCATTTTAGACCCGTTTGGGTCGTTTCTGGGAAGTTATAATCAAATGTGTCGACATGATTGAGGTACCTTCTATTCTATAATTTTGCCACTCACAAGCTTGTGGCGGGCATTTTAGCCTAAACCGGACGACACACAAGGTACTCGATTCAGGTTTTTATTGGCCAAGCATACTTCTTGATTCATATATGTTTTGCAAATCTTGTGAACGATGCTAGAAAATAGGTAATTTAAAAGCTAAACATCAATTTGTGTTGATAAACTTGCACCTCCAACATCAAACCACGATGATGAAGATGCATATGTTTGTCCTCGTATTCGAAACACATTTTCAAAATATGAAGCATTATCCAGCCTTATCTCCATGATAGTGTTCTTTTGTACATCGGGTTCTTGGACTCATGTACAAGAAATCGATGTGCATTACTTTTTTGAGCATACCCAATGAATATGCAATTGGTAGTTTTGGGTCCTAGTTTTTGAGCTTTAGGCGGTGTGACATTCGTCATTTTCGACTAGCTTTGTATTTGTTATCCTGTATTGTAAACCCGACTTGTTTTGGTCTTCGGATCTTTGAATATTAATATAATGATGGATTTTATGTTGTAATCATGTTTCATACTTGTCGTGGCGTGACCCACAGTTCGTTTCAGCAAAATCAGTTTTTTAACGTTTTCGGTTCGTTTAAGGTCCGGACTTGTATTTTAACCATCCAAACCAACCAAGACCTAACCCATAACTATTCGAGAACCCTCCAAACATGTAGATACCTGGTCATAATTTATTTTAAATAAAATTTATTTTAAATAAAAGAATCAAAGTGCACCCTTTTACCCACCGGACAAACGCATTACCCATTTTCTCAAACCCTAATCTTTCCCTATAAATACAACTCATTCTCAACCATTTCACCTGCACATTTTCATCTTCTTCTCCCAAAAGTGTTGATCTTGTAAGTTGTTACAGCTAGTTTTGCTTAAGTTTGACTTTAAAAAGTCAACGGAACCGAATCTTGCATTTCAAATCATTTCGGGTATGTAATTTTGGTTATTTTCAGTTTTTCTAAGTTAACTTATGTTCACAAAACCATTTTCATTTTTATTTAAGTCTTGTGGGCATTCAAACTCATATTTATGCATTTTAGACCCGTTTGGGTCGTTTTCGGGAAGTTTACTCGATTAACTTTCTTGTTTGAGTTTAGATCTGGAAGTTTTACCTCATTTTTAGTTCAATGGTTTTGGACATGTGGTAACCATCCTCGGGTTCATACCGAGTCAAAGACCGAACCAAACCGAACGCTCGTTTAAGCACTTTAAATAACTTTTAAGTGACCATGTTACATCAAACACTTTAGATCAGAGTTTTTCTTGATATTTTAGTTGTTATATGGTTGATATGGAGGTGTAGAACAAATCTTGGCTTGAACCCAAGTTTCAGGTAAAAAAACCAAGTAAAACCGAACACCCGTTTTAACGAGTTAGTCAATGTTCAAACCACCAAACGTTCAACCTATCTTTTTAGTTATGTTTTACTTTATATTACTCATATTACTTAAGGTTTTGGAAGTGTTAGAACAAATATTAGCTCAAACCAAGTTTTGAGTAAAAATAAACCCGAGTAAAAGTCAAACTTATCGTCTTAACGACCTAGTCACCGTACAAAACGCCAAAAGAAAAATCTTTCCTAATTTTTTTTAACTTATGTTTCACTTTATGTTATTTGTATTAATAATATTATAGTATGACGGAACCAAACTTGGTTTTATACTAAGATCGGGTTTAAGAGAATTTCTTTATTAATTAAAGTCTCAAACTCTGGTTTAAGAGAGTGTAAGTCGGACCTTGATGCTTACATTAATGGGATCGTGCATACTAGCACTAAACCAACTCCCATATGTAAAACTTAACAATGGTTGAGTAAAACTAAACATCAGGGACCCGTTTTCTTGTAAAACTCATTTTATACTTACGTTATTTAAACACACTTTGTAAAATATAACTAAAACTTCCGAAAACCCAAGCCTTATTTTTATGAACTTTTATACCATCTATATTTCATCTTCAAGACTCAATACTTACTCAAGATCTTTCAATCTAGGACACGCACGTTAAAACCGTCGGACTCGCTTACTTGAGGATTTTATTCAAAATTTATTCATCAACGTCATTTTATTCCATGTGAGTAATTTCATCCCCGTTTTGTCTTCTATACTTTGGGAGTAGCAAGTATACTTACTCAACCAAAAAAATGATTTAACATCTAGATCCTCAACCTACAACCTCTAGGTTATGTGTTGCTTAAAATAATTGTCCAATTGTATGTTATATACTTATATGATTAATTGCTACATGTTTATTGCTTTTGATCGTTTAGCCTCATCCTCATCCTCAATAAGTATGATCATACGCTCCTCCTTGTAATATGGTAGTTTTATCAATTAGAAAGGAGCCTCATTTATTTATGATTGATATACCTCAATTGTCACTTTTATTTACGACTTCACATATTTGAGTTGTGGTTTTTGCCTTATATTATATTTATAAAGTCATTGAATTGCTCACCAACATACATGTTGACAAAACATATTTTATGTAATGCTACAAGTTTGATTATCGGTGATTGAAGATTTAAAGACGTTACTTTATTTTGGACCATTAGGTTATTAGTTAAGAACTATTTTTTTTCTTGTATTTGTAAGAACGTGTTATGAAATGAATGAGTTGATTAAATATTATCACTTTAATAGTGTCGTGTGCATTTGAGCAATCTTAGTTGCGCCCCGGCATGTTCCACCGCTTTGGTTGGGGTGTGACAGGCGGTGTTACAATCACTTTATCTAGGAAACCCAACATTTTGAGATAATTATATGATGGTTTTCTACCCATCCATAACTCATAAAGGGTTACATCCCTTTTCTTTGGTGGTATTTTATTTAAAAGATAATTGGCCGAGAGGATAGCTTCCGCCAGCATTTCATGGTTCATCCCAGACCTTATCAACATGGCATTCATCATCTCTTTTAAAGTACGATTTTTCCGTTCCGCAGTCCCACTTGATTGTGGTGAGTAATGTGTCGTACATTCATGTATTATACCACTTTTTGCACATAAATTGGCAAACGGTGAAACATATTCACCACCTCTATCACTTCGCACAACTTTATTTTCTTGTTTAGTTGATTCTCAACTTCATTTCTATACAAGATAAATTTTTCGATTGCCTCATCCTTATTTTTAAGTAAGTATACGTAGCAATATCTAGTGCAATCGTCAATAAAAGTGATGAAATATTTTTTTCCACCTCTTGTTGGGTGTGCTTTTAAATCACATATGTCGGTGTGAGTTAAACCAAGGGTTTCAGTTATTCTTTCAACCGGTTTAAATGATGATCTTGTAAGTTTTGCTTCAACGCATGTTTCACATTTAGAGTTCGTGTCAATATGGAATGTAGGTGTAACATCCAGATATTTTTAAAGGCAAGAGAGAAAGAATAAAGCAAGTAATGAGAAAGAATGCAATAAAACCCAAGTTAAGAGGTTAAAAGTGTCAAAAAGGACAAAATTTCTAAATGTTGGTGAATAGAGCAACATGGCCGCCATACCATGTTACTTTTCACCTTTTACATTTGGATATTTTAGAAAGAGAAAGAAGAAGTGTAGAATTCAGATTTTTGAAGAACAAGAAGGAAAAGTCGGATTCTAAGGTAAGAATTCTTGGGTTTTAGAGGTTCTTGACCGGACTATGCCTCGGTTGTTTGATTGTGTGTGTTCGGTTATGCGTTTGGTGGGTTTCTAGGTGGTTGGACTCAAGGTGCATTCGAGTTTGAGGAAGTTCATTCGAAAGTTGCACAAGGTGAGTTCTAGAACCCCTTTTTTACTTGTTTTAAACTGATTTGGGGCTGACAATGCATGTATGAATGTTTTTATTTATTTAAGTATGACACTCGTATTTTATGTGTGTATGTTTGCAGGTGGGGTGTGATTTTGGGTATTTATGATGCTATGTTTTTGTTTTGATGCTTAGAATTAAGATATAAGCTTATATCATGTTAGTTTGATGATTGGGACAAATTATGATGATTTATTGTAAGTGTTGACTACCCATGCGCCTAAATTATGGCCCATACGCCAAACGGTTTAAACTGCCTAAGTGTCCCATGCGCCTAAAGTTCATGTGCCCAAATAGTGTCCATGCGCCTAGAAATAGGCTAAAATTTGACGAAGTGTCCAGACACCCAGAATTCCACACACCTACATAGTGCCCATGCGCCTAAAATTTGTCCAGAATGACTAAGTGTTGGCCATGCGCCCCAATTGTGCCTATGTGCCCATAAGTTCCTGATGAACCTAAGTGTTCCTCATGCGCCTAGAAGGCCATGCGCCTACATAGTTTCCATGCGCCTAAGACTTAGAAATTTTTCAGAATTTTTGGGGAAAATATAACGTATAGGCTTTGACTTGGGAGGTCCCTGAAGGTAATGTAAGTTGACTTTTTGAGGTCATAGATGATGTGATGGGTGATGTATGATGTGGCATGATAATTATGTTTGATTGATGCGTATGCATGATGATGATGTATGATTGTGTATGTTATGTATGATGTGTTTCCTTATGTTCTATTACGTATGATGGCATGACTTTACGTGATGTGATTATGATAATGAACGTAAAGTATTATCGTAACGAAGTGAAAGATTTAAGATAATGAAAGTGGAACATTATGACTGAATGAAAGTCTTGCAAGAAAATGAAAGGAGGTTCACAACTCATTTTGAGTTGTCTGCTCAACTGTGTGTTTACAGTGTGTGATCTTGGCTAACCCTTAAGGGTTCACACACAGGGGGAGTTAGTCTATATGACTACTCATACATGTGATATGTGCGATATGAGGTCCTTGTCGCTTAACCCTAGACGATATAGCTTTGTGCTCAAGAGGGGGGTTAAGTATATGACAAGACTTAGATATAAGTGAAAAGATAAAAAATGTACGAAAAGTGCGATAAGTACGAAATGTGCGAAACATACGAAATGTACGAAACGAACGATGATGAAGATAATAATTATTACCTTGATGTACATATGATGTATGATCATGTGTGATAGTAAAGAAAATGTTTTAATGAATGAAAGGTAATTTAATGTTTTTTTAAAACTAGAACTCACTCAGCAACGCTGACTTTTATGTGTTTCCAGTTGGTAGGTAAATGTTGTTGAGAATGGCACGAGGTGGCTACTTGGCTTGTTTTGGATGGCATCCATTTTATGTTGCGAAATTGTTTTTGTATTGTAATGCGAACAAATGATATTTTGTAATGAATGTTGTATTATTTTTCAAAAGCGATTATTTATATGAATGAAATAGTTGTTTAAAATGATTCTGCTGCAATGTTTTAGTAAAGTTAATGTAAATTATATGTTTTATATGCGATGATTGACCAGCTATGAGCATCCCGGGAACGGGGCCTTACAGTAGGTATGCATTTTATATTTATTAAATGACAAATAGAATTATAATTTACATGTCCTAGTCTACCATGCCAAACATCTGAAGACCCAAGCATATAAATAGAACTAGTAGTCTTATTCATTTCACTTTTAACAATGGTTACATTCATCTTAAACATACCATTGAGGGCATAGCCCTTTCCTACATACGTTTCACATTTAGTAAGGACAAACTTGTTCGACTCAAACACTAAACAAAATCCAAACTTATTAAACAACCATCCCGAAACAAGATTCTTGCGAATCTCCGGACATACAAGGTGTTGTTCAAGGTGAGTTCCTTCCTGGAAGTCATCTTCAAGATCACATTTCTTTCACCTTTGATGTCGGTCGTAGCTTTATTACCCATATAAGCTTTTCATCACTCTTAACCTATTTAAAAGTGCTAAATGTAGGATTCTATGTGCCCAAGACACGTAGAATATTGATGCGGTTAGTACGTTATGATCCAAGTCGGGTTATACCCAATAACAAGCTTTGCATCACCAAGAATTATTTAATTGATGATGGGTTCATACAATTAAATAATTACACCAAATTTAGAAAGAAAAATTAGGTTTTCTAAATAATTATCTGCGAGATGAAACAAGTTATAAGGATAATTTGTTGATGGGTTTATTATTATTTTGTTATTTAAAAGGGTTTAAATAACACAAATAACATGTGAGTATACTTTAGTTAAAATGTTTAATTGGAGAAGGTATATGTCACAATTTTAATAAGTCTAGTACATGGCTTATTAATGTGTGATATAAGACAAGTTTAGGAGGGAAAACCCTCCCCTTTTGGACCATTTTGGGCGGCCACCTTGTGTGGAAAGGTGAGAATTATTGTCTTGAAACTTACACTCTTTATGAAAGAGTGTAAGACACACTTCTCATCCATCAATTCATCTTGCATGCTCAAAAATCTCTCTCATCTTCTTATCTCTTGATGCTCACGGCTGAAACAAGAAGAAGAGAACATTTTTGGGTGTTTTTGGTGCTCTCTCCCTAGCAAGAGTGGTGGTTGCTTCAAAGGCTTTGGGTATACAAGCTTGAGGGTTCCTCCTCTTGGAACCTTGGTCGATTTCATCCTCCCAGTTTTGCTGCTGGATGTTCACGGTTTTGAAGGGCAGTTGGAGGTTTTCCTTTTGGAGTATTGGTGTCCAAATCCAAGTAATCATGATGCTTACTTAAAGCCAAGTGGGAGTGAACACTTGAAGACTTCTAAGCTTGAAGTTTTTGGGCATATTTCAGCCTTCTTTTGGCCGAATTTCAGCATCCATTCTACTCTTTCCGTCGACATTTGTAGCTTGCTGAAAGGTAGTTTTGGCAGCACCTTGTGGCTGTCATATTATGTGTTTTGTGTTTACATAGCATGCTCATTCACATAAATGATCCCCTTTTGGTTTGGGTTTGTTTTCCATCTTAAAACATAACTAAGAACATGAAATTTTCAGCTTTAAAATCGGTTTTAAAAACTACATATCCGCTGCGTTTTCTGAAAGTTTAAATGGTTAAACATGGATTTTGTGTTCTAGCAAACCCGTCAAATGGCATCAAGAGCCGGTTATGTGGATGACTTGCTTGTTTTGTCCTTTAAAATAGGTTTTAAAGGATGATGATAATCTAAATATAAGCTGATTTGGGGCTGCTATGTTTCTGTTTTGTTGAATCCCCAACTTTCAAGATTTAATTATACATGCTTAAGATTAAATCTTGAAAGATATATATATGTTGATATGTTGTGTTGTTTGGACAACATCTAAACCCGAATTTTTCAGTTTGTTGGCTGAAAATTCGTTGGTTTTAAGGGGATTCATAGTTATATTTTGGATGATTTAATGGATGCTTATTTTAGTGCATAACCTAGCCATTGACCTTGTGTTGTTTGGGTGTTTGTAATGGTTGTATTCATTCATTCAATTGGGTTGTATTATCTATTGTTTCAAGTGTAATTTTATTTATTATTGGGTTGTAATAAATAGATTAGGTGTAATTTCATTTTACTAGATATCATGTATTAGGACCTTATATCTTGTAATATGAAGACATATGCCTTGGAAGCACAAAGGAAGACACTAAAGAAACATGGAGCATTTTGGATGCGGTTTCAAGTGGGAGGCTTTTGGAAGCTTTCTATGTGTTCTCTTGTTGTAACCTTAGAAAAGACCAAATGACAACACTTGTGATGACAAATAAGTGTTGTCAACATAAGGGCTATGGTTATGCACATATGATAGTTAATGTTTATGCTTGTTTAAATGTTTGTTGTTTGTTTGAATGGTTGATGTTTTGACATACATAACAAACTCACTAACAACTTAACAAGCTGAAAATTGATGGTTCTAAAAGTTTATATAAAGTTATTAAAATGGTTTAATGATTTTAAAGATTAAAATTGGTTTTAGTCAAAGGACCATAGGGTACCTTGTATTTGATTGCATGCAAATACAAGTACATAGAGTTTTCTAAACTAATGTTATGTAACCTCTAAATATTCTTTAACAAGATCAACACCGTCCTTTTACACAACACTTGAGTCACTTGAGAACTCTTAGTGGGATAAAGGTCACCTAACAACTTTGAGGGAACTCGTGATTCAAGGTGAGAATGCCTTATTTGTGGGATAAAGGTCACCTAACCACTTGTTTTGGCAAACTCACACGTGGGTGTAAGTAGGGTGTCTTGATTTGCAAATCATGTCAAATGGATCACCTACGATGTGGTTTCCAAATGGTGTTGATGGGATTAACATGCCGACTTTACATATGATGTTTCAAGTCGATCCCATATTTCTAGAAGTTGCAAATGGTTGCAATCGTCAAACGTTGACCACCTTATTAATTTAAAAACGTGGGATAAAGGTCACCTAACCACAATTTAAATGTAATGTTGGGTTCTAGATTTTAATATAAAAAGACCTTAAAAGGCATTTATTATTAAAATTACAATATCGAAAATACTAAAATAAAACTTTGTTAAATTTTGTAGATGGCCTCACATAATGATAATTCCGATAACTCATCCGCGTCCAACCAATCTCTACGAGCGATCCTCCAAAAGGAACGTCTAAATCATAACAACTTCATCGATTGGTATCGAAACTTGAGAATCGTTCTCAAGCAAGAGAGAAGATCGTATGTTTTAGATGACCCTATCCCCGATCAACCTAGCGAGGATGATGAGGAGGCCTACAACGATTGGCTGAAGTACACTGAGGACTCCGTCCAAGTGTCTTGTCTCATGCTAGCGAGCATGACTCCAGATCTCCAAAAGGAGTATGAACACCACGGAGCTTACGACATGATAACCCGCTGAAGGAAACGTTCCAACAGCAAGCAAGGGTTGAGCGCTTCGAAACGGTTCGAGCACTCCATGCATGTCGTATGGACGACAACCAATCTGTTTCATCTTATGTACTTAAGATGAAAAGTCACATTGACCGCCTCGAGAGGCTTAATTGTCCCGTCTCGAAGGAATTGACCACGGATTTGATCCTCAATGGCCTTACCAAGAGGTTCGAGACATTCGTGTTGAACTACAACATGAGGCTTGGGACAAAAGCATTGGTGAGCTTCACTCAATGCTCAAAACTACCGAGGCGGCCATGGGTAAAAGGGTTTTACCCGTTCTCACCATCAATGAAGGTGGGAACAATAAAAGGCCTCGTCCCGCACCCAAGGCAAAGGTTACCAAGGTAAGGGACCCGCTTGGGGAAAAGGGAAAGGGGTGGTAAGGGTACCACCCAAACCACAAGAGAAGAAGCAAAAGGTTGCTACCAATGACCCATGCTTCAAGTGTTGGGAGATTGGACATTGGGCAAGAAATTGTCCTGTCCATCTCCAAGAGTTGAAAGCCAAGAGGGATGCCGGGCAGACCTCAGGTACAATATACATGATTCATATTGATCTTAATGTTACATCTTCAAATACATGGGTATTGGATACCGGATGTGGAACTCATATTTGCAATTTGTTGCAGGGGTTCACAAGAAGTAGGGACTTCAAACAAGGAGATGTTAGCCTCTTCATGGGCAATGGAACTAAAGTCTTAGTTGAAGCTCGTGGGGACTACATCCTAAGACTTCCAAGTGGCTTGGAAGTTATTTTGAAGAATGTTTTGTATGCTCCTAGTTTGACTAGGAACATTATTTCTGTATCCCAATTAAGACTTTATGATTATGTATTATCTTTTATTGAAAATGATATTCATGTTTCTTTAATAATATGTTCTATTTTAAAGCTATACCCATTAATGGTATTTATGAATTGGTTCATGAAAATGCTTTAAATAGTTCATTGTACCATACTAACACCAAAAAACTCAAGTTGGATTTGAGTGATACCTATCTTTGGCATTGTCGTCTTGGTCATATAAACAAGAAACGTATACAAACCCTTCAAAAGAATGGCCTTTTAAAAACAAATGAATGTGATTCATTTGATGTGTGTGAATCTTGTTTACAAGGTAAAATGACTAAGGCACCATTTAGTGGAACTAACGAAAGGGCAAAAGATTTATTAGGAATCATACATTCGGATGTATGTGGTCCTTTTAAACCAATGACTAGGAATGGTGAAAGATACTTCATTACCTTTACCAACGATTATAGTCGCTATGGGTATGTGTACTTATTAAGGCACAAAGATGAGACTTTTGAAATGTTCAAAATCTTCAAGAATGAAGTAGAAAATCAACTCAACAAGTCAATTAAAGTTCTCCGTACCGATAGAGGAGGTGAATACCTAAGTGATGCCTTTCAAGATCATCTTAGGAGTTGTGGGATTGTCTCACAACTCACTCCACCTGGAACACCACAACATAATGGTGTGTCTGAGAGGAGGAATCGAACCTTCTTGGATATGGTCTGATCTATGATGGCTAGAAGCTCATTACCTCTATCATTTTGGGTTTCGCTCTGCTCTCCGCGCTCGTATTTTAAATATGGCCCCAACCAAAAAGGTGGAAAGGACACCTTTTGAGATATGGCATGGAAGAGTTCCATCCCTATCATACTTAAGGGTCTGGGGTTGTGAGGCTTATGTTAAAACTCCCACCCTAAACAAATTGGAAGTCCGATCCACCAAGTGTATCTTTATTGGATATCCTAGAGATTCTATGGGATATTATTTCTATGATCCACTGGAACAAAAGGTGTTTGTTGCCAGAAAGGGTGAGTTCTTAGAAGCAAAGTTCCTTATGGAAGGAACTGGCAGTAGAACAGTGGATCTTGAGGAGGATCAAGAACCAAAACCCGATGCACGTTTGGTTGAAACTAGCACTCAACATGAGGATGTTGAAGTTGATCAAGTGGTTGATCAATACACACAAAACGTTCGTAGAAGTGGTAGAATTAGTAATCCACCTGAAAGATACGGATTTTTCATGGATGGATGCTATGTGGTAGACTCAAATGAGCCAACCACATACCATGATGCAGTGTCCAATTTGGATTGCGACAAATGGCTTGAGGCCATGAACGTTGAGATGCAATCCATGTATGACAATCAAGTTTGGGAACTTGTTGTACCACCTCTTAATTCCAAGGTAGTTGGAAGTAAGTGGGTTTTCAAGAAGAAAACCGATATGCATGGAAACTTGGATACTTATAAAGCTAGACTTGTAGCGAAGGGTTTTACTCAAACTCAAGGGGTTGATTATGATGAAACCTTCTCACCTGTTGTGATGCTAAAGTCTATAAGGATGTTTGCCATAGCTGCTCATTAAGATTACGAGATTTGGCAAATGGATGTCAAAACCGCGTTCCTAAATGGATATCTTGAGGAAGATGTTTATATGGTTCAGCCTGAAGGTTTTGTCGATCCAAAACATCCTAATAAAGTATGCAAGTTAAAGAAATCAATCTATGGATTGAAACAAGCATCGAGAATCTGGAATCATCGTTTTGATGAGGAGATAAAGAAATTTGGCTTCATCAAAAACGCTGATGAGGCTTGTGTGTATAAGAAGGCTAGTGGGAGCACAATAATTTTCCTAGTATTGTATGTTGATGACATACTACTATTTGGAAATGACATTCCAACCTTGGAAGGTGTAAAAACCTGGCTTGGAAGTTGTTTTTCCATTAAGGATCTTGGAGAAGCCGCCTATATTCTGGGAATAAAGATCTATAAGGATAGATCAAGGCGGTTGATTGGTTTAAATCAAAGTGCGTATATTGATAAAATCTTGAAAAGGTTCAAGATGGAGAACACTAAGAAAGGTACCGTACCTATTCAAAGGGGAACGATATTGAGTACGACTCAATGTCCAAGCTCAAAGGATGAGCAAGATAAAATGAAGGCAATCCCATATGCATCTGCTATTGGATCCATCATGTATGCAATGATATGCACTCGACCGGACGTGTCATGCGCCTTGAGCATGACAAGCCGTTACCAGCAAAATCCTGGAAACAGTCATTGGATGGCTGTTAAGAACATACTTAAGTACCTAAGGAGGACAAGAGATATGTTCCTGATCTATGGATCTGGTGACGAGGAGCTCATTGTAAAAGGTTACACGGATGCGAGTTTTCAAACCGATCGTGACGATTCACAGTCGCAATCGGGATACATTTTCATTCTGAATGGAGGAGCGGTTTCTTGGAAGAGCTCCAAGCAGGATGTGGTGGCTCTATCAACTACAGAATCAGAATACGTCGCCGCCTCATTGGCAGCTCAAGAAGCTGCATGGTTGAAATTCATTGCCGATCTGAGGGTTGTCCCTTCCATTCAGGACCCCCTAGAGATCTTTTGTGATAACGAGGGTGCGATTTCTCAAATCAAGGAACCTCGTGCTCATCAAAAGACTAGGCACATTGAGCGGAGATTCAACTACATACGGGATGAAGTTGAAAAGGGAAAGATATGTATTCGCAAAGTTCACACGGATCAAAACATTGCGGATCCTCTCACGAAGCTCCTTGAAAAGGCAAAGCATGAAGGTCATACTTGTGCCATGGGACTTCGATATTCTAGTGATTGGATTTGATCTGTAATTTTGTATTTGGATATGTGGAACTCTATATTATTTGAATAACATTATTTGGTTATAGTGTTTCAATTAATGTTCCTATTTAGCATGTTTTATCCATGAGTGAAATGTTTACTCTAAAATGTCCGTAGTCGCTCATACTTGTGAGAACAAGTGCGAGAGTAAGATTATTATGAACTTGGATTGGTTAATATTCATAAGGATGAATATAGAGCAATGGGTTGCTACCAAGGTTCGTAGATATTTGTGGGACACAAATATTGGACTAACCCACATCTCAAATTTTACTACATGGAATCTTAATGATTGATCATAAGTAAATTTGAGTAAAGGCGAATATCATTTGGTATCCTCCGACCTGAGATACATATTGAGTTTTGATATTCACTAAGTATTATACCTTGAGCTAATTCTTCATTGTCCTGAGATAGTGGACAGTACATAAGGGTATGTTCAGATATAATACGAGGTGTTTGTGAGAAATGTATGTAGTCAAGATGGAATTTGTTCCTCTTATTCGTTGAGAGTTAGATGTCTAAGGCCTGATTAAGTTAAATCAACAAGGAATGATCATTCTGTGTCCTTGGATTTAACATGACATCTGTAACAAAAGATAGATGATTGATTCACCTAAATCATTTCAAGTAGCGTACTTGAAGGGATGATGTTATTGAATGGCTATAAGTCATGCGTATTAAGGGTAGTAAACCGTTGTTAGGCGGTATTTACTGCTTGCATCAATCTTCTATGAATCTTGGGCAAGTGGGAGATTGTAGGATTCTATGTGCCCAAGACACGTAGAATATTGATGCGGTTAGTACGTTATGATCCAAGTCGGGTTATACCCAATAACAAGCTTTGCATCACCAAGAATTATTTAATTTATGATGGGTTCATACAATTAAATAATTACACCAAATTTAGAAAGAAAATTAGGTTTTCTAAATAATTATCTACGAGATGAAACAAGTTATAAGGATAATTTGTTGATGGGTTTATTATTATTTTGTTATTTAAAAGGGTTTAAATAACACAAATAACATGTGAGTATACTTTAGTTAAAATGTTTAATTGGAGAAGGTATATGTCACAATTTTAATAAGTCTAGTACATGACTTATTAATGTGTGATATAAGACAAGTTTAGGAGGGAAAACCCTCCCCTTTTGGACCATTTTGGCGGCCACCTTGTGTGGAAAGGTGAGAATTATTGTCTTGAAACTTACACTCTTTATGAAAGAGTGTAAGACACACTTCTCATCCATCAATTCATCTTGCATGCTCAAAAATATCTCTCATCTTCTTCTCTCTTGATGCTCACGGCTGAAACAAGAAGAAGAGAACATTTTTGGGTGTTTTTGGTGCTCTCTCCCTAGCAAGAGTGGTGGTTGCTTCAAAGGCTTTGGGTATACAAGCTTGAGGGTTCCTCCTCTTGGAACCTTGGTCGATTTCATCCTCCCAGTTTTGCTGCTGGATGTTCACGGTTTTGAAGGGCAGTTGGAGGTTTTCCTTTTGGAGTATTGGTGTCCAAATCCAAGTAATCATGATGCTTACTTAAAGCCAAGTGGGAGTGAACACTTGAAGACTTCTAAGCTTGAAGTTTTTGGGCATATTTCAGCCTTCTTTTGGCCGAATTTCAGCATCCATTCTACTCTTTCCGTCGACATTTGTAGCTTGCTGAAAGGTAGTTTTGGCAGCACCTTGTGGCTGTCATATTATGTGTTTTGTGTTTACATAGCATGCTCATTCACATAAATGATCCCCTTTTGGTTTGGGTTTGTTTTCCATCTTAAAACATAACTAAGAACATGAAATTTTCAGCTTTAAAATCGGTTTTAAAAACTACATATCCGCTGCGTTTTCTGAAAGTTTAAATGGTTAAACATGGATTTTGTGTTCTAGCAAACCCGTCAAATGGCATCAAGAGCCGGTTATGTGGATGACTTGCTTGTTTTGTCCTTTAAAATAGGTTTTAAAGGATGATGATAATCTAAATATAAGCTGATTTGGGGCTGCTATGTTTCTGTTTTGTTGAATCCCCAACTTCAAGATTTAATTATACATGCTTAAGATTAAATCTTGAAAGATATATATATGTTGATATGTTGTGTTGTTTGGACAACATCTAAACCCGAATTTTTCAGTTTATGTTGGCTGAAAATTCGTTGGTTTTAAGGGGATTCATAGTTATATTTTGGATGATTTAATGGATGCTTATTTTAGTGCATAACCTAGCCATTGACCTTGTGTTGTTTGGGTGTTTGTAATGGTTGTATTCATTCATTCATTGGGTGTATTATCTATTGTTTCAAGTGTAATTTTATTTATTATTGGGTTGTAATAAATAGATTAGGTGTAATTTCATTTTACTAGATATCATGTATTAGGACCTTATATCTTGTAATATGAAGACATATGCCTTGGAAGCACAAAGGAAGACACTAAAGAAACATGGAGCATTTTGGATGCGGTTTCAAGTGGGAGGCTTTTGGAAGCTTTCTATGTGTTCTCTTGTTATAGCAAATATGTGCACGCTCACGCTTTGGTTGCTTGCATTGATTAGCACGGTGCCCCGTCTCATTATAATTATAGCAAATACCTTGGAAAGGAGAAGGTGGAGGTTTCTTTTTCACAACTCCTTTCTTTGGTCCAAGGTTCGCCTTTGGTTTCCTAATTGGCTTTTTCCCTTTACCTTTATAGCCCTTTGACGATTGCCCATTTCAACCACATTTGCCTTTGCCATTGATTCCACACGGGTGCCTTTTTTAGCCATTTTATTCTCTTCTTCAATTCGAAGATGATCAATAAGTTTATCCATAGTCATCTCCTTTTGTTTAAGCTTAAGATAATTCTTAAACTCTGTCCAACATGGAGGCAACTTTTCAATCATGGCTGCAACTTGGAATGTGTCATTAAAAGGCATCCCCTCCGCATGAATTTCATGAAGCGTAACTTGTAACACTTGAATTTGGCTAATCATAGACTTGTCATCAACCATTTTAAAATTCATGAACCGAGCCATAATCAATTTCTTACTACCGGCATCTTCGATTTTATACTTTTCTAAAGATTCCTATAGTTCTTTGTTGTCTTTAGGTTGTAATACACGTTATACAATGAATCACAAAGACCATTCAAAATGTAGTTGCGATAAAGAAATTCTAAATGCTTCCAAGCATCAATGGCACTCAAGGCTTGAGCATTATTCCCTTCTTTAGGTAGGGGAGTAGTGTGCTAAGTTCAAGGTCGTCAAGTAGAAGAACATCTTCTGTTGCCGTCTTTTAAAATGGACACCCGTGAACTTTTTGGGTTTTTCGACGTGGTTTGCCACAATGGTCGCTCCCATAGTGGTTGCAGCTAAAGGGGCTAATAAAAAGGAACTCATAGCACTAAAAGACATGTTGCTTGTTGTTTGATAGAAATAGTTTAAGTTAGAACAATTTTCAATAAATTGAAATAACTACCAAAATTGAATAAAATGTTTCAAACTATTTTCAGAATTTTATAAAATTCAACGAGAGATGTTCTATGTTCAACTTTGAAGATCACTTGTGAATAAGAAGGCGAAAACAGTTATAACCACAAACTAATTTGAAAAAAATTAAACTATTTTCAGAATTCTATAAAACTCAATGAGCGATGTTTTATGTTCAACTTTGAAGATCACCGGTGAATAAGAAAATTAAAATAGTTAAAAAAAGAAAAAATTAACCTTTTAAAACCACAGATTAATATATGAACGGTGTTTTTAAAATTTGTTTTAAGTTTGTAGGAACCGTTCAAATAAAATAAAATTTCAAACAATTTTTATTAATATACTTAATACAAATGAACATAAATAAACGATTATCAATCTCTTTTACAATGGTAAATTTACAGAAACAGAAGAAACAGAAATGTAAAAAAAATCATATTCAACACAGGGCTCTTAAAACAAATTCCGAGCCTCTCAGGAGAACTCGTTTTGTTTCCCAGGGTACAACAGCCAAAACAGTTTGTATTGCCAGGATTGATCTAGAACCCGAAAATGTTTGTAGAAGAGAAACCAGAGAGATAGAGAACCTGTTATGCTGCAAGTTTCGAGTTGGTTTTAGTGTGTTTTTCTTCTGAGCCACACTCGTAATTTATAGTGGAATTTGAACCATAACAACCATCCAGCCATTAATCCGAAATCGTAACTGCTTATTTAATTCATCATTAACAGTCATCGGTTTTAGTCAACGTGTAATGGAAGCTGTAACGAGTCATAGCTCTAACCGCGCACCATGGTCAATCGCACCTGACCAGACCCTCGAACCAACCTTCAAAAATACTAAGGCGACTCTCTCGCAGTGATGCGAGTGTGCAAAGTGCGCCATCATAGCACTACATTGTGCCGACATAACCATGCCTAGTGTGACACCTTGGGAAACAATATAGACAAGAGGCTATAGAATATAAACCATTCTATAGTCTTTCGTTCTTTCAATGTAGGACAACTTCCCACACTATTAATTCATAATATCATAAACCAAATTAATTTACGTTCAACATATTAATTTATTAACTAAATATTAATAACCATATTAATGTTATAAATATATTTCCAACAAAGATATTACAATGGAGAAACTCAAACTTTTTCACCCTCTTCGACATTTTTAACTGTTATCTTAATATATGGAATAAATCAAAATGTTAAATTATCTAATTTACAATCACCTTTACTGCTCGTTGTTTTACTTATTTATTTAATTAATTAATTAATTAATTAATTATTATTATTATTATATTATTATTATTATTATTTATTATTATTTATTATTAGTTATTATTATTATTTATTATTATTTATTATTAGTTATTATTATTATATTGGTATTATTATTATTATTATTATTAATATAATTATTTATTTATTTATTTATTTATTTATTTATTTATATGTTTATATTTTTAACATAAAATCTAGTCAGTTGCTACATTGGTAAACACAAAAATGGACATCTTCCTATACTTCCATGATTATCACCAATCTTTGATAAAAAAAGGGCTAATAATTTCAATAATATTAATTTAATTGCCATCGTTGCAACTAACCCTAAATCAAACACTGGGACTTCCACTCAACTCATTAAATGCAAACATAATACACACTTGAGATCTAGCTTACTTCCAAACAGTACAACCACCTTAAACTTACATTAGAAACGTATATTTTGTATGATAATAAAGTATGTTCATGATGATATATATGCATGGCTGCCGGATGAGTATGAAATGAGGTAAAATGATGACATTTTGGCAGCTTTAAAACAAACACAACTGTAGAAAAAGCAATTTCCAAGAGCTAAAAATGAAGAAACATTCCCATTTGGAGAGTGAGGATGAAGTTAGAAAGCATGCAGCATATCATATCCACATGCATGGTGATGGTGGTGGCCATCTCCAGCTAAAAAAGAGCTGATATTGGCATACATATATACGCAAATGATCTTCTAACTTCATGGACCAGTTTCTGCAACACATGCATTCAAACTTCCAAATCAAGACTGATTGTATGTTCATTTCAGTGCCAACAAGTAAAAGACTCTAATAAAAGCCACCATGTTTACTTCTTCAATTAGTTATTTTTTTTCTTTTATGGTATATTGATGTTTTCTAATGATGGAGACGATTTATTACTTGCAATTTAATATAAAACAATTGATATTATTGTCACAATTCTTGTCAGTGAAGATCTTATTTTTGTGACAATGAGAATAAGATATTGATCACGGGTTGTGTCAGCTTTTTTTGATAACAATACTGATGCATTAGATCTTTGGCAAGTGTGTTGTAGGGCATAATTGTAATATTTCGCTAAAGTAAGGTTGGTAGAGTTTGGGAGTTTATGGGTAGAACTAGACAAGATCCTGAACCAAATATGAGACGTGTATTCGTTAAGCCAGAATTCTTTTATTGATATTTTTTTCACATTAACGATTTAAAAATATAAATAATAACCAAAATGACATATATATTAAGCGATTACATTTTAGTTATAAGATTTTATCTCGACTTCTCTTTTGACTTTTAATTTCTACATAAACTACCCAAGCAGTTCAATTTATCACATCAAAAATATTTTTTCCAAAAAATATTAATATATAATCAGGCTAGTAAAGTTACAATTAGAATTTTAATTTAGATTTTTTACTAGATTTAAGCTGGGTTGTAAGACTCACGTTTCGTTTGGAAAAGATAAATAACAACAATTTATCTATGGATATCATGTGTCGATGTTCTTAAGGATAAATTTTCATACAATTTTTCTCACGTTTTTGGCTAGTTGTTAGCGTGACAGCTTTGTTGCAACACATCCATTGCTTATCTATAGTAATATGTTCTTTTATGAGAAGTTACCCCTAGTTTCTATAGATAGCTAGCCATAAGTAACAGCATCCACAAAACAATGTGTACCGTCATCAACAACATTAAATCTTAATTAGGACAACGTGTGTCGGATAAGTTTTCTAGGATCGATCAATAAAGGTTTCAATAAATAGTAATCGAGAGCTTACCATAAGTGTTAACCTCTTTAATACACACATATGCACACACATAGTATTTACATGTATATAAATGTAACTTGTAGATATGCACAAAAGTGGTTGTTGCTTATGGTAAGATTATGATTGCTGTATATAAAATATACATACATGCATAGTATAGGCCTACTCCAATATGAAGCATTTCTTCTAAGAAGGCATGATGCAATGAATTGTGTACGTTATGTAGAAGGTAAAATGAGAACTAACTTTTTTTAAAACTTTAATAAATTAATCTTAACCATTAGTTTTCAATGGCAAAATTGTAATTAACAAAATGATATTTAAAAAAATTATAAATCGAAAAATAACATAAAAATAAAAAAATAAAAACAAAAAATATCCCCTACTTTTCCTCTTTCATAAAAAATAAAAAAATAAAAAAAATTCTTGTTTTTTAACGAAATTTGTTTTAAATATGTGTAATATCGGATTTACACATGTGTAAATCCAGTACTACACATATGTATAACTAGATTTACACATATGTAAACAAAGGATAAACAATTTTTTTAAAAAAAATATCAATATGGTAGCATTGAAAAAATAAAAAATACTGAATTTTATGGTGATTTTTTGAAAAAAAAAATGATATTGTGAAAAAAAATTATGAACCTTTTAAAAAAAGAGGGAAAATAGCATGTGATTTGCATATGATAATAAAAGAGTGGTTGAGATTGGTTCATAGAGTTCTCACAAAAAGATAATTCTTATTTAAACCCTCCCATATATATATATATATATAATATATATATATATATATAATATATATATACGTATATATATATATAATATATATATATATATATATATACGTATATATATATATATATATAATATATATATACGTATATATATATATTACGTGTATATATATAGGTATATATATCTATATATATACGTATATATATATATATACGTATATATATGTATATATATATATGTTAATAAAAAAAAGGTTTTTTTATGCCATTTGTCATCTTTTTAAATGATATTTTTGACACTTGTTATTCTTCTAAACATTTTAACTTTATTTTCCCTCCAAAATGATATTAAAGTAATTTAAACACTCAAACAATTTCTCTCTTTTCATAAAAATTAATTTGGTCAATTAATATATTTTTTCTCTCATCTACATTTTTTTAAAATTAAACCATGTTTTTTTAAAATAAACTTTACTAAAACAATCAAAATTCATATCTTTTCTAAATTAAACCTTTTAAAACAAAATATTTTATATCAATTTTTTTAATAATTATAAAAAATATGGAGTTTTCTAAAAACAGTTTTATTAAAACAAACAGAATAATTAGAAACTTCAGTTTTTAATAATAATATTTTTATAACAATAAAATTTTATAAGAAAATCTTAAAACAAATATTTAAAAATAAAACTATTTAGATAAGAGAGTTAAAGATAGTATAATTGTTTTATCTCTTGAACAAGTATGTATATATAATTTTATACATATCTTATATAAAATATCATACTGTAACTTTTCGTGTTCATTACTAACTATAATCTGTTTAATAAATGAGTTTCTAGACTATTTATTTATCTATATATCTATTTATCTATAACTTATCTATTATTTATTTACTTGAAATAGCTATTCATATGCAATTATAATTATATTTTATTTTCAAACATGGTTTTATAATTCATAAATTTTTATTATTAATTATTAATTATTTTATTTATTCAACCCGTGTAATACACGGGATACAAACCTAGTATATATATATATATATATATATATATATATATATATATATGTTTTTTCGTTTTCTTAAAATGTGAATGAACTTTGTAAATAATTATAAATTGTTATATTATACCATTAATAAAACAATTTTATCATTAATAGTAGGATAGTATTATTATATTTTCATACACGAGTTTATAGTACATGATAACACCATATAAAATGATATAAGCCGAACATTGTTAATGTGTTACCAAAATTCATTCATATATGTATACACATTCACACTTGCAGGACCGATTATGGATGATCAATACAATCAGTCTTACAATAAGAAAAGTGTTAGAACACTTAACAGATTAAATAGAGAACCGAGTTTATATAGAAGATACTAAGAACACAATTAAATAATAACACAAAAACAAAAGAACAAGATAAGTATGTTTTTCAAGATTGGTGTATATTGCTCTCAGGTTCTATTACAATTGTTACAAAACTTAAAATAAAATACAAGAACCTGATATACTTTATACTACATCCTACAGCCGGCTAGACATTAAAGCTAGCTGGAACACTAATGTAGACAACAAGATCAATGTAAAGTCAAAAGAGAGATTTTCTTTTGACTAATGACTATGACATGCCATAACTCATATCCTAATGTATTACAAAAAGGATAAAATGTATAAAGTAGAAAGTTACAGACTCTAAACCTTAATCTACAGTTGCAAAAGCATGGATCTTTTCACCACTTATACAAGTTGGAGAGTCTTCAGAGTTGTGGCGGAAAGTGGCTTAGTTTTGTGCAAAAGTTGATCGAGAAAGCATGTCTTCTCTGTCTTTGGAAGAAATCAATCTTCACTTTATTGGCTTTGTAAGACTTTGTCTTTAAAGCTTCAGAAGACTTCATCTTTGGCTTTGGAAGATTTGGTCTATGGCTTCGAAAGATTTTACACTTAGAATATTTTCGACTAGAAGTGTAATACATCCGATGTTACTTCTATCATGTACATCATGCATGCAAGCTGGAAGCTTTTTGGTTGGTTTGTTTACATCAGCCTTTCAAGTATAACCTTATAAACTTCCCATAGGTTGATACTACTAAACAGAAAAGGTTATTCAAATATTATAGTCCTCATCAGGATTAAGACCATTTCTTTCTTAATCAATTGGTTAGGATCCCTCAGACACTCATAATACATTCTCATGTCATAGAGATCATATAGAGGAAGATCAAGTATGTCTTTCCGAAATAGACATATTGACCTCCTTGATCTCTGATGACATACTATCTATCGGGATTTGCAACAAAGGTACAGGATAGGATGGGTCTTTTAGTTTTATGAGGCTTTGCTTGAGTTGGATTTGGTTGAGTAGCCTCTTCTTGCACTTCCTTAGGATACCCAGCCTCATCATGAGATGTGGAGATGGATACTTTTGACTTCTTCTTTTAAGAGACACTTTTCATAGCCATCCTTTTTCTCAGTTGGGTCCTCTTTCCTCAAGGTTCAGAAGGAGAGGGAGCAGGACCCTACTGTGGATCAGAAGATGAAGTTGGTTGAGATGCAACTCTAGGTCTAGGTTGTGTTGTCTCAGTGGGTTCAAACTTGACGTCAACTTCCGAAGTAGCTTGACTTGATGGAGAATGTCAGTCAACAAGCTCTCCCCTTTTAATCGTTTGCTTGATCACTCTAATGGTCTCATCCATAGTGGATAGAGACATTGGACTAAGCCTCCTTCCAAAGAATTCATACAACATCAAGAAGCTCATCATCCACTACCTATTAGGATACTTCTTTTGGCTCTTTTGGATTAATGCTCTTGATTTTGCGGCTTCTTCCCTCACCTTTCTCTTAGCAGCCTTTTGTTCTTATATATTGCTCCAGCTGCTTAAGATACGCAAATTCAACATACTCATATGATGAGGGAAGAAGTGCAGGTGCCTGATAGAGGCATGTGGCGCTCAAGTAGTTGATCATGTTTTGCCTATCAACTTCCTTGTCTACCTGAGGTTGTTCAGTTGCCACAACCACTGTCTCAGGACTTTCTTGAACTATGGAGAGGGTAGGAGCATGCTTATAGAGCCTTTTCTACCTTGTTTCTTCTTTGATCTTGAGGAGTAGCTATGCATCCTCTGCCTCCTTCCTCTCTTTTAGCAGCTCTATGTCTGCTAGTTTATTAAGTTCCTCTAAGAGAAGAGAGATGAGTTCATTTGCATTGTAGTTCCTAGTCCCCAAGTAGTCAATCCTAGCTACCTCAACTCATCATTTTGAGTGTTTGGCCTGGGGGCAGCCCTGATAGCAGCTTCTATAAAGCATGGGGAACCACTTGAACTCTCTTCCTTTAGCTTCCTCTTCCCCTCTCTCCTCCTCCCTAATCTACTCATGAGTCGGTTTTCTTTTCCCTTTATCACTCACAGGCCTTGGTGACTTAGGGTAGAGAAAGATTTAGCCTTTATTACTTGATTAAGCCGTTAAACTCTAGCTAGAGAGACAATGGAAACACCTTCACCAGCTAGTGCCTCACTGAGGGTAATAGGTGCTGAAGAGGTTCCTGTCTCAAGGTTCACAGGTTTAACTACTAGGCCTTCAGTCAAGGGTTCCCCTTCAAAGCTTATCTTCGGGTCCACCTTAACATCCAGTTGACCAATAGGCTTACCTGCTAGCCTTTGTCTATATAATCTGGATCTTATCTTGAACTATTCTAGCACCCATTCTTGAATCATATCTGCTAACCTTGCAACTTCCCTATTTTGACTTGGGTTGGCAAGTGGAAGGTCAATCAGATAGGTGCTCTCATAGAATCTCAGGTTGGAGAAGTAGAAGATTTCATGTTGCCTCTAAGATCTAAATATTACTAGAGCTTTTCTACTAGTGTCATACCTCCATCTTATAAATGGATTCTTAGAGTGATGAGATGGGGTAGGCATAGCTGTTGGAATACCCTCCTCAAACAGACCTTGTATGAATGAGTTCATATCAATAAGGACTTAAGGAGGTTGCTAAGTATGAATAATTGCAAGTGAGGGAGGCGAATCCTTAAGTTCATACTCTGTGAATAACTCCTAGGTTCTGTGATTGCTGGTACTCTCTCCTACTTTTTGGTAGCATCACCTTCTTGCATAGGCTAGTTGGGGATTAATCTATCGCATCCACAGGTTCTTGTGTTCATGGTTGAGTCCTTCTTAAAAGTCTCCTAACTTTTTTTTCCTTGCAATTAGAAATCTCTAGTTGATGAGCATGGACCCTTCTTTGCAAGGTAGTCACTTGAGATTCCAAGTGACTAACCTTGGAGACAAAATAGGTGAAGGTTTGAGTCAGCTTTTATGCCTTTAGTCTCTATTCCCCTCATCTTCATCAGAAGAATCATGGGAGGATAAGACAATATGATCTAAGTCTTTTTCCTTATCACCAACACTTTGTTCTTGGCTGCTGGATTTCCCCTGCACCATGACAACTTTAGTTGAAGTGTTAATAGGCTGAGTTGTCATGGTTGATGTTAGGAATGTTTTCGTACAAAGTACAAATCGATTATGCGTGAGAACAAATCAAATAGTGTGGAATCCTATTTGATTGGTGATTCAATTAGTGAGAACGACAACTTGATTGATCTAACAATGAAACAAACGTTAAGAATTGATTAGAAATCGATCAGGAACGAACTATGAAGTTGGAGAGGCTACTTAGGGCACTCTGGACGGCTAGGGTATGTGAATATTCAAAGTCTTTGTTTTTCCACGAATTATAGTGGTATTTATAGGTTTGTAGTCTTCATTCGTACAACTAAACCATTAGCATGGTTCAGTCGTGCGATTGACTCATACGGTTGATTCATATGCACGATTGAAGTTTAGTCATGCGACTAAATCAATCTTATGTCTCAATCATACAACTGATCTAGTCTCCTGGTTTAGTCGTGCGACTAGTCCATAACTCTGATTCATTCATGCGCTATGGTCCATAAGTATGGTCCATTAGCATGAATAATCACCGGTTAAGTTAAACACATTACTTAATCATTATTGACTTAGACCCATGTACAACAACCTCAAACCTATATAAGATGTTTACATATGAATTATACTATATACAATAATAATATGAAATATTCAAAGACAAATAAAACACCAAAAGCTATCATATTTCATTTAGTAGTTACATTACACATGTGTAAGAAATGAAAAGCTTTTACATTAAGAACATAAACTAGGAACATGATGTATCAACAGTTGAGGTCTTAATGATGTAAATAATTGCCGAAGTAAGAGCCTCTTCCATATGGACCTCCTGAACAGGTGAGGAAGATCCACCTTAGTAGTGGGTGGATGATGGGGGGTAGACATGGGAGACGCAGGATTACTCATCTCTCCTTGAGAAAGGGATGAGAAGAGAGACTTATGGTACTCATTGAATCCCATGTCTTCATATCATAAAAGTTCTAGGTTGGGATAGATGGTTTAAATATAGAACTAGGGATGATAACTTTCCTAAAGGTTGTTCACTAGAGTTTTTAAGACTCTGAGTGAAGGTTAAGGCTGTTGCGGTTGTGAGGTCATTAGGCTAAGCATGAGGAACCTCAACACTAGTCATTGGCAAGAGGGAATGGTTTGCTCCTTAGGGGAGGTGGGAGCTCTAGTGTTCACTTCCTCCGGCATAGGTGGTAATATGGGGGCCTGCACAAGCTGAGTAGCTTATGTAGTGGTTTGTTTGGATAAAGGTATATATTTACTTATATATATTATATATATACTTTGACTATGGGTGTCTTTACAATCTTACATTCAGTGATGTTGAATCTTGTAAGTATGTCTTGTACATACTTTGACTGACTTATGAATATGTGTGAATCCTAGGATCGCGAACAGGAATTATCAATGTCGGTCGATTGACAAGTCAACGTTTGCGGAATTAACATTGATTTGGTTTATTGTTTTGCAATAACTTTAAATATCAATAAATGTTCAAGAACACATGTAGCAAACATAATTAATGATTAATATGTATTTCATTAGAACATGTTAATGATTACAAGTATAATGAAAGAATGATATCAAAGGTGTTATGATGTGATGGCTGCTAGGGTTTGATTGAGAGACTTTGAGGTGATGGTTATAATTCTGATGCTGTTATCGCTAATCAATCATCTAAAACAACCTCCTTGAATCGAAACCTAGGATCCATATATATAGACAATGATGTTTCTGTTATAGGAAACACCAGATCTCTTGGGATTTGATTTGTGTCAGTTAAGGAATCATCGGATTTCTCGGGATTTGCATAACTACCTTGTTGACTTGTAACACTTGCATTATACAAGTGTTTGGACTCCGTAGGAATAGTGTCTTCCGTAGGAGTTTGTTCTTCCGCAGAAGTCTTGTTCTTCCGAAGCAATCTTGTTCTTCCGAAGCAATCTTGTTCACTTCTGGTTGTTCATCCGCAGAGGATCTTCAGATGAATAGTTACTCGTAAGAAATATATCTACAGAAGAACAAAATGTTCATCCGTAGATGTTTCTTACACTTGGTCAATTTCATAAGTTGACCGAGTATAATGTTTGTACCTGCAACTATACATAAATCAACACACATAAAAATGGGTAAACCATATATTTAATGCATACACAATAATGAATTACAAAATTCATTACAGATATTAATCAAGTACTAAGCCTATACATAATGAACTAGATCTACTGAAACTAGCCCTAACAATACTCCCCCTTAGGCTTAGTTACTTGCAATTAGTTCTTCAACACTGAAAGTTCCTTGACTCTGGCAATGATGTTACTGTAGAAGTAAGACACACAGTCTTCTGATCATCATACTTGTAGTTGATCTTCATCTTGCTGAACTTCTTCAGAGTCTCAAAGCTTATTCCCCAAACATCTTCCTCCATAGTAAGTGGTCTAACACATTGTTGTTATACATCACTTCTAACTCATCTTGCTCTGAAATTCTTAGTTCAGTGATTCATCAAAAGTTGTTCCCTTTAGCAGTTCAACATTGTATCTTCTTCTTTTGTAGGCTTTGGCATGTAATTGTCAATCACTTGGATCAATGGACATGCAGGAACAAATCATCTATGCTTTTTCATCGGTCAACTTAGGAAAGAATTTGTCATTGAGGTATGAGGTGTAGCTGGGATGAAGTAGTTGATTTCACAGGATCAAGATCCTGATACGGTCAGCTTTTGTTTCAGCATTTCTTAACAACACCAACTCCTTTGTTTCTCAATATAGCCCCATTCAGTTATAGAGTATGTGAATTGAGTTCCTTCAATACATTGATTGTGCTGTAGTTCTACTTGTATCCAACCCTCTTCAAGAATTCATCATCTACAGATTCCGAGGCATTGGTTGTATCTTTTAAGCCCTTTGATTCTCTTCTGATGCTCTGCATCTTCTCTTTTAGCTTCACTTACAATATCATCTTAAACTTAGTCTTGAGCTTTCCCACTAGAGTTGAGAAGTCTCTTCTTTAGGGTGAATTGGATAATTGCAGATGATCATGCTTTAAAGATCTTTGATATCATTCTTGGTAGACTCACCACTGAAAAAAACATCATGGAAGTATTCAACTCTTCCAGATGTTCTTTTAACAATAGCACAATCCTAGTTTGGATCATTTCCAGGCCATGATCTTGTTTCTTCCATAGAACTGGAGTCGTGAGGTGGTCTATTAGTTGTATCAGAGTGGATTTTTGTTCAGTTATATCCCTCACTGTAGTGCCCAGTGGCCATACTTTGCTGGGAATTACTTCTCTTGATCTTAATCAGTTGTCCTTTCCTTGTGCTGATCTTTAGGTTCAACTGTTATAGGTTCAACAGGAAGCTTACTTTGTTGCTCATAAGATGGATGAGGAGCTTCAGTTCTGATTTTACCCAGTAGCCCAGCTCACTTTCATAACATGCTCCATCATCCTTCTAAGTTCTCCTATTGACCTTCCCTTAAGCTCATGTGGCTTGTAGTTGTGGCCTTGTAACCAGAAAGCCATGTTATATCTGCTCAGCTTAGCTGTGTCACAATGACCCAACTCTTTCTTTATCTTCTGTATGGATTGAAAGGTGCAGAAAGCTTCATAGTCACAATTTGGAATCATAAAGCTTGCAAGTTCAAACTCCTTCAATGTTTCTTCATCTCAGACATATCATCTTTCAACCATGTCATATGGAAATCTATGGTTGATCAAGGTCATAAACATAGCTTATTCAGGCCTCTCTTCAATGATGTCTTTTGATGTAAGAAGAACACCAGTCTTTAATTCTTCTTGAGCTTTGTCAGGTCTATCTTCAATCAACTCTTTCCATTCAACATCACTCACAGATTCATCACTAGTAGCTTGCTTTGATGTTAAATTTTCAATAGGAGTGTGCTCAGAAGATGTATGTCTGATGATCGTAGGAGAGTCTTCAAAATTGATTACTTGAATCTTTGTTAGGCCCAAATACTTCCTCTTCCTTGAGTATGAATGAGATGATTAGAAATTTAGCAGGTTCTTTTATTGGTTGATTCAAGAGCACATAACTTCATTTTCAGTTCATCAATCTATGCTTCTTTTCTTCTCAACAGAGCTGATTGATCATAAAGAGTGTTATTGATTTGATCAATGTTCACTGTTAGCTTCTCAATTTCTTCTCTTTCTTTCTTTACTTCTTCTTTGAGTTCAGAATCTTGTTGAAGAAGAGCATCAATCACTCATTATTGACATGACATTTTCTCTCAATTTTTATTCTAGCTTCTGATTTATCAACTCTTCATCCTTCCTCTGATCACTCCCTCAACTCGGTATTCTTTGCTTTCTTTTATTTGATTTTAGCACAGCAAAATCACTTAGATCCGTTTCATTGTATGCTATTACGTCAACATGGTTTGCTTCTTCTTCTCCTTCCTGATGTTGAGAAACAGTCTCATCATCTTTAATTCTTCTGGGTCTACACTTGCTGAGCTTGAACTAAGCTTAATGAGTTGATTTGCAAGTTCTTGATGAGGTTGTTGGTTTTTGATGATCAGACACTGGAGATACTTGTTCAGTTTTGTTTGAGAGTACTGGGGATTCAGTCTTGGTATGATGACAGTTTAACTGTACTTGCTTGTGAGACTAACTCTGTCTCCCCAGTGTAAAGGACTGTTGGTGAGTGAGGTTGGATAGGAGAGATTGGTTCTGTATTTGGCTGGCTGGAGATTGTGGTTGAGGTGTTTGTTCTTGATTTGGTGATGGATGGTGGATGGGAGAGATTGGTTCAGTATTCGGCTGGCTGGAGATTGTTGATGTATGGGTGATGTATCTGGTGAGAAAGTGTCTTGAACAGACTTGGTTGGAGAATTCTCTTGTTCATCTTCCCACAAGCTCTTCAGGGATATCTGTAGTAGCATCAATCATATGTGCAAACATGTCCATATCACCTCTTCATATTTCCCAGAAATTTGTTTAGAACAGATCTGCCAGGTGTGCTTGACTAAACACACCACCATCCACAGAAGTTCCAGGCAGATCAGCATAATGATCAGTTGCAGGAACCTTGGAAACATGTACATCTTATCAGCCTTCTGCACTTTGATGTGATCACTTAAGTAGTTGAAGATGTACTTGGAATAATGTAGGTCTTCCCTCAAAAACACTAATAATCCCAGAGAAATGTGCCTGAGAATTTGTCAGGACAAGATTTTCTGTTTGATATGCACTTAAGATAAGTGTGACAGAGAAATTTGTACGGCTTGCAAAGTCTTCCTTTCTTGATTCTCCTTTGTTGAAATCACCATCATATTCCATCAGTAGAAATATTTTTTCTATGTATTCATCTCGAACAAATCAGGATGACCAGCTTCGACTCTCCCAACTCAAGAACCCTTCTATTGTCTGTTCATTGTCTTAGTCCTCGAATTCACAGTAGCCACTATAGCTTCACCGTCTTCATCTATGCGTGTAGAGTTCCAAAAATCAGTGATGTGTGTTGATAAATCACAGGCTCTGCTGATAAGGCATAGAAAGCCTTGATCTTCTTAGATATCTGATAAGTTCTTGACACCCTTCTGAGACAGGATCATCAGGGTTTAAGAAGGCACACACATTGTGTTCTTTCGCAAATTGATTATCCATCTGTTCATAAGGAAAAGACTTTGCTAAAATCACATTATTGATATAAGAATGTGAAACAGTTGTGAGATAAACAAGAATCAAATGGTTTATTCTTGAATATTACAACATGTTTTACTTAATAACAGCGGATTAAGAACACAAATATGTGTTTGTTAATGTT
>CM046448.1:33738276-33788276 GCA_025506515.1 Flaveria trinervia
GAGTCAGCTTTTATGCCTTTAGTCTCTATTCCCCTCATCTTCATCAGAAGAATCATGGGAGGATAAGACAATATGATCTAAGTCTTTTTCCTTATCACCAACACTTTGTTCTTGGCTGCTGGATTTCCCCTGCACCATGACAACTTTAGTTGAAGTGTTAATAGGCTGAGTTGTCATGGTTGATGTTAGGAATGTTTTCGTACAAAGTACAAATCGATTATGCGTGAGAACAAATCAAATAGTGTGGAATCCTATTTGATTGGTGATTCAATTAGTGAGAACGACAACTTGATGATCTAACAATGAAACAACGTTAGAAATTGATTAGAAATCGATCAGGAACGAACTATGAAGTTGGAGAGGCTACTTAGGGCACTCTGGACGGCTAGGGTATGTGAATATTCAAAGTCTTTGTTTTTCCACGAATTATAGTGGTATTATAGGTTTTAGTCTTCATTCGTACAACTAAACCATTAGCATGGTTCAGTCGTGCGATGGACTCATACGGTTGATTCATATGCACGATTGAAGGTTAGTCATGCGACTAAATCAATCTTATGTCTCAATCATACAACTGATCTAGTCTCCTGGTTTAGTCGTGCGACTAGTCCATAACTCTGATTCATTCATGCGTATGGTCCATAAGTATGGTCCATTAGCATGATAATCACCCGGTTAAGTTAAACACATTACTTAATCATTATTGACTTAGACCCATGTACAACAACCTCAAACCTATATAAGATGTTCATACATATGAATTATACTATATACAATAATAATATGAAATATTCAAGACAAATAAACACCAAAAGCATATCATATTCATTTAGTAGTTACATTACACATGTGTAAGAAATGAAAGCTTTTACATTAAGAACATAAACTAGGAACATATGTCAACAGTTGAGGTCTTAATGATGTAAATAATTGCCGAAGTAAGAGCCTCTCCATATGGACCTCCTGAACAGGTTGAGGAAGATCCACCTTAGTAGTGGGTGGATGATGTGGGGTAGACATGGGAGACGCAGGATTACTCATCTCTCTTGAGAAAGGGATAGAAGAGAGACTTATGGTACTCATTGAATCCCTGTCTTCATCATCATAAAAGTTCTAGGTTGGGAATAGATTGGTTTAAATATAGACTAGGGATGATAACTTCCCTAAAGGTTGTTCACTAGAGTTTTAAGACTCTGAGTGAAGGTTTAAGGCTGTTGCGGTTGTGAGGTCATTAGGCTAAGCATGAGGAACCTCAACACTAGTCATGGCAAGATGGGAATGGTTGCTCCTTAGGGGAGGTGGGAGCTCTAGTGTTCACTTCCTCGGCATAGGTGGTAATATGGGGGCCTGCACAAGCTGAGTAGCTATGTAGTGGTTTGTTTGGATAAAGGTATATATATTTACTTATAATATATATATATACTTTGACTATGGGTGTCTTTACAATCTTACATTCAGTGATGTTGAATCTTGTAAGTATGTCTTTGTACATACTTTGACTGACTTATGAATGTGTGAATCCTAGGATCGCGAACAGAATTATCAATGTCGGTCGATTGACAAGTCCACGTTTGCGGAATTAACATTGATTTGGTTTAATTGTTTTGCAATAACTTTAAATATCATAAATGTTCAAGAACACATGTAGCAAACATAATTAATGATTAATATGTATTCATTAGAACATGTTAATGATTACAGTATAATGAAAGAATGATATCAAAGTGTGTTATGATGTGATGGCTGCTAGGGTTTGATTGAGAGACTTTGAGGTGATGGTTATAATTCTGATGCTGTTATCGCTTAATCAATCATCTAAAACAACCTCCTTGAATCGAAACCTAGGATCCATATATATAGACAATGATGTTTCTGTTTATAGGAAACCCAGATCTCTTGGGATTTGATTTGTGTCAGTTAAGGAATCATCGGATTTCTCGGATTTGCATAACTACCTTGTTGACTTGTACACTTGCATTATACAAGTGTTTGGACTCCGTAAATAGTGTCTTCCGTAGGATTTGTTCTTCCGCAGAAGTCTTGTTCTTCCGAAGCAATCTTGTTCTTCCGAAGCAATCTTGTTCACTTCTGGTTGTTCATCCGCAGAGGATCTTCAGATGAATAGTTACTCGTAAGAAATATATCTACAGAAGAACAAAATGTTCATCCGTAGATGTTTCTTACACTTGGTCAATTTCATAAGTTGACCGAGTATAATGTTTGTACCTGCAACTATACATAAATCAACACACATAAAATGGGTTAACCTATATATTTAATGCATACACAATAATGAATTACAAACATTCATTACAGATATTAATCAAGTACTAAGCCTATACATAATGAACTAGATCTACTGAAACTAGCCCTAACAATACTCCCCCTTAGGCTTAGTTACTTGCAATAGTTCTTCAACACTGAAAGTTCCTTGACTCTGGCAATGATGTTACTGTAGAAGTAAGACACAACAGTCTTCTGATCATCATACTTGTAGTTGATCTTCATCTTGCTGAACTTCTTCAGAGTCTCAAAGCTTATTCCCCAAACATCTTCCTCCATAGTAAGTGTGTCTAACACATTGTTGTTATACATCACTTCTAACTCATCTTGCTCTGAAATTCTTAGTTCAGTGACTTCATCAAAAGTTGTTCCCTTTAGCAGTTCACATTGTATCTTCTTCTTTGTAGGCTTTGGCATGTAATTTGTCAATCACTTGGATCACATGGACATGCAGAAACAAATCATTCTATGCTTTTTCATCGGTCAACTTAGGAAAGAATTTGTCATTGAGGTATGAGGTGTAGCTGGGATGAAGTAGTTTGATTTCCACAGGATCAAAGATCCTGATACGGTCAGCTTTCTTGTTTTCAGCATTTCTTAACAACACCAACTCCTTTGTTTTCTCATATAGCCCCATTCAGTTATAGAGTATGTGAATTGAGTTCCTTCAATACATTTGATTGCTGCTGTAGTTCTACTTTTGTATCCAACCCTCTTCAAGAATTCATCATCTACAGATTCCGAGGCATTGGACTTGTATCTTTTAAGCCCTTTGATTCTCTTCTGATGCTCTGCATCTTCTCTTTTAGCTTCACTTACAATATCATCTTTAAACTTAGTCTTGAGCTTTCCCACTAGAGTTGAGAAGTCTCTTCCTTTAGGGTGAATTGGATAATTGCAGATGATCATGCTTTAAAGATCTTTGATATCATTCTCTGGTAGACTCACCACTGAAAAAACATCATGGAAGTATTCAACTCTTCCAGATGTTCTTTTAACAATAGCACAATCCTAGTTTGGATCATATTTCCAGGCCATGATCTTGTTTTCTTCCATAGAACTGGGAGTCGTGAGGTGGTCTATTAGTTGTATCAGAGTGGATTTTTGTTCAGTTATATCCCTCACTGTAGTGCCCAGTGGCCATACTTTGCTGGGAATTACTTCTCTTGACTCTTTAATCAGTTTGTCCTTTCCTTTGTGCTGATCTTTAGGTTCAACTGTTATAGGTTCAACAGGAAGCTTCTTTGTTGCTCATAAGATGGATGAGGAGCTTCAGTTCTGAATTTTACACCAGTATCCAGCTCAACTTTCATCACATGCTCCATCATCCTTCTAAGTTCTCCTATTGACCTTCCCTTAAGCTCATGTGGCTTGTAGTTGTGGCCTTGTAACCAGAAAGCCATGTTATATCTGCTCAGCTTAGCTGTGTCACAATGACCCAACTCTTTCTTTATCTTCTGTATGGATTGAAAGGTGCAGAAAGCTTCATAGTCACAATTTGGAATCATAAAGCTTGCAAGTTCAAACTCCTTCAATGTGTTCTTCATCTCAGACATATTCATCCTTTCAACCATGTCATATGGAAATCTATGGTTGATCAAGGTCATAAACATAGCTTATTCAGGCCTCTCTTCAATGATGTCTTTTGATGTAAGAAGAACCCAGTCTTTAATTCTTCTTGAGCTTTGTCAGGTCTATCTTCAATCAACTCTTTCCATTCACATCACTCACAGATTCATCACTAGTAGCTTGCTTTGATGTTAAATTTTCAATAGAGTGTGCTCAGAAGATGTATGTCTTGATCGTTTAGGAGAGTCTTCAAAATTGATTACTTGAATCTTTGTTAGGCCCAAATACTTCCTCTTCCTTGAGTATTGAATGAGATGATTAGAAAATTTAGCAGGTTTCTTTATTGGTTTGATTCAAGAGCACATAACTTCATTTTCAGTTCATCAATCTATGCTTCTTTCTTCTCAACAGAGCTGATTGATCATAAGAGTGTTTTGATTTGATCAATGTTCACTGTTAGCTTCTCAATTTCTTCTCTTCTTTCTTTACTTCTTCTTTGAGTTCAGAATCTTGTTGAAGAAGAGCATCAATCACTTCATTATTGCACATGACATTTTCTCTCAATCTTTTTATTCTAGCTTCTTCTTTATCAACTCTTCATCCTTTCCTCTGATCACTCCCTTCAACTCCGGTATTCTTTGCTTTCTTTTATTTGATTTTAGCAC
This sequence comes from Flaveria trinervia, assembly GCA_025506515.1. Classification (NCBI taxonomy): domain Eukaryota; kingdom Viridiplantae; phylum Streptophyta; class Magnoliopsida; order Asterales; family Asteraceae; genus Flaveria; species Flaveria trinervia. The sequence goes on from CM046448.1 coordinate 33,742,794, forward strand.
CAGCAACATCACTTAGATCCGTTTCATTGTATGCTATTACGTCAACATGGTTTGCTTCTTCTTCTCCTTCCTGATGTTGAGAAACAGTCTCATCATCTTTAAATTCTTCTGGGTCTACACTTGCTGAGCTTGAACTAAGCTTAATGAGTTGATTTGCAAGTTCTTGATGAGGTTGTTGTTGTTGTTGATGATCAGACACTGGAGATACTTGTTCAGTTTTGTTTGAGAGTACTGGGGATTCAGTCTTGGATGATGACAGTTTAACTGTACTTGCTTGTGAGACTAACTCTGTCTCCCCAGTGTAAAGACTGTTTGGTGAGTGAGGTTGGATAGGAGAGATTGGTTCTGTATTTTGGCTGGCTGGAGATTGTGGTTGAGGTGTTTGTTCTTGATTTGGTGATGGATGGTGGATGGGAGAGATTGGTTCAGTATTCTGGCTGGCTGGAGATTGTTGATGTATGGGTGATGTATCTGGTGAGAAAGTGTCTTGAACAGACTTGGTTGGAGAATTCTCTTGTTCATCTTTCCACACAAGCTCTTCAGGGATATCTGTAGTAGCATCAATCATATGTGCAAACATGTCCATATCACCTCCTTCATATTTCCCAGAAATTTTGTTTAGAACAGATCTGCCAAGGTGTGCTTGACTAAACACACCACCATCCACAGAAGTTCCAGGCAGATCAGCATTAATGATCAGTTGCAGGAACCTTGGAAACATGTACATCTTATCAGCCTTCTGCACTTTGATGTGATCACTTAAGTAGTTGAAGATGTACTTGGAATAATTGTAGGTTCTTCCCTCAAAAACACTAATAATCCCAGAGGAAATGTGCCTTGAGAATTTGTCAGGACAAGATTTTCTGTTTGATATGCACTTAAGATAAGTGTGACAGAGAAATTTGTACGGCTTGCAAAGTCTTCCTTTCTTGATTTCTCCTTTGTTGAAATCACCATCATATCCCATCAGTAGAAATATTTTTTCTATGTATTCATCTTCGAACACATCAGGATGACCAGCTTCGACTTCTCCCAACTCAAGAACCCTTCTTATTGTCTGTTCATTGATTCTTAGTCCTCGATTCTTCACAGTAGCCACTATAGCTTCACCGTCTTCATCTATGCGTGCAGAGTTCCAAAAATCAGTGATATGTGATTGATAAATCACAGGCTCTGCTGATAAGGCATAGAACAGCCTTGATCTTCTTAGATATCTGATAAGTTCTTGACACCCTTCTGAGACAGGATCATCAGGGTTTAAGAAGGCACACACATTGTGTTCTTTCGCAAATCGATTATCCATCTGTTCATAAGGAAGACTTTGCTAAAATCACATTATTGTATATAGAATGTGAACAGTTGTGAGATAAACAAGATCAAATGTTTATTCTTGAATATTACAACATGTTTTACCTTATAACAGCGGATTAAGAACACAAATATGTGTTTTTTTAATGTTTTGATTTCGTGAAATTTGAATACTGAGAAAGTGGGAAAACGTTTGTTGAGAGGTGGGTTTTTCTAGGTCTGAAAAGTGAACTGAAAAAGCGAATAATGAATTTGAGAGGTCAAACCACATTATTTATACTCTCAGACACATTTATTTATCTCATTTATTAAGTGGGACCCTCAATGTATTCTTCCGCAGAACATCTACGTATCGACAACATCTGCTGATGAACATTTAAAATTAAATTACATTTGTTGATCTTTGTTCATCCGTAGTTTACCAATCTATGGATAAACATTTAAGATTTCCACATTGTAGCTTCTGCTGATGCTTAATATAGCACTGTAGCTTCTGCTGATGCTTAAGATAGCACAATGCAGAGAAATATTGTTGTTTGTATGGTCCAAGTCCATTGGTTAGAACCATTTATTGCTTTAGGACCTTGTTGGCTTTGTATACATGGCAATTTAGCACAAGAAAGTTTAAAAAGATTTTTATTAAAATTTCATGTATCCAGCAGCTAAGATGATGCTCAGATTCCAATTCCTTCAAATTGATAATGAGATAGACATTCTGCTGATTGAGTAACTCAACATACTTAACTTCATGCATTCTACTCCCCCTAAATTTGTGATTAATGGTGAATTTAAGCATTTATCAGAAATTTCTTTAAGAGGAATAACATGATTTGTGACTGTATAAAAAGATCAGACATATATACACATATGATGGGATCATACTATAATACTATGCCTCATCCTATGAGTTATGTTGTTAGTTGATACCTGAACAAAGTTCTGATTGCAAGTATATTGTCCACTTAAATCCATACAAGAGCTCATGTATCAACTAGGCATGCTGATTATCATGTTTTCATGTTGATTTAGAAATAACTGTTATGGGCTTCACATTCACTTTATAGAGATTTTGTCACCAGGTCTTTACTCACGTAAAACAGAGGTGCCTTTAACCCAGGTCTTTGTTTACACAAAACAAAGGGATGATGAGGATCATGATCAGTTCATCGTTTGTAACTGAATTTCAATATGGTGATCATACATCTAGGTCTTTGTTTACACAAAACAGAGGGAGTATGATTTGCAAAGATAACTATTATAAAGTGTTGGTACATAGTGTATTTAGAATAGTGATTTGGTCACATCAGAAAAAGGCTCACCTTGTATTCTCAAAATGAAGTTTCCCACAAACAATCACTTTAGCATTATGTTTGGCATGCACTCAGATTAGTTTCCACTCAAGATGAATCTACTCACATATCAAGAAACTTTCTGAGATTTATTGTTATGTATGAATTTAGGAATAAGCAAAACTATAGTGTACTATCATTTCCCATACATATGTCGTGCTGAAGCATCATCACATAGTATTTTAATTGTTTAGACTTGATTAATCTAAGTTAATCATGCCCAGAGACTCAACCAGAAAGTTAAATTTGACTGAATCAAAGCTTTAGTGAATAAATCATCAAGCTATTTGATGTATCCACTTTGACTAACTTAATCAAACCCTTTTTCTGAGCAACTCTCTCAGAAAAGATATCTTATTTCATATTTTTTTTACTATGTTGCACGGATTAGCAGTTATAAACATAGCAGCAGAATTGTCTATATAATTGAATTTGAAGGAAGTTGTAACCTAGTCAAGTAATTAGTTTTGCAACCAAAGAACTTGAGAACATCCAGCTAAAGCAGCAATGTACTCAGCCTCAGCTGTGGATACAGAAACATTGGTTTGTTTCTTGCACTGCCATGATACTAGCCTTGGTCCAATGAATTGACATCCACCAGTTGTTGATTTTCTGTTACTGTTACATCCACCATAATCACTATCTGAGTATGAGTAGAGTGTAAAGTCGCCATCCTTTGAATACCAGAGACCAAGTCCTGGTTTTCCTTTGAGGTATCTGAAAATTCTTTTAACCGCATTGAGATGAGACTCCTTGGGATCAGATTGGTACCTAGCACATACACTCACAGCAACATAATATCAGGTCTACTGAAGTTAAATACATAAGTAACCTATCATTGATCTATATAATTTTTGATCAATAGATGTTAGGATCAGTGATCTATGTTTGATTGATTGAAGAGTATTGCAGCGGAATTCAAACAATGAATTAGTCGATTCACAAGAACAAAACGATATTCAATAAAGAACAAAGACGGTTATAGAGAGAGAGAATATCTGCAAATATATTTCATTCAATTTCGCTTTCGTGGTAACAGAATGTCACAATTATGATTAGGTCGACACCTCTTTTATAAGAGATGTGACGTCTGCTGATGTCACTTGATAGTGACATCTAACAGATTTATTACAACTGAAACACAACTACTGAAGATGTCAAAACAGCTGACATCTTCTTACAAAAGTTCTAAGTGTTATCAGTTGTTATAACTACTGAAATATAAAACTACTGAAACTACAACGACTGAAGAACAAGCTCTTCAGTCGTTTTACAAAACTACTGAAACTAGAAATATAAAACTACTGATATCACAACTACTGAAGAAGTACTCTTCAGCAGTTGTGACAAACTACTAACGCTTCAGTACTTGATCTTTAGACTTTGACCTTCAGATGTTTCATCAGCTGATGACTTCAGTAGATATCATCAGCTGATGTCTTCAGTCTTTGTCTTCAGACTTTGTACATCAGTTGTTGATCTTCAGCACTTGTAAACTCTTCAGCTGTTATCTTCAGTACTTTGGTCTTTCAGCTTCAGCACTTGTGTTCTTCAGCTGTCAGCTTCAGTACTTGTGTTCTTCAGCTGTTCAGCTTCAGTACTTGTGTTCTTCAGCTGTTCAGCTTCAGTACTTGTGTTCTTCAGCTGTTCAGCTTCAGTACTTGTGTTCTTCAGCTGTTGTACTTCAGCACTTTAGTTCTTCAGCTGTTGAAGTCTTCAGCACTTGATCTTCAGCTGTTGAAGTCTTCAGCACTTGTCAAACTGCTGATGAAGCTTTCAGCAGTTGTTGTGATACCATGTGGGACTTAGAGGTTTTCTGATCTTGGCTCATTGGTTCTTTTGGTCCAACAAACTCCCCCTGAACCAATGCAGCCAAAACCTCTAAGTTATTTATTATCCCACTTATTGTTGGCAAAAGATTGGTCTTTTTCCTTCTTGATCAGTAGAGAAGATGACCCAGATAAGCTCCGGCCTGGGAAGAAGTCTCTGATATTTGTTTGGCAAGATATGAATGGGAACTCTGCTTGGGGAACTGGACACAGAGTTGTTATCCCATTCATGAGATCTACTTCCCGTGTATGAGCCTGTAGGATTCTCTGGTAGGCTCTGAGAACATGATTTGTTCTTCCATGGTCAGGTTCTCGGCTTCACCATCAAACAATCCTTCTCGCCCATACAGCTCTGAGATGTACTTGGCCTGTTTGCCGTTCTTGAGCTCAACAGTTGTAATTTGTCTATAGCAAACTCATCAGGATGATTCCCTTCGAGTAGCAGACTTAGCTCATTTTGTTTAAAGTCTCAAGCCTCTTGTAGACTAACCCCTTTTTGATAATCCTGTTCTCTAGCATCTTCTGGGGTGGTTTTTAGTCTCGTAGGCCTTCTTGAAATCTTCGACAATCTCCCAGGGTGACACTACAAGGGCCACTGTGATCTCTCATCTACGATCCTCTTGACTTGACCCTTGTATCTCGAAGGAATGTCTTTCTTTACAATCCTGTGAGCCACCCTCGGATCAGGCCATACTCTCACCCTTTCCTTCTGATATTGAAATGTGTTGGCGAGAGTGTACAATCTCAGAGCTTCTTTCTTCATGCTATAATTGATGAGGAGGCATCATAGGTTTTGTCAATGCTTTTCAGCATTTCATCATCATGAAGCTTTTGCTGCTCCTCTTCTTCAATTTTACTCTCACGACATCCATCTGTGAGTGGGAGTGATGGGCATAGGTTTGGCTTTCGCCAGTGTTAGGACTGCAGACAGAGGCATCCTATCTTCTTCCACATCATCCTCTTCTTCTTCTTCTTCTTCTAGCCTCAACACCTTCTCTTCTTCTCTTAGGTGCATCATGGGCTGTTGGTTTAGATGGTGAGGGAGTTGGTTTTGTGGTTGTGATTGTGGTTGTTTGGATTGGGCTTTGAGATTGGTTTGGAGATTTGAGGGGTAGGCAGTGTTTTGAGTGGGTGGAAGGGAAGGTTGATCCAGCATCTTTGTAGTAAGTTTAGCCTTTGTAAGTTTTGCCATTTCCAACCTTTTACCAGCCCCAGCCTCATCAAGGGCTTCAACAATAATCCCCTTGTGGAATTGCTCAGCCAGACAGATTTGGTGGCTATAGCCAGAATACTGTCTCTGGTCCACGCGAATCTCCATTAAAGATCTTCCTAAGTATTTTGCAATGAAGCGGACCATGATCTCCAATCTCTCTTTTTCAAGAGCATCATACCCAGCCCATCGGGTTTGAATCTCTTGCACTTCCAACCTTCTGATCTCACTATCCAATGTGGCTGTATCAAACCCTTGCCTGAAGAGTTGTTCAATTATTTTATCCATGGATCGGCTGTGTGTAGTGTCAGCTTCTTTTACCAGCTCTTCCAAGGATTTGTCTTCAGTAGGTTGATCCTCAGCACTTTTCTTGCGCTTGTAAGTGAGCAGTGGTTGCTTTTCTTTCTCCTCCTCTTGGGCTTGCTTGTCTTCCTTCTTTTCCTCTGTCTTTTCCTCTTCTTTTCTTTCACTGCAGTACTCTCTCCCCTTTTTGGATGCATTGGAGAAGGGTTTTGTACCGCAGAAAGTGTCTTTTGCACAGCAGCATCAATCAAGGGTTGTAAAGTTGAGGAAAGCCTCTCATCAATGGCTTTAGTCACAATAGCAGTGATTATGGGTGTGATGAGAGGGAGGGAATTTTGAAGTACAGCACCTATTTGCTCAGGAGGGTTCTGTTCCTGAGAAATAGGGCCTGAAGCAGAGGCAGGTGGTTGAGTTTGGTGGCTCAGTGTTTGGGGAACCTTCAACTGAAGGTGCCATCTGTGGGTTGTGGAGGCAGATGGTCTTTCTCCTTGTGAAAGTTGGTCAAGTAGGTTTGCAGCCTACTGACTTTCTCTTCAAGGATTGTGTTCTGGGCAAGAACATCGTAGAAAAAGCCCAGGTCATCATCAGCCGAAGCTGAATCATCTGACCTCCTGCTTTGAGCAGGATTGACATGCACTGGGTGTAGACCAGTTGTTGCATGTGCCCCTTTGCTTGTACTGGGGACTTCCAGCCTCAGGACAATGTCCATCATCAGCTGTTGCCTCTAGTGAGGTCTTAGCAATGTTACCAGCCTCATTCTGATCATGTGCTGATTCAGAAGAGGTGGCAGCCTCACTAGATATTCTAAGCTCCTTATCTACACGAGGAGATAGAAGTGGTAAACCCCTGTGCTGTGGGTTCTCAATTGCACTGTGTTCCTCCCCCTCAATTGTAGAGGTGTCCCAGTAGTAAGTGTTTCTGGGGAGGGGGTGAGGAGTGCAGTTGAGTCAGCACTTGTGCAACTATTAAAGTTGGGCTGTGAGGGGCAGTTGGATGGGATGAAGGGATAGAAGCAGTGTGCACCTGGGAAGGTTGGTGCTTTCAATGGCAATCTCCTCAAGTGAGGAAGATCCCAGATGTGTAGGTACCCCTTGTGTGGTTGCTGCAGGCTCCTGTTGAGAGGAATCCTGAGCGGCTATGGCTGGAAGAGTCATTGTATCCACTAGGGGGTTTGGACTAGTGGATATATCCTGCGTTTGTGTTGCAGGGCATCCTCAGGGGACTCAATTCCCTGAGTAGCCGTTTTGGGTTTCTTTTTGGTGGGTTTGGTGGGGACTTTTGATTTGGAGGTGGTGGCTGTGGGTTCAGCTGCGTGGGTTTGCGCAGCTTGGCAGCCAATTTGAGTGTTTGGTCAGAGTTGTGCCGGGAGTATACTTCCGGCAGAACAGCCGTAGCAGGGACTCCAAGCCAACAAGTCCCTCAGCATTAAGCTGGTTTTAATGATGGCCATTATGAACCGGGATATAGTATCCAACGGTTAACAGTTAGTTTTTGAGCCATATCCTTGAGCTCCGAAAATATTATTTCTGAAAGTTTAACGTTTGTTGCTCAAGAATAGAATACATTACCTGCTGCCACTTTGTCGACATTTGATCCCAAGACGTCTTAGGAGCCAAACATACATTCACCATGTGAAAAATTAGGCGTTCGGCGTCATGGAAGTGTTCTTCTCATGATAGTGGAGGCACTGAGATTGCCTTGATATCCATGTTGGGCAAAGGATAGATCTGTGGTGCCCTTGGGATATCCAGCAGGAGAAATAGCATCATCCAGATGAAGAATTTGGCGGATTATTGCAGGAGTGATGACCACTTCTTTGTTGTTGACAACCGACTGGAGAGATGGTGTGTTGTTCTCCCCCAGTGGTAATAGTAACGTTCATCCAAAACTGTTGGAGGGATTCGGCATGTAGTATGGGATTCAGAAGAAATGCCGTTTTGTATTGGGATTGAACCATAAGATCGATAGCAGTATCGAACTTAGCCCAGACAGGCGATTTAGTAAGGTAGGCAACACAGTTGTGTCGCGGTTTAATTTGCATGGACGCCATTGAGAAGAGAGAAGTTTTGGAGAGGAACGTTAGGTTTGAAGAAGATGAAGCATTGAAGGATTAGGTCAGGGATATTTATAGGGTACGGGTAAGAAAACGACTGAAGGATGTGGTGTTAGTCATCCGTAGTTTTAAACGACTGTTGACATGGTATTATCCTTTCAGACGTTGAAAACAGCTGAAGTCGTGGTGTTAGGCATCAGAAGTTAGAAAACTACTGAAGACCGTGGTTTTGACTTCAGATGATTGAAACAACTGAGGACTTGGTGTTTGTCATCAGTAGTTGTGAAATACTGAAGACAGTGGTTTTGTCATCAGCTGTTGTAAACAACTGAAGACTTGGTATTAGTCATCAGTAGTTATAAAACTACTGAAGACATGGTTTTGCTTCAGTTGTTTAGAATGAAACAGCAGTTGTTGAAACAACTGAAGAGAAAGTTCTCTTCAGTAGTTGTCGTCAATTCATAGCCTTTCAGCTGTTTCATGCTGTCCTCAACACTTACTCATCAGACTTTGCATCAGATTTTCAGGTGTTTCATAGGACATCAGTACTTATCTGTTTATACTGATTTCAGTAGTTGTAACTACATATAGTTTTAACTACATCAGTAGTTTGGAACAGATAAAGTACTTCAGTACTTGTGAGGCATTTAGCCATCAGTAGTTATAAAAACTACTGAAGGGAAAGGACTCATCAGTACTTATATGTGACATGGGTACCAATGATCACCAGTAATTACTACTGAAATCATCAGTAGTTGTCACTTATTCTAGCTGCAGCATACCAAGCCTTAACACAAGGTTTTGGAAAGTAGAACTATCCAAAGGCTTAGTAAAATATCTGCAAGCTCATCAGCACTAGGCACAAACTTAGGATCAATCAGACCTTTTTCAAAACAATCCCGAATAAAATGATGTCTGATCTCTATATGTTTGGTCCTAGAGTGCTGGACTGGATTTTTGACAATACACAGAGCTGAAGCACTATCCATTAACAATGGAGTCTTAGTCTCTGTAATGCCATAATCCAGAAGTTGGTTCTGAAGCCAGAGTACCTGAGAGGTGCAACTTGCAGCAGCAATGTACTCGGCCTCAGCAGTTGATGTAGCAACAGATGTTTGTTTCTTACTCTGCCAAGAAATCAAACAGTTGCCTAGGAATTGACAACCACCAGAAGTTGACTTTCTAGTTAACTTGCACCCTGCATAGTCACTATCTGAAAAAGCAACTAATTTGCAAGAGTGTCCAGTGGAATACCATAAACCCAGAGATTGTGTACCTTGCAAATATCTAAAGATTCTCTTGACTGCAATCAAATGAGACTCTTTAGGAGCAGCCTGAAATCTAGCACAAACACATGTAGCAAACAAATATCTGGTCTAGAAGCTGTTAGATACATCAAGGACCCAATCATACATCTGTAAAGCGTTTCATCAACAGCTTTACCTTTCTGATCAGCATCCAGTTGTGTGGTGTTGCACATGGGAGTAGAACAGGGCTTACAGTTTTGTAAATCAAACTTATTCAAAAGATCTTTTGTATATTTTGACTGATGAATAAAGTTCCATCAGCCTTTGTTTGATTTGCAAGCCTAGAAAGAACTGTAATTCTCCCATTGCACTCATTTCAAACCTCTTTTTCATTAATGTTGTAAAATCATCACACAACTGGGGATCAGAGGATGCAAAAATAATATCATCAACATAAATCTGAACAAGTAGCTTATGCTGATCCACCTTCTTAATAAACAAAGTTTTATCAATGGAGCCTCTAGTGAAATTATTCTTAAGAAGAAAGTAGAGAGTGTCTCATACCAGGCTCTAGGAGCTTGTTTCAACCCATAAAGAGCCTTATCAAGTTTGTACACCCATTCAGGATGTTTATTATCCTCAAAGCCTGGTGGTTGACACACATAAACTTCTTCCTTATTTTACCATATAAAAATGCACTTTTAACATCCATTTGAAAAACTTTAAGATTGTGGAATGCAGCATAGGCTAAGAACAATCTGATTGCCTCTAGTCTGGCTACAGGGCAAAGGTTTCATCATAATCAATACCTTCTTCTTGTGAAAACCCCTGTACAACCAGTCTAGCCTTGTTCTTAACAATAATCCCATTTTCATCGGTTTTATTCCTAAACACCCATTTAGTGCCTATTGCACACTTACCTGGGGGAAGAGGAACAAGTTCCCACACTTGCTGTTTCTTGAACTGAAGTAGCTCAAGCTGCATAGCTTCAACCCATCCATTGTCTCTCAAAGCAACATGGTAGTTCTTTGGCTCTAGCTGACTGATGAAGAGAGCATAGAAGCAGAAGTTAGACAATTGACTTCTGGTTGAAACACCAGCATTGATATCACCAATAATCTGAGACATGGGGTGATTCTTCAGTTCTTGATAAACAATGAGATCTGTGCAAGTGTTTGTAGAACTTCAGCAGCAGCAGATGTTGATGTAGACTCTTGAAACCAAGATTTGATGGTAACTCAAAAGATGCAGAGGAAACAGAGATCTCATCAGCATTTGTTGTGGATGGAACTGCTAAAGCTACAGGAACATCAAGTTTAGCAGACACAGGCAGTTGGTCACTAAACTTGAATAGGTGAGTATTGATATTATCATCATCATCATCAATACCACCAGGTGGAAGACATGCTGCAGAAGATGATTTAGCCACAGGATCTGCAACAGCTGGAGGTTGATAAGGAACATATTGCAGTATGTCCAAATCAAACAACTCCACAGGGTTTTGTGGAATCTTGTCCAAAGGAGATTCATTAAACTTCACATGCAGAGTCTCTTCAACTATCTTTGTTCTGCAGTTGAAGACTCTGTATGCCTTGCAAGTAGATGAATAACCAACAAAATACCCAGCATCCACCTTAGGATCAAATTTATGGAGTTGATCCTTTGTGTTGAGAATAAAACAGGGACATCCAAATGCTTTGAAAAATGAAATCAGAGGAGCCAAATGATGGAGAACTTCATATGGAGTCTTCATCAACCTCTGATTTACTAAAACTCTATTCTGCACATAGCAAGCTGTGTTGACAGCTTCAGCCCAAAAGGTCAGTGGCAAACCAGAGTCAGCCAACATGGACCTTGCAGCTTCAATGAGGGTCCTGTTCTTTCTCTCCACTACTCCATTTTGTTCTGGAGTCCTTGGGATGCTAAACTGCCTTTTGATTCCCTTTGAGAGATAGAAGTCATCAAGTGTATGATTCCTGAATTCAGTTCCATTATCACTCCTGATACACTTGACTGGAAGGGAATACTGCTTCTCAATATACAACACAAAGTTAATAACCTTCTGAGCAACCTCATCCTTTGAATGTAGAAAGAAAGTCCATACAAATCTGGAGTAATCATCCACAATTACCAGACAGTATTTCTTCTTGGCCATGCTCATTACTCTCACAGGACCAAATAGATCCATATGCAGTAATTGCAAGCAGGCAGTGGACTTAGGCTCTTCAATAGGAGGGAATGAGACTTTGTGCTGTTTTCCTTTTAAACAAGCAGTGCAGGTTTCATCACAGTGGAACTCTTTATTGGTAAGCCTCTGACTAAACTATGTGGATAAGCTGATTCATGTTTTGAAATTAACATGACCCACCTTCTGTGCCACAGTTTAGATTCTTGAGAAGAGGCTTTGGAAAATAGGCAAGGATTGCCTTTGAGATCTATTTTCTTGGAAAGATCTAAGGCATACACTCTTCCTGTCCTGTTGGCTCTCAGGAGAGTGTGATCATCCAACACCTTGTCAATCAAGTGCAAAACTTTGGATGACAGAATCCTACAGTTCTGACTGGTGAAAAGAGCAACATGGCCTTTATCACACATTTGACTGACACTCAAGAGATTGTACTTGAGATTTTCCACATGATTAACATCATCAAATTTGATTTCTCCATTGGAGACAAAGCCTTTACCAATGATGTAACCCCTAGCATCATTGCCAAAAGAAACAAATCCCTTCTTTCCTTGAGAGTAGTCATGAAGAAGAGAGCTGTTCCCAGTCATGTGCATAGATCCCCCACTGTCTACATACCAGATGCTACTTTGGCATGTTAAGGAACCCTGCAAAAATAAACAATCAGTTAGTTTTAGAGACCCAAACCTTTTTGGTTTTGGGCCTGGTCTCATCAATAGATGGTAAACTAACAGGTTTATTTGAAACAACAGCCTGAGAGGAAGAAGATAGTGAAGAAGAGGAATCCTTTGGCTTGGATCTCCTTTTCTGTGGTTTCAACATAGGAGCATCTAGTTGGTTAACTCTACCCAAAAGATGTTGAACCATCATAACCAGCTGTGTCTGATTTTGTGATAAAGCTTTCAGCTCATCAGACACATTGCCAGTGGAGTTTGATAAGTTCCTATGTTGCACCTTCTTCTTCTGAGCACTCTCAGCTGTCACCTGTTTACCCCTTCCTTTTTGGATTTCTTTGAGGACTTAAGGGTTACAGGATTTGATGTTGCTGATACAAATGTGGTCTCAAACTCAGTTTTCATTTTTACCATTTTCTCTCTTAATTTCATCTTTTGTTTGAGTTTGGAACCTTTTTGTACCAGCAATCATCTGTAAGATGATTGAAAAATCACATACTTCACATGGTTTCTTCTTCATCTTAGGCTGATCATCAACTAAAGAGGGTGAAGCAACTAGAGACTTGCTCTTCAATGCTTTGGAAGCATTGTTTGCTTTCTTGACTGCCTCTTTAGTAGTCTTCAAACTCTTTCTACTGACAGTTTTCTTCTCTTCAGTACTGACAGCAGTTGGAGTTTGAACTTCAGGTGTTAAATCCTGCTCTCTAGTCCTTTCAGGACTTTCAGAATTAACTCCTGAGTTGATCAACTCATTGATCATGTGAGTGTTAGCATTTGAACCATCAACATCAGCTGATAGGTTCAGAGAGGGCTTGATGCTGACTGCTACTTCTGATTGTGATGTATCAGAAAGTAGATCACATGATGAGATGGATTGGTTATCACTCTCACCATCAGATTCTACCTCTGCTCTTGGAGTAAAATCTGTAGGTGGAGCAGTGTGATTGTAACCAATGCCAAACTTCACATTGGAAGCAGATTGCTTACTAAGAAGCATTTCAAAACCTTTGCATGATTGTACCCATCTATCACACTCTACCTGGGTAACTGCAAGGGTTTCTTTGAGATCTTTATACTTCTCTAGAAGTATCTCTTCCCTAGCCTTATCATCAGTGATTTGGCATTTCAGTTTGTAAATCTCATCATTTTTATCATTAAGCACAGACTCAAACTCAGCTTTGTTTTTGGAAATAATCTGCTCTAGCTCAATGTTCTTATTTATTAAAGCTACATTTGCCTCTCTAATAGATGCAAATGCTGCTATACATGTGTCAGAACATAATTTGGCTTTTGCCTCAGAGGATACCTGTGATACTTTGGTGTAGAGGCATTAGAGGATGAAGTATCAGCAGAATCCAAAGCCATAAGAGCTAGATTTCCAAATGGACTGTCACACCATGTTGACCAGCACCTGATAACAGTTCTTCATGACCAGAGATGTCATCTGGTAAACTGCTCCAGTCAACAACTCCTGGGGTGAAGAGCTGTGTTGTTGAGGTTGAGTTTGTTGATGAGATTGGAAGGTTGTGGTTCAGGCAATGCTTGTGGTTGTTGTGCGATTGGAGCTTGAACAGAATTTGGTTGAGGCACATAATAGCAGGGATAAGGATATGACATTTGACCCTGGGGAACAAAGTATGCAAGAGATCTAGGATGCGAATAATGACAGAACCAGCAGGATGTTGCCCTCTGTTTTGTGGACTAGTACTAGGAAAAGTCACAAAGGGTGCAGAAGAGTTAGATCCAGTTGATCTACACTCTCTTGCAAAGTGTCCTAGCCTTTGGCATTTGTGACACCTCAACTTACTCTTGTCAAAACCAACTTCGGTTTTGCCAGAGAGTCCAGGAAATTTCCTGCCAGTTCTCTTGTAGAACTTCTGAGATCTGATATTAATCAGTGCCATCTGGCTCAGAATATCCATCTCTTCTAGATCATCATCAGCTATTCCTTTCAGATCATCCATGATGAAGCATAAATTGTCACTATTACTGCCAGAATGACTCTCAATACCAACAAATGCATGATCAGAACTATTTGAAGAGAAATCTATATGCTCATCATAATTGCTTTCAGATGCAGCATATTCTGACTCATGACCAACCAAGGCAGTATTGCCTGGTACAAAGTCATCAGTGAGCTTTCCTGATGAGGACAGTTTCCTCTTCTGCTCTATCTCTCTTTCAAATGTAAGCAGTTTCCCATGAAGTTGGGTGAGAGATAGGCCTTCTAGATTTGCACTGGAGCGTAGGACAATAGTGTATGTGTCCCATCTCTCAGGCAGTGATCTGAGGAATCTGTTGTTCATCTGGCTATTGGTGTATTCCTGTTTCACCATTTTCAGCTCAGATATCAAGCAGGAAAAACGCTCAAACTGTTGAGTCAGTGTCTCATCCTTTCTATGAGAGAATGTCTCATATTGTTGGGCAAGGATCTCTCTATTGTTTGCTAAGACCTCATCAGTGCCACCGAATTGTTCCTTCAGGGCATTCCAGAGATCATGAGCAGTTTCATGATGCATAAGCCCTGAATAGATTTCATTAGGCAGTGCCATGGCCAGAATTCCATGGGCTTTAGCATCAATCTCAAATAGTTTCCGATCTTCATCAGAGTATTGTTCCTTCTTCTTCGGAACCATTTGATTGGTTTCCGGATTGTTCACCATAGGCTTATGTGGTCCATGTACCATAGATGTCCAACAACCTGAACTGTTAACAGACAGGTGATGAAGCATTCTTCGTTGCCATATGTTATACTCGGTCCTAACCAGCATCGGAGGCTTGGTTGAGGAACCGGTATTGTGAGGATCATTAGAAGGAGTCGTCATTTCGGATTCAATCAAATTCAGTTAAACTAAAACATATTTAGAACAGACAACGCAACAACCAATTGAACCAGAAGATCTCAAAATAAATGAACGAAAGCGGCAGAAATTCAATTATCTATAACCAGTTCTTGCAAATACGCTAATTCAATCAAACACAGATATCAATTAGCAGTTTCAATGATCAATTGTTAGATCGATCAATGATTAACCATGCTCTGATACCACTTGTTAGGATCAGTGATCTATGTTTGATTGATTGAAGAGTATTGCAGCGGAATTCAAACAATGAATTAGTCGATTCACAAGAACAAAACGATATTCAATAAAGAACAAAGACGGTTATAGAGAGAGAGAATATCTGCAAATATATTTCATTCAATATTCGCTTTCGTGGTAACAGAATGTCACATTATGATTAGGTCGACCCTCTTTATAAGAGATGTGACGTCTGCTGATGTCACTTGATAGTGACATCTAACAGATTTATTACAACTGAAACACAACTACTGAACATGTCAAAACAGCTGACATCTTCTTACAAAAAGTTCTAAGTGTTATCAGTTGTTATAACTACTGAAATATAAAACTACTGAAACTACAACGACTGAAGAACAAGCTCTTCAGTCGTTTTACAAAACTACTGAAACTAGAAATATAAAACTACTGATATCAGAACTACTGAAGAAGTACTCTTCAGCAGTTGTGACAAACTACTGACGCTTCAGTACTTGATCTTCAGACTTTGACCTTCAGATGTTTCATCAGCTGATGACTTCAGTAGATATCATCAGCTGATGTCTTCAGTCTTTGTCTTCAGACTTTGTACATCAGTTGTTGATCTTCAGCACTTGTAAACTCTTCAGCTGTTGTACTTCAGTACTTTGGTCTTTCAGCTTCAGCACTTGTGTTCTTCAGCTGTTCAGCTTCAGTACTTGTGTTCTTCAGCTGTTCAGCTTCAGTACTTGTGTTCTTCAACTGTTCAGCTTCAGTACTTGTGTTCTTCAGTTGTTCAGCTTCAGTACTTGTGTTCTTCAGCTGTTGTACTTCAGCACTTTAGTTCTTCAGCTGTTGAAGTCTTCAGCACTTGATCTTCAACTGTTGAAGTCTTCAGCACTTGTCAACTGCTGATGAAGCTTTCAGCAGTTGTTGTGATACCATGTGGGACTTAGAGGTTTTCTGATCTTGGCTCATTGGTTGTTTTGGTCCAACAATAGATTTTCTAGAAAGATCAGAGCAATCTTATCAATTGTTGATGCTGGTGTTTTGCATGAGGATACTTCAGCAAGATTGTATTTCTTTAGAACTTGATGTATGTATTTTTCTTGATTGATGAATATCCCATCTGATTTTTGATGAACTTGAAGGCCAAGAAAGAGGTAATAATTCACCCATTGAGCTCATCTGAAATTCAGATTTCATCAGCTCTTTAAAATTCACAACAATCTCTTATTAGTTGAACCAAATATAATGTCATCCACATATATTTGAACTACTAGGAGATCTTGATGTTCTAGTTTGAGGAAGAGAGTCTGATCAATAGTTCCTCTTTTGTAGCCATGCTTGAGCAAGAAAGATGATAGTGTTTCATACCATTTTCTTGGTGCTTGATGAAGACCATACAGAGCTTTATCTAGTTTGTATCCCTATGGGGATAATGTGGATCTTCAAAACCAGGGGGTTGTGATACATAAACTTTCTCATCAATCTTCCCATATAAGAATGCACACTTGACATCCATCTGATACACAGTAAACTTCTTTTATGATGCATAAGCCAGAAACACTCTTATGGCCTCAACTCTTGCAACTGGTGCAAAACTTCATCATAGTCAATCCTTCTTCTTGAGTGTATCCTTGTGCAATCAACCTTTCTTTATTTCTTACAATAATCCCTTATCATCCATTTGCTTTTGTATAGCCATCTTGTTCCAATAGGATGTTGACCTTCAGGTAAATCAACAAGAGACCATACTTTTTGCTTTTTGAACTGCTGAAGCTCTTCTTGCATACCTTCAATCCAGCTATTGTCTTTTAAAGCAGTAATGATATTTGGAGGCACCACTTGAGAAAGAAAATAGCTGAAGAGACAAAGGTTGCTGTACCACTTTGACTCCTTGTAGTTCTCTTTTCAGGATTTCCAGATGTTGACAATTGGATGAGTCTTATGGATTCTCATTGAAGGAGTTGATTCAACTGGTATAGATGATCCCAAGTTAGTCATTTCTAGTGACTCACACTAATTCATCTCAGCTTGTGAGTTTAAGAAATAATCAAAATGCTCCATAAGAGAAGAATGGTCATGAGAGTCTCTTGTATGGGCTGCAGGGTTATCTCCAGTTTTGTTTTGCTTTTCTGTAGGAACTTCTCTGGAAATATTTTGCTCTTCCGTAGGAACTTCTCCGGAAAGATTTTGCTCTTCCGTAGGAACTTCTCCAGAAACAGTTTGCTCTTCCGTAGGAACTTCTTCGGAAATAGTTTGCTCTTCCGTAGAAGTTTCTGCGGATATTAAGTGAGGACATGAATCATTTCCAAGATTTTTTGCATTCACTTGAGAGCCTGGATCTGTTGAAGGACATCATTCACATCTCCAGGTGCAGCATGTTTGTTTCCAAATGTAGTATCTGCATCTACTGAAGTGTTTTCATCCATCCGAGAATGGGGGTATCCTTGGAGGATCAGTAGATAAGGTTACTTCAGTCATAAGAGGTGGAACAAATGGATAACACACTTCATCAGATCCTGCATTGTTCAAAGAATCATAGTTAAATGATTTGGCTAAAGCATCTATGTCAAACAACCATGATGAACCTTTAACTGACTTTGTAAATACAGATTCATCAAAAGACCCATTAGGAGTCTCTTTCACAATGTTATGTTGTGGAATATAAACCCTATATGATTTCGATATTGAAGAGTATCCAACAAAGAAACCATCATATGCTTTTTATGAAAATTTCCCAATGAATCTTTCATGTTTAAAACAGTGACATGACATCCAAAGACTTTCAGATATCCTATGTATGGTTTTCTTTTAAATAAGAGCTCATAGGGAGTTTGTTATGTTTTTTGACAATTAATGTTCTTTTTGAACATTGCATGTAGTATTCACAGCCTCAGCCCAAAAGTGATGGGTAATTATGAATCAGCTAGCATTGTTCTGGTAGCTTCAATGAGAGTTCTGTTTCTTCTTTCAACTACTCTATTTTGTTGTGGAGTTCTTGGCACTGAATTGTCTTGCAATACCTTTGCTCCTGCAAAGGAATCCAGTTCAAAATTGACAAATTTAGTACCATTGTCACTCCTAAAAATTTTAACTTTTGAATCAAGTTGATTCTCAATCTTGATCACAAAGTTCATTAATGTTTCTGATGTTTCATTCTTTTGTTTTAAGAAAAAGACCCATGTGAATCTTGTGAAATCAACTATCATCAAACAATATTGTCTTTTTCCAATGCTCATCACATTGATAGGACCAAACAGATCCATGTGAAGCAATTTGAGTGGTGTAGTATTTGAATTGATAGTTTTGTATTTATGTGACACTTTATGTTATTTTCCTTTGTAACATGAAGAACAATGAGTTGAGCAATGAAACTCTTTGTTTCGCAATCCAATGACCAGATCATTTTTCACCAATTTATTCATGTTCTTCATGCTAGAATAGACAATCCTTCTATGCCATAATTGAGACAAATCTTCTGATAGTTTAGATATAAGGCATGTTTCATGTTTTGTGAGAGAAGTGTTGTTCATGTCCAAAACATAAGTGTTTTCTTTCTTGCTGCTTTGAGGAGAATCCAATCTTCTGGAACAATAAATCCTGGCTTAAGAATGTAACAGTTAGTATTATCAAACAATGTGGTATAGTTTTGATCACAGATTTGAGACACACTAAGTAGATTATACTGTAAATTTTTACAGTAATTTACTTTCTCAAATTTGAGCACACTATTTATTATCGTCCCTTCACCAATAATTTACCTCCCATTTTATCCCTACCAAATGCCACATAAGAAGTATTTTTATGTTTGAAGTCATGGAGAAGAGAACAGTTTCCTGTCATATGCCTGGAACAACCACTGTTAACATACCACTTGTTGTCAGCTCTCCAATATTGTTCCTCTCTTGCCATTGGTGGAACTGTTTGATCCATATGAGCCATCAATGCTTGATTCTCTTCCAAGACTTCTTTTTCATACACACTCCAGTCACACGTTCCATCTTGAAGTATGATCAGTCCTTACTCCTTTAAGTTACTAGGTCTAGCTGATTCATTGGTGGCTGGTGGGGATGCATTGATCAGTTGAGTTTGTCTGTGCAAAAGTCTTTGAGAATTTGGTTGTTGATGAGGTGGAATCTGATGTTGTTGATGCTGCTGATGTTGTCTCATCTCTGGATATGACTGTTGATTGCATTCTCTGGAGAAATGTCCATAGAGATTGCATTTGAAGCATCTTACCTTTGACTTGTCAAACCAATCTTTGATGTTTTACTTGCTGATGCCAAGTTCTTATTTCTTCTGAGATATTGCTTTGCTCTATAAGCAATCATAGCCATCTGCCATTGTAGGTCTATTTCTTCCACTACATCAGGAGGTAGTTCTTCTAAATCTTGTTGGCAGATATTTGCTAACGCTAGAGAACTTCCCAGATATGCTTGGAAATGGGAACTAAAAGCTACAAAAGCTGCTTTTTGTTCTTCAGAGTCCAATATCACAGTAATTGGTTTGACGGATTGGTTGAATGTGAAGACATAACTGTTGCTGCAGTTGTATCTTCACGATCAGCAGTTCTTCCTTTATTCTTTTGTTTCTTATCTTGAGATGATTTCTTTAAGGGTTTAGAAGCATAAAAACTAACTTCCTCCTCATCATCACTCCTAGCACAAGAATTATCACTTTCATTATTTGAAATGAATGCATTTCCAACATTATTTGTTTCTTTGAAGTGATAGGGTGAGACATGAGTTCTCACACTCTTGTTTCTTGATTTCTCGTCCATTTTAAGAGCTTCCACTTTTGCAACCAGAGTATCTAGACCAGTTGATTTCAGATCTATTGTTTCTTGAACATGGACATAGTTTGCTTCCAACTTTCTGGCAAAGTGTGGAGCATTTTCTTGTTTAATTTCTCATTGGTATATTTCAACTCCAGAATGTTCATCTTAGTTACCAACTGCATGAATCTATGAATTTGTTAAGGAATTGATTCACCCTCAATATGATGAAATGTTTCATATTGCGACCTGAGGGTGTCTCTCCTTATGCTTCTAATCTCATCACTCCCTTTGTAGAGAGTGTGGAGTATCTTTCATAAGGAGTGTGCTATTTTGTAGTTCTCACACCTGATCAATATCTCTTCAGGTAAAGCCATACTAAGCAAACTATATGCTTTGATATCAACTTTAACCTTTCTGAAATCATCAGGTGATAGATCTTTGGTACTGATTAGTTGATTTTTGTCATTATAATCCGGCCCATGTGTGGGTGGAATATAAGGACCTTCAGGGATGGATACCCATAAGTCAGAATTAGTATAGTTTACATGATTCCTAAACTTGATTTTCCATGACTTGAAGTCTTCTTTTGTTTCCAACTTCGGTGGTTGGTAAGATGATCCACTGAAGTTGCTCATGATGTAAATTTATGAGAAAGATTAACAAGGTCTGCTATTCAATTGATTTGAATATAGAGACAAGTTAATCAAAATCTACGAAATTAAGAACTGACAAATTAAAATCAATTAAACACAACCGACACTGATAGATCAATCGATCTAGATCAATGAGCACCAGGCTCTGATACCACCTGTGAATCCTAGTATCGCGAACAGAAATTATCAATGTCGGTCGATTGACAAGTCAATGTTTGCGAAATCAACGTTGATTTGGTTTATCTGTTTTGCAATAACTTTAAATATCAATAAATGTTCAAGAACACATGTAGCAAAACAGAATTAATGATTAATATGTATTTCATTAGAACATGTTAATGGTTACAAGTATAATGAATGAATGATATCAAAGTGTGTTTGATGTGATGGCTGCTAGGGTTTGATTGACAGACTTTGAGGTGATGGTTATAATTCTGATGCTGTTGTCGCTCAATCAATCATCTAAAACAACCTCCTTGAATCGAAACCTAGGATCCATATATATAGACAATGATGTTTATGTTATAAGAAACACTGGATCTCTTGGGATTTGATTTGTGTCAGTTAAGGAATCATCGGATTTCTTGGGATTCGCATAACTGCCTTGTTGACTTGTTGACTTGTAACACTTGCATTATACAAGTGTTTGGACTCCGTAGGAATAGTGTCTTCCGTAGGAGTTTGTTCTTCCGCAGAAGAATTGTTCTTCCGCAGAAGTATTGTTCTTTCGCAGAAGTATTGTTCTTCCGAAGCAATCTTGTTCACTTCTGGTTGTTCATCCGCAGAGGATCTTCGGATGAATAGTTAATTGTAAGAAATATATCTACGGAAGAACAAAATGTTCATCCGTAGATGTTTCTTACACTTGGTCAATTTCATAAGTTGACCGAGTATAATGTTTGTACCTGTAACTATACATAAATCAACACACACAAAAAGGGTTAACCTATATATTTAATGCATACACAATAATAAATTACAAAAATTCATTACAGATATTAATCAAGTACTAAGCTATACATAATAAACTAGATCTACTGAACTAGCCCTAACAATATGCCATTGTCAACTTGCTTCACTTGAATTCCTAGAAAAAAATTAAGTTACCCCATGGCACTCATATATGATCTATTCTTCATAAACCACTCAAAGTCTTTGCAACGCCTTGGATTAGGCGACCCCAAGATAATGTCATCTACATAAACTTGAACCAGCATCAAGTCATTCCCTTTTCCATTAATAAAGAGTGTTCTGTCAATAAAACCCCTCTTGTAGCCATGTTGAACAAGTTACTTAGATAGTGTCTCATACTATTTTCTTAGAGCTTAGTGCAGCCCATAGGGAGCTTTATCAAGCTTGTAGACATAATCAGAATGATCTTGGTCTACAAAGGCAGGTGGTTATTTGACATACACCTATTCATCAATCATAACATATAGTAAAGAACACTTGAAATCAAGTTGGTAGAACTTGAAATCCTTAGATGCAGCAAAAGCTAGGAAAATCCTAACAGCTTCAAGTCTTTACACAGGAGCAAAAACATCTGGGTAGTCAATTCTTTCTTCTTGTGTGTACACTTTAACTACTAGTTAGGCCTTGTTCTTGATGACAAGTCCTCTATCATCCTTCTTGTTCCTAAAAACCTACTTGGTTCCTTTGGCAGTCTTCCCTTGAGAAGACAACAAAAGTTCCAAACCTTTTGTCTTTTGAATTGAAGCGGCTCCTCTTGCATTGCTTCAACCCAACTTCCATCTTTCAAAGCCTTATCAACTTTCATTGGAACTATCTGGAACAAGAAAAAAGAGTATCAACAAACATTTTTGTCTTGGGTTTGTCCTCTTGTTCTCACCCCTTTGTTAACATCTCCAATGATGTTTGTGGTGGGGTGCAACTTGTGGATCCTAAACTGATGGATCATAACAAGTTGATTGGACAGATCTATATTTGTGAAGTTTAGGTCTGGAAATGAAGTGTCTCCCACTATATGAACATACTTATTTAGAGAATCTTGGTCCAATGAGTGTGTGATATCATTGATGTTGTCTTCCATGGAGTGGTTATCAGCATCGACAAATTTTTTATCATTGTCGCCACCACCATTTACTCCTACATTTGAAGCTCCTTCATTTGAGTTTTGTGCTACTAAGCTTGAATATGTAGGCATTTGTTATGGTTGTGCTGATAGGAACTCTATCTACAGGGTTAATTACCCCTGCAGCTAAAGTATTATTCTTTCTTGGTCTTCTTAGCTCAAATCTTGGGTCAGGATCTCCTGTTGATAAGATATCTATAGATCCTAAAATATTCTGAAAAGATTTATGAAAACAATTGGTAACTAATTAAGATAAAATAGCCAATCAGGACTAGAATTTCACATTAGCTGATACTTCAACTACTCTAGTTCTAAACTTGTATACTTTGTAAGCCTTAGCTTAGAAATAGTATCAAATAAAGTGTCTATTATCTAATTTCTCATCAAATTTGACTACTTGATCTTTGGTATTTAAGATAGTGCAAGGGCATCCAAATGATATGAGGAAACCAATGAAAGGTTTCTTTTTATGCCATAGCTCATAGGGAGTCTAACCATGATTCTTAACTATAAAAACTTTGTTTTGCACATAGTAGGAAATGTTGACAGCCTCTTCTCAGAAGGTGATGAGCAGTTTAGAGTTAGAAAGTATGGTTCTTTCAGCTTCAACAAGTATCATGTTTCTCCTCTCAACAACACTATTTTGCTAAGGAGTCTTGGGGGCACTATATTGTCTTGTAATACCTATTTCATCACAAAATATGTCAAGGAGTTGGTTCTCAAATTCAATTCCTTGATCACATCTTATGTTTTTAACCTTGTGATCACATTGATCCTCAATGTTTTGAATGAAGTTCTTCAATATATTTGGAGTCTCATCCTTAATTCTAAGGAAAAAGACCCAAGTGAATCTTGTGAAGTCATTTATGCTCACCAAGTAGTATGAGGTCCTTGACTTAATACATTGGTGGGTCAAAAAGAGATCCATGTGTCATAAGTATAGGGGAGTAGTGATGGAGTTATTTTCCTTTGGTTTGTTAGTCACCTTATGTTGCTTCTCTTTTGGACATGAAAACATAGTGATCATCACTTTTAAACTTTTTCTTTGGCATTCCAGTTACCAAGTCATTTTTAATCAATTTATTCATGTTCTTAAAGTTTACATGGCATATTTTTTATGCCAAATGAAAGACTCATCACTATTTACTTTAGATAGAAAGCAAGAAACTTCTCATGAGGGAGATGTTTCTTAGAAATCCATCTTATACATGTTCTATTTCCTAGAGGCTTTGAGTAGGACATGCTCTCAAGGAATGACCACCCTGGGCTTGACAATAATGCACTCATGCTCAATGAAGAGCATGTTATGTCTTTGATCAAAAAATTTGGACACACTCAGTAAATTG
This sequence comes from Flaveria trinervia, assembly GCA_025506515.1. Classification (NCBI taxonomy): domain Eukaryota; kingdom Viridiplantae; phylum Streptophyta; class Magnoliopsida; order Asterales; family Asteraceae; genus Flaveria; species Flaveria trinervia. The sequence continues at coordinate 33,766,864 of CM046448.1, forward strand.
TACCCAAGATCCTTAAAAAAGTTTACCTTTTCAATTTTAAGCTTACCATTTGTGACCCTACCCTTTTCTAGTAATATAACCTCCTGCATCTCCTCCAAAAGCAATTGGCCCTCCATTAATTTTTCAAAGTTTTGAAGCAAAGATCCATTGCTTGTCATTTGTCTGCGAAAATCACTATCATTGTTCCATACATTCCTCTTGGTCTTTAGTTGTTCCTTTACAAAAGAAGAAGGTTAGTTACATTTAGAAAGCCAAGCCATATTGGTCTTGGGCTTGTCAAAATGGACTAAAAACAATGCAACAGTAATTGATCCTATGTTAAGACATTAAGGATTATTTTCTATTGTTGATGAAGAACTTCTAGTCATTTGGTCTTCCATTATCTTCCACACCATCTTGGGAAGAATAGATATGACCTTTAATACTTTGGAAGTTTTGAAGACTGACCCTTCAGAAGATCTTGTTTTCACTACAGCAAGCTTTGGTGCTTCGGAAGCATTACTTTCTTTCGAGACCAATTTTTCTTCCGAAGAAAAGTTCTCCCTTGTCTTCATATCAATTTTGGAGCTTCCAAAAGGAAGAGATTTTCCTTCTGAAGCTTTCTTCCTCTTTTTCTTCTCAGAAGTCTTCTTCTTGGTCATATGCACAGTACTTTTTGGATTGTAGATACAATCCTTGGCAAGATTAGAAGTACGACCACACATGATGCAATCAAATGACTTTCTTCTAGAGACTTCTTATGAATAGAAAGCTAAACTTGATCACTTTTCATCTCAATCTTCATCTTCTCATATTTTGTAGCAAGCTTCCTAGGGTGAGTCTTGCTCTTAGAGGTGGATGGTTCAGGCTGTGTAGCAGTGGTACACAGTTGTTTAGCTTTCATTCCTTCATAGAGATGAGTTAGACAGAACTAGAACTCTTGGTACTAGAGTTCTAAGTTGAGTCTTTAGTCTTCACCACTTGAAACCCTATAGAGATAAAGACCTGGTTTTGCTTAGAGTTAAAGCAGCCTTAATCTCTTGAGCCTTCTTTGATCTTCTTTTGGCTACTCTGATCAAGTTCTTCCTCTTAGACTTTGTCATACCTGGTTTTATCTTCTCCTTAGGAGAATAGTTACCCTTGTTAGGATGATCTTCTTCACTTATCTTAGATCCATCCTTCATTATCTCCTCTTCATCTACGTTTATAGGGGGAAGCTCATCTTAACAAGTTCTATACCTAAGAGATCTTACAGACAGTAGAGTGTGTGGAGGAGCTATTTCAGTAGATCCTAGTCCCTACTAGTTTTGATAACACTCTTTTGCATGAAAGGATGAGGATATCATGTTCTTGAAGGTCTTTTCTTCGAGAACACATTTCTCTGCCCCAGCTTTGTTAATCACAAGCTCAGTCTGGTATTTAGTTAACTTAGTGATGAGGTCTTTGATCTAAGTCCTGTAGTTGGTTTGTTCATGCTTAAGAGTGGAAATGGTTTTCTCTAAATCTTCTATTTTAACTTTATAATCATTTTTAGCTCTTTTGAAATAAGCTTTTATGATGTTTAAGGACTCAAGATCAGATCTCATCTCTAAGTTATAAGACTATAATCTATTAACTTCTGCAAAGCATTTTGGGGTACAAAGAAGTTCCAATACTGTGGCTTCTTCATGATCAGCCTTCAGTGCTTGGTTTGGAGATACATCTTCAACCTAGAAACTCCAATCAAATCCTCCTTCTTTAACAACAACTGCAGCTTGTTGCTAGGGCTTCTTAGTGTGTAAAGCTCCCTCAGTGTCATTTGTCCTAGGTTATGCTTGGCCACCATTTATCCTTGATGACTTGCACTCCCTAGCAAAGTGTCCCATCTGATTACAGTTGTAACACTGCACTTTACTTTTATCCAACCCAACTTTTCACTAGATACATTACTAGGAACTTCCTCCCTGCCCTCTTGTAGAATCTCTTGGCTGTATGGAGTGACAAAAGACATTTGTTGGACTATCTCCATGTACTACAGGTCATATGGATGGATGTAGTCCAAATCTTCAAGGGTGAAGAGGAAGTTACTCGTGCTTTCATTAGTAGACATAAAGCCTTGTGATGAGCTTGTCTCTTGGAATGGACTTTCTTGGATGTAGCTCTCCCTTGGTGTCTTCAGAAAGTGATGAAAGGACCCTCTTGTAAGTTGTCAGGGTAGTAGATAAATTGATATTATGGTTCTTTGCAATCCCTTTTCTACCACATGAAAGGCTAAAATCTCTTAATTATTGGAGCTTCCAGATTGATTTTGCATGTTCATCTCTATTTGGTAGCCACTAAGAATACCATATAGCTTAGTGAGAGTGAGGGTCTCAGTCCTCTTAATGACCACATAATATTGTGTCCATTTACTTAGAAGAGAGGATATGAACTTCCTCATGACGTCCCTGTTATCAAGACTTACTCCAACATCCATTAGAGTATCCACAATCTCAACATACCTGAAGTATTGTTAAGTCATGGTTTCACCTATTTTGAAGGTGAAATTCTGAAACTACTGCTTCAAGAGATCTTTCTTTTTCTCTTTCGCTTCAGTGGATCCTTAATATATGAGCTTAAGTGCATCCCATAGTTGCTTAGCAGTTTTGCACTTCTTGAAACCTCTGTATATGGAGTTAGAAAGAGCAGTTTGGAGGGCGGTTGTAACACCCCGGAAATTTAAAAGAAGAGAAAAAATGAAGAAAAAGAAGGAAAAGAAAAATAACACAAGTCAAGGGGTTAAACTTGTATAAGGAAGTCAGATTTCAGGTTAGTTTTGATGTTTTGGGTCGTTCTTGGCTGAATTTCAACCTTCGGGTATGTGCTTATGTGTTTTTATGTGTTCGGTTGTATGTTTTTGGTGTTTTTATGTGTTTGAACTTATAAGCATTCGGGTTTGAAGAAGTGTTACTCGAAAGTTGCAAGAGGTGAGTTTTAGATCCTCGGTTTTAAACGTTATAATTTGTTTTGGGGTAGGAAATGCAAGTTGTAACGTTCTATTTAATGTTGGATGTGTACCCGTATGTATTTGTGTGTGCCCAGTTGGGTGGGTGTATGCTCGGGAAGGATTTTGGTTATGTTCATGTTCATTGCCTGTTTATGGTGCTTAGTATGCTAGAAACTAGGCTAGAACAGGTTAGAATGATGATTTGGGGTTTAGAAAAGGATTTATGTAGTAAACAGTTAGCCATGCGCCAAAATGCTTATATGCCTAAGGTTCATGCGTCCCAATAGTACTCATGCGCCTAGAATTATGCCTAGGCGCCTAACTGTTGTCATTCGCCCAGCTGCCCAAGCGCATGTGTGCCCATGTGCTTAAGTTAGGCCCATGCACCTAAATAGTACTCATGCGCCTAGAAAGTTGCCTAGATGCCTAAGTGTTGGCCATGCACCCAAAATTTCCCATGCACCTATGTGTTCCCATGCGCCTAAGCAGCCATGTGCCTAAGCAGCCATGTGCCTAAGCAGTGCCCATGTGCCCAATGCCTTAGAAAGTATTCAGAAAATTTTAGGAAAAGGATTTTTAGGCTACGACTTGGAATGTTGCTGGTATGTTGATGTATGTTGTTGTTGTATAATGATGTGGTGCATGTTTTTGGCATGTTTTCTTTATATTTCTTATTACATATTATTTCGTGGCTTTACGTGGTGTAATTACGTTGATGAATTTAAAGTATTATGTAATGAAAGCGGAAGTTAATGATAATGAAAAGAGGAACGTAAAGAAGGAAAGAAGGAATGAAAGAATGAATGAATAAACAAATGTAAAGTCTTGCAAGCAAAATGTGAGGAGGTTCACATCCAATGAAGATTGTTACCTCAACTGTGTGTAGTTTAGCTAACCCGTGAGGATGCACACAGGGGTCAAATCCTTGTGATTAACCAAATGTATAGGACCTTGTTGCTTGCCCCAAGTACTGGAGTCAGCTTCCTTCACAATGTCAATGTTCTAATTATAGACTTCGGCCCAATAACAGCTTCGTGCATAATGTTCGGGGTATAGCACATGGCATTGGTCAGATGAAAGTAAAGGTTAACGATGAATGTACAAAACAAACGATATAAAATGAATGATTATGAATGATAATGAATGGTAATGAATGATGTACAATAATGAATGATAATGGAAGATAATAATGAATACTATCTATGTGTATATATGATGTATGATAACGAATGATAGTAAAGAAATGTTTTAAATAAAAGTAAAGTATTTTATTATTTTAAAACTAGAACTCACTCAGCAATACTGTCTTTTATGCATTTTCAATTTGTAGGTAATTGTTGTTGAGGGTGGCACGAGGGTGGAGCTACTTCGCGAATAAAAACTGGCATCCATTTTTTGCGGAAATTGTATTTTTGTGTTGTAATGCAACTAATAATGTTTTGTAACTTTAACAATGTTGTATTATTTGGCAAGAGTAATTATTAATGCATGAAATGGTTTTTTTGTTAAAATTTTCCACTGTAAGGTTTTTTATTTTAATGAACTATAATGTGTTTTTAAATATTATATGCGATGAATGCCCGACTGTAAGCGTTCCGGGAACGGGGCCTTAGAGTTGTCATGGCTTTCTGATCGACATCTATCTTCTCTTAGTCTTCTTCAGAGTAGTCAACCACTTTCTTTGGTATCATACGACCAGCAGCAGCCAAAGTTATGGATGGTACATGAAGTCCAGAGACAACAGATGTCCACATCTTAGATTCTTAAGACTTGATGAAGCCTTACATTCTTTGGCACCAAGTATCAAAATCACAAAAAATGACTAGTGGAGACTTTGTCATTGTACCGGTTTCCATATAAGTCTTTGTGATAGCTTCCATTTTAGATGTTAAGTGATTTGTGAAACTAAGAGGATTTAAGATGGTGTGATCTTACAATCAAAAGGCTGAAATTCTGTGATATGAATTGCAGGACTAGTTAAGGGTGGTGAATACAATTAGTCTCACAGTGAGGAGAGTGTTAGAGCACTTAACAGATCAAATAGGGAATCAGGTTTATATAGAAGATACTAAAAACACAAGTAATGAGACAGAACAAAGAAACAAGGTAAGTATGGTTTTCAAGAATATTGTATATTGCTCTCAAGTTCTATTACAACTGTTACAAAGCATAAGATAAAATACAAGAACCTGATATTTTTTATACTACATCTTACAGTCGATTATACTTTGAAAATCAACTACAAACACTAATCTAGACAACAAGACCATAAAAAGTCAAAAAGCAAATTGTTTTTTGACTAGTGACTATGACATGTCATAGCTCATGTCCTAATGTATTACAAAAAGGATAAAAGGTATAAAGTAGAAAGTCATAGACTCTAAACTTTAATCTACAGTTGCTGTGGAAAGTGGGTAAGCTTTATGTAGAAGTTGATTAAAGAAAAAATGTCTTCTCTTTCTTTGAAAGAAATCAGTTTTCACTTCATTGGCTTGAGAAGACTTTGTCTTTGAAACTTCAAAAGACTTCATCTTTGGCTTCGAAAAATTTTACAATTAGAATATTTCCTATGAGTCGTGTAAAACTTCTGAAGTAACTTTTACCATGTACATCATGCATCCAAGCTCGAAGCTCTTTGGTTTCTTTGGTTGCTTTGGTTGCATCAACCTTTCAAGTATAACCTTACAACACTATATAAGTTCTTAAACTCATACGCATTGTATAAAATAAGAAAGGCCTTAGCGAAAATAGAATAATAACACGATATATATTATGGTTCATTACATATTTTGAAAATGTTGCAATATTATATACATATTTAAAAATATAACAATTTTGATTTGATGGTATAGTTTTTGGTGGATAATGAAGAAACGTTAAGAGAAGGGGGATTCTCACTTTAGCCCTCTCGGTCGTTACTAAGTTTTAGTTATTACAAGGGATAATTTTAATTATAAAATAGTAATTAAGTTTTAGTGTTATTCTAATTAAGTCACTTATAATTTTTTATCTCAATCAGGCCACTAATAAATTTTTTTATCTTAATTAAGTCACTAAAATTTTAGTATTGTTCTAACTAAAGCACTTATAAATTGTAAAATATTTTTAAAAAATGAAATATTAAAAAAAATTAAGATATTTAGAAAAAAAAATATTAAAAAATAAGATATTAATAAAAAAACAAATAATTTAAAATATTTTGCTATTTATTTAAAAATTTGAAAAAATATGAGTGACGTAATATGAACACTCATAAAACTTTAGTACTCTATCTTGAACAAATAATCATATTAGTGATCTGATTTAAACAAATAAATATATAAGTAATCTACTTAGAACACTTTTAAAACTTGTTTATTATTCTATTAATTTTTTTATTACAAAATTATCATCGCATTATTAATCTTAAACCTTAACCTAGTTTGATCAAATACTCAGATTCTTTCCCAGGTTTCTTAAGGGAAAATCATTTTATATTTTTTTCTTCTAGCATGCATGGATGGATGTACATACATACGTGTATGTATGTATTATGTGCGTATATACGTACATAATATGTATATGTATAACTACACATGTTTTCTTCTCCAACCTACTATCCTTCTTATTTTATATCTTTTTGTATTTGGTTCTAACTAAAACGTTGAAACTAATGTCACGAGAACTAAAATTGCCAATGGTAGTATTGAAATTCATATATACGTATATGGTTTTGCTCTTAATACATGATAAACCAACTATGTTAAATATTATGGTTATCTATAACTTGAGTTTTCCCAAAATTAGTATGGATTGTGACGAGGCTTCTAATTAAGTGATATTTCAGGACAACATAAATCCAAGGTATTAGAGATAAATAATACTTGGGATGTTTTATATATTATAAAAATATATATACTTTATGTGTAACATGTGTATATGTAATGTTGTGTAAGAAGATTTTATAACCTAAATGTGCTTTGTGTATTTTAAAAGTGACCTACTAACGCATAGTAATACGATGTGTTATACGTTATAAGGCCTAATATGTCTTGTTAGTGCCTAGTGTTGCTTTATACAACCTAAATAGAGCTTTTTATAAATACACATGTATCCATTAGAGATTGCTCTATATCTAGTAACACAAGCTTGCCTAAACTGTAATCACTTATAGTCTATTTAAGACATATATGTATCTTTAGTTTGATGCGTTTAATACTAGAATGACTCGTTAAGATATAATCGAACCCACTAATCCATGACAAGACCCGTCAAGGAGTATGAGTGTATTAATCATCATATATATGTAAAATAACACCAAAATAGCTTGTTGTGACATTGTTGCTTCTATAGCCATAAAATTTTACTAAAACATTAAAAGACCCAGTAAGGCTAATACTACACGTTAAAGATTATTTTATGGATTAATATGATTGTATATTACAAAAACTAACATACTGAAACATTGCAAGGCTCATTACCCTATTACTATATAGATTATTATGCTCAAGTAATTTAACATAAAAATAACTAATTATGACATATTTGTGGATTTGTGCAGCCAAAACTAACCCCCTAACACATTATAAGGTCCATTAGTATACTAATTAACATCAGTGTAACTTGTAACTTGTTATGGGTTCGTGTATCCAAAACCAACCCAATAACACATAGTAATCCTGTTGAGGTATATTAGTGTGTTGTTATTAGATGCATGTAATTAAACACCAAAATATTTTCTCTTGACATATTATGGTTTTATGTAAATGAAACCAACCCACGAACAAATAACACAACCTAACAAAAAAGTTATCGTAACCCTCACTAATTCATTGGTAATAAGGGTTGTAAACAAGCTGTGTAAATTATAAGCTTCTAAAGATAAAATCATTGAATTTTGAATCAATTCAAGATCAAACAAGCTCAAGCATGAATGATGAGTCAATAATTGGTTGCACAAATGATGACTCAAGCTTAAATAACTTCCGTACGGTCTTTGTTAGTCTGTTGCATAAATGACGACTCATACGACCTGTATGATTACATAAGGTCGTACTATCTTCTAGGTATTTTAGAAACTAACACTTATCCCTTCTTCTTCTACGATACCCATCTTAAAAACAAAAAATAAAAGGAAAATTAAAGAAAAGGTTGCATACCGTGAAATAGGTTCATTATAGACTTTAATTTAGTGGGAAAGATAAAACAACATTTGAAACATGGAAGCATGACAAGGACAAAGTTATATACATTACCTTGGTCCTTATGAATCATAATGCTAAGGTGACTAGCGTGTTAGCAATGAAAGTGACACTTGTTAATGACTCACCTTAACAAAGGCTACAAATTGCAACCTTATTGTTTTATGATCTATAATGTTAACTGAATCATCCTATAAATAGAAGGGCTAACTTTCGGAAAAAATCATAAAAATATTCTTAAGCGTATCAATACAAGGATTTTGTTACTCTTTTCCAAGCCATAGCAGTAGTGCCATGAAATTACTCCAGGTAAATTTTCTAGTCCTATGTTTAATAATCATTAATATATATATTATATATATATATATATATATATATATATATATATAATATATATATAAGTATATATATATATGTGTGTGTATATATATATATATATATGGGAAGGGATCAAATAACCATGTTTATAATTAAAAACCGTGAAAACCAGGGGTTACATATATGCAAGTATGTGTTAGAAAGTGTAAAACTAAAAGTTACATACATGTATGGGTTATGTATATGTAAGTACGTGTTACCAAGTGTATAACTAAGAGTTACATACATGTAGCTCCTACAAATTACATATATGTAAGCCGTTTCTTCTTTATCGACGTTACTTCGAGTTTATATGAAACATATATAATGAACTTAAAAAATACTGTTGAATGTTACTTAAATACAGTATAAACAATTAGAAATTTAAATCAATTATAAAGTATGTGATTGGATATTGGTAGTTTTTATGGTTCTTAATATACACATGGTTTACATTTGATCTCTTTCTCTCTCTCTCTCTCTCTCTCTCCTCTCTCTCTCACACACACACACACACATATATATATATATATATATATATATTGTAAGGATTCCTGAAGTCTGATGCAACCCAAAACTGCCTAAGTGTTTCAGCAACATGCACTAAGTACTGAAGTGAAGAATGCTTCGGAAGAATTACACAAAGCATTAGAAAATACTCTAAGTGTAATATCTTCCGAAGCCAAGACCAATATCTTCCGAAGCCTAACATGAAGTCTTCCGAAGCTTGAAGAGACAAAGTCTTCCGAAGCTTCAACCTATGAAGACAGATTTCTTCCGAAGACTTTTAGTACACATGCTTTATCTGATGTACTGTTCCATAAAGCACCTTTTCCGCTGCGTCTCTGATAAGTCACCAACTTACAAGAGTTGGTGAAAAGGTCCATGCTTTTGGTAACTGTACATTGAGGTCTTGAGTCTGAAACTTTCCACTTTATGTACTTTATCCTTTTTATAATGTATAAGGATGTGAGCTATGGCATGTCATAGTCACAAGGTCAAAAGGCAGATATGCCTTTTGATCCTACAATTGATTTTGTTAGTGTCTAGTCAATTGTATCCAGCTGGCTTTCATAGTATAGCCGGCTGTAGGTTGTAGTATAAGTATTCCAAGTTCTTGTATCTTTCAATATGCTTTGTAACACTTGTAAAAGAACTTGAGAAAGCAATATACTGCTACCTTGAAAACTATACTCTCTTGTTCTGTCTCTTGCTTTACTTGTGTTCTCTGCATCACCTTTGGTTACCAGTTCACTGTTTGATTAAGTTTAGTTAATCTCCTCATTGTGTTGTTGTGTTGTAATTGTGTTCAAGCCCTTGAACGATCCTGCAATTGGTATCAGAGCTTTCAGGCTCGTGATATAAGATCTAACCATCTTAAGATCCCTCACACACACAAAAAACTAAACTTTTTCAAATGGCTTCCATCTCAAAGACTGATATGGAGACTGGAACCATGAACAAATCCCCATTGATCACTCTTGATGACTTCGACACCTGGTGCATGAGGATGGAAGGCTTCATCAGGTCTCTTGACTCAAGAATGTGGGAATCTGTTGAATATGGACCTTTCATACCTAGCACCCCCTCTGCTACCGGTGCTGGTATGATTCCTAAAGATGTGGCCAACTACTCAGATGAAGATAGGAAAAGAGTAGAGATTGACAGGAAGGCCATGACTGCTCTTCAGACTGCTATCCCAAACTCTGTGTACAGAGGTTTTAAGAAGTGCAAAACAGCTAAACAGCTGTGGGATGCACTGAAGCTGATGTATGAAGGCTCCTCTGAAGCCAAGGAGAACAAGAAAGATCTTCTGAAGCAGCAGTTTGAAAATTTCACCTTTAAAACAGGTGAAACCATGACCCAACAATACTTCAGGTATGTTGAGATTGTGGATACCCTTGTGGATGGAGGAGTTCCTCTTGAGAACAGAGACATTGTAAGGAAGTTCATGTCCTCACTTCCTAGGCAATGGACACACTATTGTGTGGTAATCAAGAGGACTGAGAACCTTAAAACTCTTACTCTGACAGAGTTATATGGGATTCTCAGTGGATACCAGATGGAGATGAACTTACAAGGTTCATCTGGCAACTCTAACAATCAAATGGGTTCAGCCCTTCATGTGGTTGAAAGGGACAGCATAGAACCCCAACATCATCTCCTATGCTACCCTGACAACTCACAAAAGGGTCCTTTCATCACCTTCCCGGAGACACCAAGGGAGAACTTTACTCAAGGAAGCCCATTCCAAGAGACAAGTTCTTCTCAAGCCTTTGTGTCTGCAGATGAAAGCTGTGGAAATTATCTCTTCACTCTTGAAGATCTAGACTGTATCCATCCAGATGACCTGGAATACATGGAGATAGTTCAGCAGATGGCTCTTCTCACTCACAGAGCCAAGAAGTTCTACAAGAGGACAGGAAGAAAATTTCCAAGCAATGCTACCAGTGGTAAGTTTGGCCTGGATAAAAGCAAAGTTAAGTGTTACAATTGTAACCTTATGGGTCACTTCGCCAGGGAGTGTAAGGCACCCAGAGCAAATGGGGGTCAAACACAACTCAGACCAAACTTCACCAACAATACCCCTCAGGCTGAGAAGACAAAGCAACATGCTGCGGTTGCTGTTGAAGAGGGAGGATTTGACTGGAGTTTTCAGGTGGAGGATGCTTCTCCAAACCAAGCATTGATGGCTGATCATGATGAAGCCAAGGTATTAGAACATCTTTGCTCCCCTGAATGCATTGCTAAAGTAAATAGATACAGGTCCTACAACCTAGAGATGAGATCTGATCTTGAGTCATTAAACATATTAAAATCTGACTTTAGAAAGTCTGAAAATGATTACAAGTTAAAGATAGAAGACTTGGAGAAAACTATTTCAGTACTAAAACATGAACATACAGATTTTAGAACTCAGATCCAAGATCTCATCACTAAGTTGACTAAGTGCCAGGCTGAGCTTGTGATCAGCAAAGCCCTGGCAGAGAAAAGTGTTCTTGAAGAAGAGACCTTCAAGAACATGATATCCTCATCCCTACACAATAAGGTTTGTTATCAAAATAGACAGGGACTGGGATCAAATGAGATAGCTCCTCCACACACAATCTTGTCTGTAAGATCTCCTAGGTGTGGAACTTGTGAAGATGAGCTTCCTCTCATAGATCCAGTAAGTGAGGATGATGAAGAAGTGATAGTGAGGAATCCCTCTGAGAAGAGTGAAGAAGAGGATTCCTCCAAGGGCCACTATCCTTCTGAGGAGAAGAAATTAACTGTGATGACCAAGTCCAAGAGAAAGAACTTGATCAGGAAGAGCAAAAGGAAAGCAAAGAAGGCTCAAGAAATCAAGGCTACCTTTGATGCTAAGCAGAAACAAGTGTTCATCTCTGCAGGTTTCAAAGCAATAAGGACTGAAGACATCCACCAAAGCCTCTTATCTAAGAGTTCTGGTTCATGTTCAAATCATCTCAGTACAAAGAAGAAGACTGAGCTGCTGTGTACCACTGCTGCACAGCCTGGACCATCAAATTCCAAGAACAGTTCACAGCCCAAGGGAACTGTATCTGAATCTACCAAGATGAAGGTGAAAAAGGATGTGACCAAGGCCAGTCTTGCTCTCAAAAGGAGATTTCTTTGAAGAAGAAAATGTTGTGTGTATGTGTGAAAGTACTTCTCATATTGCCAAGGATTGTCCATACAATCCTAAAAGTACTATCCACATGACCAATACAAAGACTTCAAAGAATCTCAAGAAGTCTCAAGCTTCGGAAGGAAAGTCTGTTTCCTTCGGAAGCTCCAAATCAAAGAAGAAGGTAAATGGAAAATACCTTCGGAAGCAAAGTTGGTCTCGGAAGAAAGGAGTTCTTCCGAAGTACTAAAGTCTACTGCAGTGACTGTAGATTCTTCCGAAGTATCAGTCATTAAAACTTGTGAAGCTCCAAAAGCTTCTAAGGTTTTGAAGGTCAAGTCCAAGACTCCAAAGGTGGTGTGGAAGTCTAAGAAAGACCAAATGACTGAGGTTTCTCCATCAACAACAGCCGAAGATCCCCTCTGTACAACCATAGGATCTATTACTGTTGCATTACCTTCTATTACACTTACTGAACCCAAGACAAGTAAGGCTTGGGTTTCCAAATGTAACTAATCATTTTCTTTGTGCAGGAACAGCTCAAGACAAACAAGAATGTCTGGATAATTGACAGTGGCTGTTCCAGGCACATGACAGGCGATAGGTCTTTACTTCATAATTTTGAGAGAATTGATGGAGGACCAGTTGCTTTTGGAGGAAATGAAGGTGGTTACATTTATGGAAGGGGCAAGGTCACAAATGGTAAGCTCAGCATTGAGAAGGTAAACTTTGTTAAGGAGCTTGGGTACAATCTTCTGAGTGTATCTCAATTTTGTGATCAGAGTCATAACATGCTCTTCACTGAGCATGAGTGCATTGTTCTCAAACCTGGAGTGGTCATTCCTCATGAGCATATTCTGCTCAGAGCCCCCAGGAAAGGGAACATGTACAAGATGGATTTGCAAGAAACATCTCCCTCTGGAGAAGTTTCATGCTTTCTATCTAAAGCAAATAGTGATGAGTCTTTCCTATGGCATAAAAGAATGTGCCATGTAAACTTTAAGAATATGAATAAATTAATCAAACATGATCTGGTAACTGGAATGCCAAAGAAAGAGTTTACAAGTGATGATCATTGTGTTGCATGCCTGAAAGGGAAGCAACACAAGGTATCTCACAAGCCTAAGGAAAAGAACTCCATCACTACTCCCCTACACTTATTACATATGGATCTCTTTGGCCCCACCAGTGTAATGAGTTTAGGAAGGACCTTATACTGTCTAGTGATCACAGATGATTTTACAAGATTCACTTGGGTTTTCTTTCTTAGAACTAAAGATGAGACTCCTGAGATTCTAAAGAATTTCATCTTAAAGATTGAGAATCAATGTGATCACAAGGTCAAAACCATAAGATGTGATCAAGGAACTGAATTCAAGAACCAAATCCTTGATACATTTTGTGATGAAAAGGGTATTACAAGACAATACAGTGCTCCCAGGACTCCTCAGCAAAACGGAGTTGCTGAGAGGAGAAACAGGACACTTATTGAAGCTGCAAGAACTATGTTGTCTGACTCTAAACTGCCTATCACCTTCTGGGCAGAGGCAGTTAATACTGCCTGCTATGTGCAAAACAGAGTCTTAGTAGTTAAGACACATGGTAAGACTCCTTATGAACTTTGGCACAAGAGGAAACCTTTCATTGGTTTTCTCAGGTCATTTGGATGTCCCTGCACCATCTTGAATACCAAAGATCAAGTTGCCAAGTTTGCTGAGAAATCAGACGATGGACACTTCATTGGATACTCTTCTCAAGCTAAAGCTTATAGAGTATACAATCTCAGAACTAGAATCATTGAGGAGTCAGCCAATGTGACTTTCAATGAGCACACTCCCAGTGTGGCTGGTTCTGGTCCGGATTGGCTATTTGATCTTGATTTAGTTACCAACTGTTTTAATAAATCTTGTGAGCATGTTTCAGGATCTGCAGAAAATTTAAATACAGGTGATCCTGATCCAAGATTTGAGCTTGGAAGACCTTCAGCTCCAGTTGGAACTACTTCAGCAAATGAGTTTTCTATCAGCACAACAATGACAAATCCAGCTGATACATCTGGCATGCCTCAAATTCCAGTTCAGAGGCCTCTCAACCAGATAAAGACATCTCAATTGCAGAAGATAACAATGGTGATGGTGAAAGTGATCAAGAATCTCTTGATGCTAATAACCATACCATAGATGATAACATCAATGATGTCACACACTCATTGGATCAAGTTAATCTTGATAAGTGTGATAATGTGGAGGATCAATCTTCAAGACCAGATCTAAATTTCTCAAATTTGGATCTATCTCAGCAACTTGCTGTGATCCCTCAGCTAAGGATCCACAAGTCTCATCCTACTACAAACATCATTGGAGATGTTATCTCCGGGGTAAAGACAAGAGGGCAAACCCATGAAGCAAATGTTTGTCTTCACTCTTGTTTTCTATCCCAGTTAGAGCCAAAGAAAGTTGAGGAGGCTCTAAAGGATGGAAGTTGGGTTGAAGCTATGCAACAAGAGCTGCTTCAATTCAAAAGACAGAAAGTTTGGAACCTTTGTCCTCTTCCTCATGGGAAGACTACCATTGGAACCAAATGGGTTTTTAGGAATAAAAAGGATGATAGAGGAATCATCATCAAGAACAAGGCTAGACTAGTTGTTCAAGGATACACACAAGAAGAAGGGATTGACTACACTGATGTCTTTGCTCCTGTAGCTAGACTAGAAGCTGTTAGGATATTCCTGGCATTTGCTGCATCCAAGAACTTCAAGGTCTACCAACTTGATGTAAAGTGTGCTTTCTTATATGGAGTGATTGATGAGGAGGTTTATGTCAAACAACCACCTGGTTTTGTAGATCCTGATCATCCTGATTATGTCTGCAAGCTTGACAAAGCTCTCTATGGGCTGCATCAGGCACCCAGGAAGTGGTATGAGACACTGTCTGAGTATCTCTGTAAACATGGTTACAGGAGAGGTACTATAGATGGAACTCTCTTCATCAAAGGACAAGGAAACGACATTCTGCTAGTTCAAGTATATGTGGATGACATCATCTTTGGCTCAACCAATTCAAGGCTCTGCAAAGACTTTGAAAAGCTGATGAAAGATAGATTTGAAATGAGTTCAATGGGAGAACTTAATTTCTTTCTGGGAATTCAAGTGAAGCAGGTTGAAGATGGCATTTTCATAAGTCAGTCAAAGTATATTCAAGATATACTCAAGAGGTTCAACATGACTGATTGTAAGACTGCTAAGACACCCATAGCCAGAAACCACTCTCTTGGTCCAGATCTTGAGGGGGAGTGTGTAGATGAGCACTTATACAGGGCTATGATTGGGTCTCTTATGTATCTTACAGCTAGCAGGCCTGATATCATGTTTGCTACATGTATTTGTGCAAGATATCAAGCTAATCCTAAGATGTCTCACTTAATCACTGTGAAAAGGATTTTAAGATACCTCAAAGGTGCTTCAACACTTGGTTTATGGTATCCAAAGAATTCTAATTTCAATCTGTATGCCTATACAGACAGTGATTATGGTGGTTGCAACATGACTGCAAAGTCTACATCTGGGGGATGTCAATTCCTTGGTGGAAGGGTTGTCTCATGGCAATGCAAGAAACAAACCTGTGTGTCTGCATCAACTGCTGAGGCTGAATACATTGCTGCTGCAAGCTGCTGTGCTCAAGTGCTTTGGATTCAAAATCAGATGCTAGACTACGGATTTAACTTCAAAGAGACCCCTATCCACATAGACAACAACAGTGCTATCTCTATCACTGAGAACCCTGTGCAGCACTCAAGGACCAAACACATCAACATCAGGTATCATTTAATAAGAGATAACTATGAAAAGGGGTTAATTAAACTAGTCAAAGTTCACACAGATGAACAATATGCTGATCTGTTCACAAAAGCTTTTGATGAACAGAGATTTAAATATCTGATATCAGCTATTGGGATGATTAACTTTGAGTAGATTTTTTAAAAACTAATTCTAATTATTTCTTCTTAAAATATGTGTGTCCTAAGTTGTCTAGTTCATCACTTTCATAAGCTCATGTTTTCTTTGAATGAAAAACTCTTTTTGAAGACTTTCCTTGGATTCTTGAAAATTTTCTGACACTTCGGAAGATAACATTTTACCTTCGGAAGAAAAATATGTCTTCAAAATAAATGACTGTCTAAGAAATTTTACCTTCGGAAGAAGTCAAACTTTATCTTCCGAAGCTTAAAATTCTAACTTAGACACTTATTCATTTTTAAGGACTTTTTCCTTCCGAAGCAAAAATTACTTTCGGAAGCTTTGTTCATTCTTATACAAAGCATCCAAAAGTTTATTTCTCTTCCGAAGCATAAATCTTTAAGACTCTCAGGAAAATTCTTCCGAAGTCACTTTAGCTTCGGAAGCTTTTTCAATCAAACTTCCGAAGACAAATTACTTTCGGAAGCTTTTCGAATTCCAAGAAAACTACTTTTTGAGCAAAAAGGTAAACTACTTTTTCAGAGGTGGGACCGACATACGGATTTCAAAGTTTATCCTCTTTCATTAAACTTTATCTGAAATCCTTCTCTCTCATATAAACCCAACGGTTTCCCCCCTCTTCTATCATCTGCTTTTCTTCCATACCTAAAACCCAAAGCTTTCTCTCTGAAATTTCCTTCCCATTCTTTTCTCTTCATCTCTGAGCTACCTCACAATGGCTGACCTTACACACAGAAATGATCCTCACTTTGCCATGCAGCTACACAGACAACACAATCAGGTTGCTCTGTTATGCTCTGACAAAGATCCTCATTTCTCAGAGGTTTGCCGTTTCTTGTCTTTGTCTCACTACTTCACCTCCCTAACCATTGATCCTCCTCTATATGAGGATCATTTGCTTGAATTCTGGAAGACCTGCCAAGAGGTCATTATGGATGGGGAGAAGGCACTGTCTGCCACAGTGCAGGGGAGAACAATTTTCATCACTCCGGCCATCATCAACCGACATCTTCAGCTGGATGATGAAGCAGGTGAAGTGTTCTTTCCAAAAGAAGCAGTTAATCATTCCTTCGAGCAGATGGGCTATGAAGGAGATTTCTCTGTAAAGACCTTCAGGAAAGGGAAGGTCTCATCCCAGTGGAAATACCTGCTCCATGTGGTTATCCACAGCTTATCAAACAAGCATGGTGGATGGGACCAGATTCCTGAGGATCTCTCCTTTATAGTTCATGGGATGGTTCAGGGGGTCAAGTTCAGGTATTCACAATTTGTTTATACTAATTTACTTGCAAACTTAGACTCCTTAGAATATTACATGTTTCCTAGATATGTTCAACACATTCTTAACTGTGAACTGGGCTCACAGTTGAGGGAAACAGGCAATATTCTTAAACTGGGACAGATGAAGCCCGGCATCTTTAAAATTATGAAGAAGCCAACTGTAGGCTTCTCAGGGGTAGAAACAGCCCTAGTCCCAAAAATGTTAGAGCTCATTGCTCAAGGTGACAACATAGCAGTCCAAGCTAGTGTTGAACCCACACCTACTGCTCTCCTACCCTCTTCACAACCTCCAATATTCATCACCTACAAAAGAAAATCCCAACGAACCCCTGCTCAGGCTATTGAGTCTGTGCAGGCCCCCAAATACTCAACCTTACAGGAAGAAGTGGACTCCAGAGCTCCCACTTCTCCTGAGGAGCAAACCACTCCCATTACTTTACCTATCAGGGCTGAGGTTCCTCAAGCTCAACCTGATGAGCTCATTAGCCCAACAACTGTAAGCCTTCACTCTGAGTCTCAACACTCAAGTGAACAACCTTCAGGGGACAGCTACCATCCCCAGCCTTTGGATCTAAACCAACCAATTCCCAACCTATCCTTTTACACTGATGAAGACTTAGGATTCAGTGAGTACCATGAGTCTCTCTTCTCCTCCCCTACTCAAAGAGAGATGAGTACCTCTGACTCTCCTCAGTCTATCCCTCATCAGTCACCTATTACTGAGGTGGACACATCTGAACCTGTTCAGGATGTCCATATGGAAGAGGCTCTCACTTTTGAAAGTGATTACATCATTAAGACCTCAACCATGGCAACTCAGCCCATTGGCATCTTAACTGAGGTTGCCAGTGAGCAGAGGAAAACCAGCAGCCAAGAAACTCAAGCTGGTGATGAGAGAAGGACTTTGGTCCAATCCTCTCATCCCCCAGTGATTCTTCTGATGAAGATGAGGGGAATTTGAGACTAAAGGTACAAAAATTGTCACAAACATGCACCTATCTAGTCTCTAAGGTTAGTCACTTGGAATCTCAGGTGACTACCCTGCAAAACAGGGTCAATGATCAGCAACTCCAGATTTCATATCTGCAGGAAAAACTAGCTGAGAGACCTTTAAGGAGAGCTCAACCAGGAACACAAGAACCTGTGGAAGTGACTGATTTATCCTCCAGCTCACCTATGCAAGTGGGTGATGCTACCAAAAAGGGGGAGAAAGTTATCACAACCACAGAACCTGGGAGTTCTTCAAAGAGAATGGACATAGAGGACTCACCATCCTCACTTGCTGTTGTGCATTCTCAGCAACTTCCTCAAGTTCACATTAATGTGGACTCTATAGACTCTCTCATCAGGAGTCTCTTTGAGGAAGGTATACCAAGGGCTGTCTCATCTCCACCACATGGAACTGGCAACTACATATCAGATGGAGGTATGATGATGACAGAAGAGCCCTCATACTTCACAGAGTTCAAGGTCAACAAGAAGTCTTTCAGTTCCAAAGCCTGAGCTTCTATGAAGGACTGGATTTGGTCAACATGCCACTTGTCAACCCAAGCAAATCTAGACAAGCTGACAGGCTGGCTCAAAGAATCCAAGACAGGATCCTTGCAGAGTTCTCTCTAAGAAGGAGACTTAGGCAATCAGGCAATGTCATCGGTCAACTGGATGCTGAGGTGGACCCTAAGATTAGTTTCATAGGGGAAACCTTGGCTGAAGGCCCAGTGGCAGAACCTGAGACCCCTGTCTCACCATCAACAACTGCTGCAGAGGTCCAAACTCCATCTGAGACACCTGCTGGTGAAGGTGTCTCTCAGCCTCTCTCTGGCCAGAGCATGGAAGCTACACCAAGCAATGAAGGCCAAGCCTCAATCCACCCTGAGTCACAAAGGTCTGTTGGTGACAAAGGGAAAAGGATAATGACTCCTGAGGAAATTGAGGAGGAAGAGAGAGAGAGAGGAAAAGGAGGCTAAGGGGAGAAAGTTCTTCTGGGTCATCAAAATTATGCAAGCTGCAATCAGGGCTGCCCCCAGACCAAACACTCAAAATGATGAACAAAGGGCAGTCAGGATTAATTATTTACAGACCAGGAACTATGATGTTGATGAAATCATCTCCCTCCCCTTAGAAGAGTTGAATGAACTGGCTGACATGGAAGTGTCAAGAGAGATAAAGGAGAAAGAGGATGCAAGGTTACTTCTCCAATTCAAAGAGGAGAGGAGACAGAAAAGACTTCACAAGCATACTCCCACTCTCTCTCCAGTTCAAGAAAGTCCTGCACAGGAAGATGTGGCTCCACAAGAACCTCAGGTAGATAAAGAAGAGGATAGAATCAAAATGATAAACTACCTGAGTGCCACAGGCTTCTATCAGGCAAATACACTTCTTCCCCTGTCCTATGACTTCATTGAGTTCGAGTACTTAAAGCAACTTGAGCTTGAGTTAGTCAAAGAAAGAAAAACAACCAAAAGGAAGCTAAGGGAAGAAGCTGCAAAGTCAAGAGCCATCATTCAAAAGAATGCAAAGAAGTCTGCTGACAGACAAAGAATGATGAGCTTCTTGAAGTCATATGGATTCTCCGGAAGGAGACTTGGTCCCATGTCTCTATCTACAATGGATGAGCATATAAGGGTAATCAAGCAGAAGATTAAAAGTGGTGAACTCATTGATTTGCACTCTCTTCCAAGTCAAGTCCCACCTGAAGTGGAGGTCAAGTTTGAACAACCAGAGACACCTGAACCAGAACCTCCAGCTGAGCCTCAGCAAACTTCATCTTCTGATCCAAGACAGGGTCAAACTCCCTCTCCTTCTGAACCTGTGAAGGAGGAACACCCAACTGAGAAAGACACTGATGATCAACATGGTGCTGCAGACCAGTCTTCTCAGTTAAAGACATTAAAGAGGAAGAAGAAAATGGCCTCTAAACCAAAGACTAAAAAGAAGAAGCCAAAGTCATCTACCTCTACTCCCCAGGGTGAATCAGATCAACCTGAGGAAGTGCATGATGAGGCAGCCCAATCAACTCCTATGCAAGTGGCTCCTCTAGCAACCGAGACACCCATCTTATCCTGGACTTACTCTACCAATCCAGAAAGATGGAATGTTATCAGAGATCAAGGTGTTGAAAATGTCTACTCATGGCAAGACATAATCAACTTACCTCTGCATGATCTCTTTGAAATGAGAAGATACTATGAGAGTCTTGATGATCCTGACCATCAAATGAAGAAAGGGATGGTCTTGATTATTCTGAAGACTACAAACATTTAAAGATCTTCTAAGTGTTTTGGTAGCATCAGCCTAGGGGGAGTTTGTAAGGATTCCTGAAGTCTGATGCAACCCAAAACTGCCTAAGTGTTTCAGCAACATGCACTAAGTACTGAAGTGAAGAATGCTTCGGAAGAATTACACAAAGCATTAGAAAATACTCTAAGTGTAATATCTTCCGAAGCCAAGACCAATATCTTCCGAAGCCTAACATGAAGTCTTCCGAAGCTTGAAGAGACAAAGTCTTCCGAAGCTTCAACCTATGAAGACAGATTTCTTCCGAAGACTTTTAGTACACATGCTTTATCTGATGTACTGTTCCATAAAGCACCTTTTCCGCTGCATCTCTGATAAGTCACCAACTTACAAGAGTTGGTGAAAAGGTCCATGCTTTTGGTAACTGTACATTGAGGTCTTGAGTCTGAAACTTTCCACTTTATGTACTTTATCCTTTTTATAATGTATAAGGATGTGAGCTATGGCATGTCATAGTCACAAGGTCAAAAGGCAGATATGCCTTTTGATCCTACAATTGATTTTGTTAGTGTCTAGTCAATTGTATCCAGCTGGCTTTCATAGTATAGCCGGCTGTAGGTTGTAGTATAAGTATTCCAAGTTCTTGTATCTTTCAAATATGCTTTGTAACACTTGTAAAAGAACTTGAGAAAGCAATATACTGCTACCTTGAAAACTATACTCTCTTGTTCTGTCTCTTGCTTTACTTGTGTTCTCTGCATCACCTTTGGTTACCAGTTCACTGTTTGATTAACGTTTAGTTAATCTCCT